>VZDJ01000119.1:284420-326225 GCA_008694505.1 Cyanoderma ruficeps | reverse complement strand
TAAAATAAATGCTGACTTTAGGCTCCTGACATGCTTTCAGCCAACAAGAACTCTGCAGCTGGGTCCGGAAGTACAATGCAGGAAATTCTACAGATTATACACACACCACCTTTGCCAGCTCCAATCACTGTGGATCACATCTAGATGAAGAACAGAGCACAAACTGTGTAGAGGAAGGATATTTTACCTTTAATATGACTTCATATTAGTCATTTTGCTCTGGTTTTGAAAGCCAAGCTCAGTTCTCCGTATTGTATCACAATGTGTCATGAGCTAGAGTAACTTCTCAGCTTGTGACTCTGTTTCAGAGGCAGCTACATCACATTCCTCTCCTGCAAGATAAAATATTTAGTAAATGCCACCTGGCATCATTAACCTTTTGAAGTCAATAAAAATTTTTCTAGTTCAATGGGAATTGTCCAAAACTTTTCCAGTGAGAAAAAACGTTGTTTGCAGTTAAACTGTTCCTTGTTGTGAGGAAAGACATCTGACTTCCCAAACACACACCTACACTTTTTTTTTTCTTACATTTTTAAAAACGGGTTATTTTTAGTGCAGAGGGCTTTGGAAAACTACTTTCTTCTTTTCTTTTCCCTAGTTAGGAATATTTTAACAATGACATATAACTTCTCAATGCCCCACTTTGTAATATGTGCATGTCTCATATTTTGGCAATCTGTTAAAAAATACTGCATTTAGCACATTTAGACTGCTATCAATTTAAGGAACAACATTCTTCTGGTTACTTGCTAACATGGTGGAAACTGGCATTCTAATGACCTTTAAACAATCTGTAGCAAAAGAAAAAGTATTTTGCATAATTGGTAGAAATTACTACTTGATATTTCTCAAACTTCTCTCCCCACTTGATTAGGTACCTTAACTGACTTTTTTCCACCTTCGGGTCTAAGCTGTTTCATTCTGTTCCAGTTTTGCGTTTTGTTTATTTATTTTGCAGCCAGGAAAAATGATTTTATCCCAGTCATAGAGCTAAACACTCTCGGAACAACTGAGTCATTTAGTGGTGCTTGGTTTCATGTGTTTGTCAGCTGAAAATGGCATTTAGCACAGGCGTTATCTCAGCTATGGTAATTACTGTACAGAAATGGGCTCTCATACACAGCACAGACTGTTTTCAACAGATGCAACCAAGCAACTCTGACTTCTCTGAAATACTTTATCTGGCTTTCAGAGTGTGACGATATTCAGACACAAATGCACATACCACCTTACATATATAGAGACATATAAAAAGCAGGACAGTGCTAGTTTTAAGGCAATATGTTCTTTCTTTCTGAGTCAATTACCCCATGCAAGTATAGAATAGAATCTCTCAGTTGTGCATAGCTCCCACATTATGTGCTGGCTGTGCATCTTATTACACATGAAGGTTATTGTTATTGTAATGTATCTCAGTGGTATACCAAATGTTAGTTTAATGATGTAATTAATATGCTTGGATTTACCATTTGATGTTCTTAGGCACCACTTGTGTTAGCATGTAATGCTAGCAATTTCAAACATACTTGGAAACAGCAGTTTTTTGTTCAGGGAGTTGGCAGAAAAGGATAAAGGATTAATAACATAAGTCACATTCTCTAACAACATTTAAAAAAAAATTGTGTCAGATGTGTTCAGCTGACATGTCAACTCAGAGTGATGCTGCCTCTGAAGCTTGTGCAATATGCATTATTTATATATATCTGAGCTCTTTCATTATTATTATTATTATTGTTGAGTATAACATGATTTAGCAGAAACAATTCTTCTAGAGTCTGAGTTGAGTTCATTTGATGATGGATTGCTCTCAGTACTAAAAAGTGAACACCAGTTTGATGGACATATAATGTGCACAAGTGAGAAAATGAAGAGGGCTGTTTTGTTTGGGGGTTTTTTTGTTGTTGTTGTTTTTGTTTGTTTGTTTTGTTTTGTTTGTTTCTGAGGAGCACTTTTTTCTTCTAGAAAAGATAACAATAAACAGTTGGATGGTACTTGAAAATGACATTCAGGTGCATAGAGTAAGAATCCATAGGAGTCCAAAGCAGATTCCAAAATAGTTTTTGTCAACATAACTGTCACTCACTCGTTACTTGCTAACCATAAATTACTTATTTTTATTGGAAAAGCACTTACAAGCCTAAAAAAGAAATTGGATGAAGCTATTATATATTAATTTTGGGAATGATTTAGGAACATCCAAGAATATAGTAAGAATAAAAATTTTAAAAGATTGGTCTCATTCTTTACTGTCCTTCAGCATTTTACATCTCCATTCTTTGCTATATCTCCACTGTGTTCTTAATTTCACATAGCAAATTGTTTATGGTGTGATTTCCAGTTTTCTTTTAGGTCATGCTAGAAACATCCTAAGAGTATCTTTCCATTTTCCATGCAGAAACCATATATTTGCCAAGGAAATCAAAACACACAGAAATGTTACTTCTGTATTTTGAAATATACATATCATAAGAAATCAGAAAAATTAATCAAGGTATTAAAAACATAAACGAAGGTGTTTCTTTTGAAAAAATAAAAATAAACATAAATATAAAAAATATGGGAAAAATTACACTGGAATATATTTGACATAAATAGCCACAACTAATCTCTGAAATGTTTAAATAGACGTAACACAAATAAAGCATTCACTTAAAAATATTGTAATTGGAAAGTATAACTGAGGATTTTAATTGTCAAATATGGCATTCATATGGAAGTCACATTTTGTTATTCCTTGAAAAAAGTACCTGTGGAGAAATCAGTTCTTATTCAAAATTCTATCGTGAGCTAAATGTAATCACCAATGAGTAACAGAACATGCACAGTACAAGAAGTATACTATAAATTTCTGGATGCCAAATACATAATAGTCACATTTTTCTCCACCTTCTGTATTCTCCATCAGCATGGACTGTGGGACCATACCTGCTGATCTGGCAGCTGAGTTTCTTTAAACAAATAATACTTAAATGAGATATCTGAATATTTCGAGTATTCCAGTGCTAAAAATACAGCATACATTTAGGACATAAAACATCTTTTAATCTCTGCCACTACTGTTTTGATCTTGCAACCACTGTATCTTAGAGAAAGCATCATACCACAGGAAGAAGGCAGAACTGGCCTTTTGAACTCTTCCCTCTGGTGAATGTTTTGCCTTGGATTGGTACCAGTTGACTCCTCAGGTTCATGGTGTGAGTAACTTGATACTGAGCCCGCAGAAGAAGGGACTTTTTAGGTAAAGTGTATCTGTAGTGCTGAAGAAACAGACTTCAAGTATTTTAGTTCAATAGTAAATCTCTCCAAGTGACATTTTAGTACCCTTGCCTTCTTTATTTTCCCCGTACTCAACTTCATTTTTTTTTAACTTCTAACTCCTATGAAAAGCCAAACACCTGGAACTCATAATAAATTCAATCCAACTAGCAAGAGGTTACAGCTGCTTATACAACTCGCCATTTAAGCCAAGACAAAAACTAGTGGTGGGAAAGCAGATATATTTCAATTACATAACTCATCCAGCAAGCTCCCCACATACTGTCATTCTTTATTTGAACACTGACTAGAAAAGACTAGCACAATGGAATGAAGTACCACAGTTTGACCTGCAAACTCATGGTAATCAATGTTTTTAAAGACTTATTTATGTAATATCAAAACACAAGCAACTTCCAATGACCTTGGTCTGACATAGTCCTGCAAAAACAGCTGTGTGAATTTTTAGTTACCTGATTGCCTTAAAAGGACAAATTATTTTAGCAGGCTTCTGTCAGGTCAAGAAACATTGACATTTCTCCAGTCACACAGAAACAGAGCCTGAATATTAAAGAATAAAAGCTACCCAAAATAGAGGTAGAGGGCAAAAGTGCTTTTTTATGAGAAATCAAACATCTTTGTATTTATGAAATATAGCTGTTGAGTTGCGTGAGTCCTGTTTAAGTAAAGCACATCAAGTAAAATATGACAGCAAGGTGTCAAACACATACACAATAAAATTACAGAATTTCATCAACTGTCTGAAAACACTCAGTACTTCAAAAATTTTTAACTAATACATTCTTCTGTTGTATATAAAGTATCCCTTTTCTCTCAATCTATTTACTCTTTATACAAGTGTTTAATAGCAGTAGATGAATGCAATAATAGTATTCCAGATATATTTCTTATATGATTTAAGAAATAACAAGAATAATACTGTTATGGTGATAAGATTTAGGATGATAAATTTCCAATATTTTAAAGTTTTTTAAAGGCAGCTCTGTAAAAATTATAATTCACTAGACAAAAGAGAGAGGATGAGAGGACAATGTATTTCTAATATTAAATACCTAGTACAGCATTATTTCCTTCCAGGTACCTTATTTTTGATGCAGAATGAGAAAGCTACAAAATAAAACCCAAATACACATTACTACAGATAATGTAATTATTTTTCAAGGAGGCACCAAAAATAAACTAATAATTGGTAGAAAGGCATGGCAATGAAATTCTATTACAGAGCAGGCAAAAAAAAAAAAAGGTGATTATAAATGTAGGGTTTAGTAACTATTTTTTGGGAGGGTTCCATCTGAAGTTCTCTATTGTTCTTTAATAAACACTCCTTATAGAAGTTAAGGGCTCATGATGACTTAATCTTCCTTGCAGAGAGACAGAGCAGCTGCTGAAACAGTCTAGTTAAGAACTACACATTTATCCTTGCTGCCTCCTTTGCCTCAGGAGGCAAATAGTCTGCTTTTGTCAATGTAAATGTAGGCTAGTAGTTGATTATTCCTCTTTATCGCTCCTTCCTTACATGCTAACTCAGCAGTACCATGAGGTGTGCAGTAGGCAAGGAGAGAGTTATTTTATTCAGAACATATTATCCTGTATTGCAATACATAAAGCTAGCATTAAGTAGTAAATTCATTTGGGGACCAATCTTCCCTCTCCCACATGGAAATCAATGCCTGTTTTTCTACTTGCTTCACTAAGAACCAGATTGGATGTTTCATGCTTTGGGAAAGGAAGTTTGAATATATTCTCAAAACAAAACACAAATCCCTGATACCACAATATTCTCAAAGATATGCAAAGTGCTACTGAGACTCTCAATGTGCTTCAAACCCAGATTTGAGTTTTAATTTATTTATACATGTGTAATGAGAAAAGCAGCTTTGTGGACATATTTTTTGTCTCTATTTTTTACTTTGCAGTTTTGCTCTTGTCAAGGGTTTCATTGTTCCTTAAAATTAGAGTGGTCTTGTAAAAAAAATGGAATAAGAATTCAGTATTACAGAAGTTTTTTGTAACCTATATGTTTTGAAACTTGTTCAATGCTTATTTTATAGGTGAAAAATTTTATAAAAAGAAAAAACCCTGATATTCTTCCTTGCAATATATTTTATGAGAGAGCCATTGAATAGATGTAATCTAATGCCAAGGTTTTTGAGACTGGTAATAGAAGCTAGGTGATGTAAACAACCCCATATGAAATATAATGCTGACATATTAACACTAGTGGTAAATTTTTGCAGTTGCACAAGATGAGCCAGGGAAGAAGAAAACTGAGGCTAGATAAACATCACAGTAAGCACACAGGCTTTGTCCTGAATTAATTTTTTTTTAGACTTTTCTGTGATAGTGGATTTTTTTGTTTGTTTTTTCCTCTGTAAATGGAGGAAATCAGGAATAAGAAAAGGAACACGCACAAAATCTATTGGTGGCAGCCGTTAGGGGAATTACCTTGCCCATTGAATACCATTTAGGTTGGAATCAGATCTACTACTATTAATTTCTACCTTTTTAATGCACACTTTAGCTAGTACATGACCCATACTGTGTAACAGCAGTTACACCCCAGGGACTAGAGATTAACAGCATGTGCTATGAGTGGTTTATTTTACAATTGCCGTGAAATAAAAGCTGATGGAAATGAGCTGGTGAATTACTCTGCCAGCAGAATCAACAATATTTTTCTCGTCATGGAAAAGCTTCGTTCTTCTGTCTTCATTTTTTCCCCCCGATATTGGTTTCATAGAAGAACTCAGTAGTTAGGGGAAATATGGGGGAGGGGAAAACCAGAAAGGCATGGTGTTACATTCAGTCCTGCCATTTTCATTGTATGCTGCAGTCATCTGAATAAGTTTTACCAGCTAAATCTCTGTGTCATAGTTATTTAAAACACAATTTGGACATAAAAAGCTACAGTCAAATGAAATCAAAATTGTTTTTCAGTAAACTTCAGTCAGCTTTTCCTTCTCATTAAAGGAACATGATTTCAGCTGCTGCACACATATATTTTTGGAGTGCTAGGGAAGAAAACTAATCTCACAGAAGGGTATCAAAGAGGCTTGTTGTTTTGCAGTCCATAATGAAGAAAAAGGACTGCACCAAAAATGTTCTCTCCACAGCTTTTCTACTAGGCAGTAAATTCATTTCAATTTAAGAAAGAAGGCTGATATAAGACAGTCCATGTCAGTAATGAGCAGGTAGAAAACATGTGTGTTCTGAACATTAGAGACAAACTGCGCTGAACTGCCCTGGTTACCAGGCACACCAGGAGGTTTCCCCTGTCCCAGCATGCTTTCCTCCACGAGGAACTTTTATCACAAATAGGATAAATCTCATCAGGTACTACTTCTCTAGTGATAAAACATACCGAATTCTCCCTTTAAAGCTGCATCTTCTTAAAAGGAGTAATGGAAGAGTAATGGAGAAAAGCGATATCAAAGTTCGGCATCTAAAGAAGGAATGAACATACCAGGAAGTCATAAGTAAATTTTGTCTACAATTAATTGGATATTTTACCCCTCTGCTGAGACTTTTTTACCTTTCTCCCTCTTGTCTTTAACTTCTTGTCTTTCACTTAACATTCTTGTGTTTTCACTCTTGCATTTGACTTCAAACAAATCATTACTTACTCATCTAAGGTGTTGCTCCAGATCTCAGAGAAATTTTGAATTTTTTATTTATTGCCACATTGTTAGTCTGTAACACACAGCAGTTATTGCTAAGAGATACAGTGACTGCCTGGCTTGATATTTTAGCACCTCAGCAGCCATGCATGTCTTACTCAACTCTATCAGATAATGATATGTGGCATGATTTACATGTGCAGAATTGAGAATTCATTGTGAACCTATTCATAATTACAACACAGTTGAAAGAGAAAGATGATTTAATACTTACTATAAAGATCCTTGACAAGGCACAGAGACATGACTCCACATGCTTATTTGTATTTGGAAATTGGTTTTTATCTGCAATTTTATATGTAATTTTATATGTAACCAGTATACTCAATCTTAATCTTTGCTTCACAAAGGACCTAAATTTTTGCTGATACCTTTAGTTGTAGAATAGAGACAATGTGCAATGAGAACCTGAAACAGATTAATAGGAAAAACAATGTGAACAATTTTTTAGAGACCATTTTCTGCTGATCTCAAAAGGCTTTTTAAAACACAGCTACACCTTTTCTATCACTATTCCTGATCATTAGAAGAAATTTCTCAGTTCCATAATTCAAAACAACCAATCCTTCTTTGCCCAAAAGCAGGGTTTCCCTGGCAGCTCACCCACAAAATATATTCAATATCACCCTGTGGAACTTAGCTTTGCATTCATGAGACTGCAAAATTTTCTTATATAACCATTTCAATGTAAATCTGCCCAGAAAATATTGAGGTGCTCAGAGAATGAAAACCTAACTATACTTTAGTCCAGTGATCATCTGAATTCACTACAGTGTGGACAACAGCTTATCAGAGTCTGGCACCAAGAGTGATTGAATGTTAATAAATCTTCGTAAGGAATTGAAAAAAAAATTTAAAAACTAAACCAAAAATGGAATTAACACCTCAAGGTGAACACATAGGCAATTTTCTACTAGTTTTACACAGACAATCATTCTGTTCCCAAATGGCTAAGCTTCATGTGTCATTTACTAGTGAAAGAGCATTTAATTATACTTGAGGTGTTTTCTTTGTCTGTTACTTCAAAACACCTGAACACAAAATACAAGAAAAATCTCTTTATAGTTGCTGATAGAAATCTTAATCTAGGATAATGCAGGTTTTTCTTTTACCCCATAAGTATACACAGTGGGATCTCAAATGCTATAATGTGAGCTTGGCATATAAGATAGCTGGTACAGATAAAAATTCAGATTTTGGCACCACTGACTCCAATCTGCTATAACAAGGACAGGTGTATGTGATAAACAAAGAGAAAGACTAAGGTTGCAATGATGAAACAAAAGTGATGGGTGAGCATGCATTTGTCTGACTACTGTGGCTCTTGATATAATAGAGGCACAGAAAAACTCAAACCACAGAAGATTAATAAAGAAAAAGCATGCTATTTCTTTTCTGAAGAAATCTGGGGTTTTAATTAAAGGGGATAGGGGCAGTAAAATAATAAGCAAAGTAAAGAATAAAAAGAGTGTAGCATCTGAGTACACCACTGAGTCTTGATAAAGCACAACACTGTCATTCAGCTCTTTGCTTGTTTCTCACTATGTTCTGCTTGTATGCATCCGAATGTTGTTATTTAATTTCAGCAAAGCCATGGGGACATGGATGAACACCAATAAGGTCATGCTAATTTTATTCTCTACCAGCACTGACAAGGTAAATCCAAACTTGTTGCTTCTTAGATGGTGTATTTCCAAACAAGTGCAGCTTTGCTACAATAGACATGTATTTTCACTAGAGGCAGTTCATACCAACTTTTCTAAGTGACTGAGTGAGGCAACAGTCCATCTGAAGAAATTCTGGAAATTCTGGCAAACTGCATGTCATTGCAGAAGAAACAAAATGTTTGAAAAGTTTGATACTGACGCCTTTCCTGGTCTTTCAAAAATTGAGAGCCAGACACAGTTAAGGGATGAGGGGGTTTTACCTCGGTATTTTAATAAGGATCCTTATGGTGCACTGCTTCGCCAAGGTGGGATGCGCTCCAATGCACACATATGATAGGTCACAGATACAATCTATAGGCCTTACAAATTAGCGTATCTAACAAGGATGCCCCAACAGGAGGCCTGGATGAATGGCTTGATATTCCTCCATCTGTGGAATTCCCCCCTGGATGGGCCAAATCTCTAGTTTATAGGATATGTTCCAGAGAGGGCCCTGGTTTCTCAAGATAGTGTAGGGCTTTCTGGCCTCCAGCTGCAGGACTTTTAGGATGTTTGGCCTCCTGACCTAACAGAATACTGGGACTATGCTAGGTTGGCAGACTTAAGGAATTACAAGTATTTCATGCTGAGAATATATAAGAGTTATATAAAAAGTATGTAAAAGACAAAAAATCATCTTGGTAGCAATAGTGGTAATGGTTGCCAGGTGTCCAGTTGCCTTTCCTCACACCGAAGTGTACAAGTGAAATGCAGGATAATATTCTTTAAGTGAAGCTGGGACAGCGCAGGCAAGAACCCACATACATCTTAATCGTCTATCTTCAGGAGAGCAGATGATTGAAAATTGTATGGTTTGCAATTCTGAAGAACACTTTAGGAACTGAAGCTCAATGGCTTCCACAAAATTTAATGAAAAGTACTCTTATTGCAACAAAGATGAAATTTTTAAACACAAAAGTATCAGAATTCACGTAACTGGGAAAAAAAGGAGTTAAATTATTAAATACCTCCAAAAAATGGATTTTGAGAAGTGAGTATCGTATGTTAAAGCAAACACAACCAGGCAAGGTATATTCCAGAGGTAAAAACAGCTAAAACTTAAAATATTACAGGTTTCATGGTTTCAGTTACCAGTCACTCAATTTTATGCTCAGTTATTAATTGTCAGTATTGATAAAAGCTGTCAAATTCCAATTTTAGAACTGTCATTGTCACAAGCCTCATATAAAACATATAAAATTGATGCTTCTTTACACCCTCAATTTTGATATTAATGGCTGAAACTATAGCTCCCTTTTCCTTTTCTGGCATTCAATTATTGATGCATTTGTACTTTGACAATAAAAGTTTTATGATATGGTAGACTTATTAGGCAAGAAGGATAAATAAATATCACATTGATGTTGTTTATAGTCAAAAACATAATATCGTTTACAAAGCAAAGCATCTGAAAATGAAATTTTAAAAAATATTGATAGGTGACACAATCACCTCTAAAATGTTACTGAAGGCTTGCACTTGGTCAGCTCCTGTAGGCAGCTGAGAAGAAATCCTCGGCTCTACTGTGCCACAAAAATCCTTAAGATGAAATCCTTGTTGATGCAAATGAGGTATGAAAACAATTGCATGGCAGAGCCTTCACTACATATTTTCTTCACTTCTCTGTTTATAGGCAGTATTATTCATTAATGACAAATGCCCATGTGGTCACCCCTCACAATCCCCTTGCCCATGAGAATTCCAGCAATTGAAGTATGCAATCATACCACATCATTACACATTTATAGACGCTTACTTTAAAAGTCTGGAAAGCATGGGATTTCCTTTTACCTGAAGAGATACATACTCCACAGATGTTCTACAGGTGCATTTGTACAGGAGTTGATTTTATGGGAAGCAACTAAAAGGTGCTTCTCAGAAAGCTGTGTGTTGTGCAAACACCTGTTTTATTTATTCTGCTTTAAATATCAGAGCCCCAATTTATCTTTTAAGAGTAAAGGATGTTGTCACAAAAGCTTTTTAGTTAGGAGTTGGAAGGTTCATAGTGAATAACATAAAGTACATAAAAGCAACCTTACAGCTATAGAAATATCCTGTCAAAGTAATTTACACAGATCTGGTGTTAGAGGTAATCTCTTCTGTAAGTCAGTATGCCAAAATGTGCAAATCTGATACTTACTTCATATTTAAACCTATTCTGATTTACAAGATTACATTTTTTAATATATGAACTATGCGTAATTGTAGAATTCACGTAGTCCTTGATGACTGTATTTTACATATCTTCTAATTGAATATTTTATAATGTATCTTGAGGTTATGATTTAAAGATTCAAAGGAAATATAATGAATATTTAAATTTAAGTGTTGCACCAATCAATATACAAACCTGCTTCAAGTTTGCCACTCTTGAATGACATATGCCCTCAGGTAAGTCTTGAGAACAAAATGAGGGTGACTTTCTTTCTAGACAACCCTTATGTTCATGTGACCAGTATAAAGCAAGGACTAAACCAACCACTGCCAGCACCCAATCCTCCACAGCACAGAGTCTTCCCTTACATGGTTGCTGTAACATGCAGTATATAAAATAGCCACAAGGAAAAAAAAAAGAGAAAAGAGAAAAACCAAACAAAAACAAACAGATGGGATGGATAAGATTTTCCTAAAAACACAGATAAATTTAACTTTTCATCATGGAATAAATTGATATTTCCTGGGGCTGAAAAAGCAATAGGATTAATTTTAACTGACCTCAGTAAGCTGAAACTGGATTTCTTTTGTGTCATAGACCTAAAGAATGCTTTTCACAATACAGAACCAATGGCAGAGATTAATTACAATTCTTTGACACAATGCGTATTTTAAAGATCTGATGAAAGAAATGTTCTCTCTTCCACAAGCAAATGGGCTTGTTAAACTTGCTTAGCACAATAACCCTAAATTAAATGGTATCATTAAAGTTGTTCTTATAGCACATAAGTTGGAGAAGAAAACAATCAGTCATGTACTTGCAGAAACATTGAAGTTCTATTCCATAAAATAAATCACTTTCTGGAAAGAAACAGTCAGGCAGTGTTCTTCAAAAAGAAACGATAATTTAAAAATACCAAACAAAATATTAAAGTTACTTGAAATATCCTTATTTTCTAAATAAACTAAAAGTTTATTTAAGAANACAACAACAACAAAAAAAACCCACCAAAAACCTAGTAGATTTTGAAATTAACATCTTTTCCTACAATGATAATACAGTCTTTCTGCAAAACATTTACTTTGGCTTCTGGAGGAGTTTTTCCTGAAAGACAGTGGTGATTGCAATGCTGCTTTGCATGCAAAAACCCTAGAGACAAGTCAAATTAAAGCTTGCTTTCAAACAACTTTTATAAAGAACCTATCCTGCTAAAATGTGGCTATATATTCCATGTCTGCAGCAAAGTTTTGGCCCAACCTCTCCATCAGAACAATTTTTCTCTGGATTTAGAAATCCTAGGGGAAAAATCTGTTACTATCATAAAACCAACAGGCCTCCACCATTAATGTATATGTACAAACAGAAACAATAACACCGATACCAACTGTGGCACATGGGTTAGGTGGTAATTTCTAAACTGGGTATCCTAAGCACTTACCTGAAGATATCACCTCTCTGCACTGACTGGGCAGCAAAAAAATCTGTTGCATTACAGCTGTGTCTATACTTCCAGAGAGCCTTCCTCTCATTGTAATGTACATGAAAGACTTCTAACTCCCATTTACCAATACATAAGAAAGTCAAAAGAAAACTCTAAAATAGACTAAAAAAAAAAAAATTATACTGTGTATCTGAAAAAAATCCCATAAAAATAAAGTTACTTTACTTGCAATATACTTTATACGGTAGAAATATGAAAGCTATAAAAAATGTAAGAAAGTGAACTTTCAGTTTTATCCAAGAAACAGAAATAATTACATGCATGTTTGAAGGTTTCCATAAACGGTGTTACAAGTGCAGCGCTTTTCAAAAATCACATCACTTTAAGCAACTTATTCTGTTTGTCTTCGATCAACTTTTTTTTCTTTAAGTTACTTTGACAAGTAACACAGCAGCTACATAAATAGATCTTCATTTGTCATAGACCCATACAGCTATTTGCGAGCCCTGGAAGAGAAGAAAAACGCATTAGTATACATCTTTTTGGAAAGAAAAATGCATTAAATTTTTATCATTGAGATGTCTCCCAGGGACTCAGGAGAAGCTCAGACTAACCACATTTTTCTCCTATCGGCTCATAAAATCCATGCTCTTAACACAGCCAACTTTTTATTATCATAACCAAGCACAAATTAAAGGTGGTATGGCTTTCTTTTCAGGATGTTGAACTCTTTGTTGTTAATGCAAAGAAAACACGGCCTTGATATTTGAAGATCATGACAGAGATGAATCTGAGGCAGTATTTCATATGGCTGCAAAAGGACAAACAAGGATTCATGTTTTAGGGAGTAAAACAAGTATATAGGCTTACAAAACAAAAAATCCTATGAAGCTTGTAATATGAATTTCAATATATTGCATGAAGCATAGTGACAGATCATGAGAACATATAATTAAAAGCATGAAAGTGATCTCATTCTAAGGGTGAAACAAGTACCTCACTTGCAGGAGTTTTTAGTGTACTAAATACTAGTGTTCCCAATACTTCTATTCAATAAACTTAATGAGGTACCTTGTTGAAAAACACAATGCCTGACTCCTACAGACATATTGCACATATTTTACATATTGCCCTAAATTGACATGATATTGATCTAAACTGTTTATTCATTCATGTGTGTTATTGTAAAGTAAAATTATAAACCTTCTGTTCAGTTCTAAGAGTTATTTCTAAGATACTTCATTTGTTTGTTTCCCAATTTCCCAGTTGCAGAAGAGTCCATGATTTCAGAATCCAGTTTCATTGGGTATTTTATTACCTGGCCTGTGCTGTAAAATTCTGGGATGGTTCTCAGGCAGAATAAAACTCCCACAAAGCTACTAAAGGAGTCTGTTCTCTCAGGCCAGTGCTATTCAGCCACCCAGTGACAATAGTGAGATGCAGCCTGAAATATATTTCCCTTTACTTTCCCTTACCCTCTCTTTTGTTCTGAGGCTCAAGCAGAGTCAGCTGGAGCGCAGACGGGTTGCAATTTAGGGAGAACTCAGACTGGGCTCACCCCAAGATCTGTCACTGGCGAAAGGTCTCTCTGCCTTCAGGAGAAACCTTGAGAATTATCCCAGCTCCAGGGGAGATCATCACCATCCAGCCACACTGACCAGCAAGAGGAGCTCAAAGAAGGCTCATTTAGGTAATTTTATTTATGGGATAAGTGTCTGGCTCATTGTCAAATCACTTACAATTGGAAGGGTGTGCACAAAACTACTTGTATTCACAACTTTTTGTTTCTTTATACAGTAATCTTGGAAAAACCACCACTTAACTGTATGATTGGTGTTCCACTGTCATGTGCATTGATGTTCATAAAGTCACTGTGTTCCTCTCTAGGTTTCTTTGAGACGTCATTGTCCCAGCTACCAGTCAGGACTGTACCTCCTTTGGAGCCTTTACCAACTATTTTGAGTTTGATTAAGGAGTGGAGCCCATAAGTCACAGGCCACCTCACAAATACAGTCAATCTATTTAATTGTCTCATAGAGGCATAGTACAGTTACCTCTTGCCTCTATACCATAAATACATAGCAGATCAGTGGTACGAGTCCAATTATTTGATAAACTGTTTAGTTTGAGTGCCAAAATTAATGTTAATTATATATTATATTTGCACACTTGCAGATCCAAAGTAAACAAATAGCTCTTAGCATAAAATATTACTATTAATTATATTACAGGGGAATTTGTCACAATGAATAAGGAACATTTGCTTCCTTATTGTCTTGGTTTAGAAAGACAGGTATCTGCCAGGGAAACTGGGGTTCCCCTTAGAATAGAGAATGTAAACCCCTCACCCCCCGCCAAATTATAATTTTGCAATTAACGGCTCTCAGGCAAAGATTTGGGGATAGGAATAACAGCTCTTTACTAGGAATAGCAATAATACAAATGTGGTAGAAAAAAACAAAATCACCCCACCAAACCAGCAAACAAACAAACAACAATTTTGGAAAGCCCTGACAAGGTCAAAGCTACAACCTGATGCCCTGTTAGTCAGGGTGTCGGAAGCAGTCCAAAAGTGAGTTATCCTGGAGTGGCAGATGCGGCTCCACTGAGGCAGAGATGATCCTGTAGCCAAAAGGGTCCAGAGGTGGTGAGAAGGGTCCAGCCTTCCTCCGGTAATTGGATGAAGCAAGAGGGCGTCCTGGTCCGGAGTTCCAGCTTTATCCAGGTAGGAATGGTTGGCTCCACTGGGTGGAGCATCTCACAATAGGATGATGGAATGTGGGTATGTGTTGGGAAGGGGAAACAGCTTGTGGAGAAGAACAGCCTGGGGAGTCGTAATGGCCCATCATGGAGACAGATAAGAACAATGCCCTACCTGGTATTAACCGTTGGGTCATTATCAAAAGGCACCTGCCCCCTCCCTCAGCAGATGAAAAATGGAATATACTCTATAACCCAGGACACTTATTTACCAGATGTTTGCATATAAAATTATTTTAAGCAATAACATAATATTGGAGATAAACCCACAAGTGAATGAAGCTTTAGATTCAAAGTTCCCGTTGCTGATGTCCCATCAGTTATGTTCTCCATTCCATCCCATCTTTCTAGGATATGGTGTATCTTCACTTTGTGAAGATAGATGCTAATCAGGATACTTCGCTGCTCTGGATTCTCTTCAGCAATATACTCAAGCGATCATACTGCAGTTGTATTCTTACAAAAGTTTCATGCCAAGGGAAGAAGGCAGGAACATTAGAAACAATCTATAGTTAGATTGTAGCTATTGGAGGATTGTCACAGGAGCTCGAAAGTTAAAGTCACATCCCACAATTCCAATAAGATTACAGCTAAAGATATTTCAATGATTACATGTTACTACAGTGAAGCAGGGAATCCCTAAAATAATGACACATTGAGCTGAGAGCAACGCAGGTCCGACCAATATGGTTAATCACACGTTCTTCATTTATTCTGCTTAAGATGTCAGGTTATATACAGTTCTCTATGGTTTATAGTTACACCGACACTTTCATTGGAATACAGCACAGAGAAAAATGCAAACACACACTGTTTGACTTATTCTTAAGGTGGCTAAAGGATGCCCACTGATAATTGCACTCAGTGACTTCTAGAAAACCCACTATCTCACGTTACTACCTTAACATCTAATTTCTGCTGCGCCACAAGTAATTTTATCTGCACAACAGCTCCAAGGCCTCAGGGTCAGGCCTCAGCCAGGTGGGCTTCAGCTGGGTAGTTCACTGTCTTATTCTAAATACAGATCGTGCCCTCTTTCTCTCAGAAAATCTGCTACACTACAGTAGTGCTGTCTGTAAATACAGAATCACGAAAGGTTCTCATACAAATACATCCATTTGCATTATATACAACCACAGTCTCAGGGGTTTCATCAGGATGTATTTCAAAGTGACAAATACATTGTTCAGTGTCAAGACAAATGTCTTGGGACCTAATGGTACTATTTTCACAAATAAATCCCTGTTGTTCACATTCAACCCATGCACCAACACCAACGGTTTGTCATTTGTTCCTATTTAGTTGGGCCCATAATCTATGTACTTAACAGATTAGGGACATTTCTACAGTGATTTTATCCCAGCACAATTATAGGGTATATGGTGTACACTGAAACATGATGTATTGTCAAAACATCTCTCCTGGAAAATTTTGGACAGGACAGGGTTTGTTCATGTATCCAGCTAACCATCCTGTAAAACACGTATTCAGGAATGGTAAGCAGGTAGACTTAATCCAGACATATTGATTAGTATTTATTAGTGGTCAAAAGATTTCAATTTCTCCCATCAGAGTGTGTTCTAACACTCCTGATGTACCTAATAGGAGCTTTAGATCGTAGTCACTCTTTCAACCATTGGTTTGGAGAAGCAGCATTAACAGGGTTTGGGCTAACATGAAAACAGAACTTTTACCCGCATACTCTAGGGGGCTGCAAGGGAAAATGAAGATATTTTTGTAGGGGAGAGTCCTAGCAGGTCACCCTATTAGGAAGAAGGAAAAATCCACTATGCGGTAACTCTGTCTTTGGCCAAACATTGCTCTGTACAACAAAATAATGTGGTTTTATACCTGCGTGACACAAATTTTGGTGTAGCCATTCTCCTAGCTGATACCACTTGAGGTTTAAGGAGCTCCTATTTTTATTTTCATAATTTTAGTGAATTAACCTACATTTTGGCTACATTTTTAGCTTGTTTTATTGTCTTTCCCATGAATTTTCACCTATCTCATCTTGGTTGGTTCTTTCCTGTCTACATCTAGTAACATTTGCCAAGCTTTATTTCTCCAAACTGGAGATCACTTTCCTTCTCAGTTCAGTGATTCTCACTGTCATTGTGTGGCATCAACCCATACAGGACAGAAGTTCACATATATAATTTTTGCTCCATTTGGTGCTGCAAAACAATGGTCCTTATACTCCTTCTTATGTGCTACATCCACCACATCTTTTTTTTTTTTGTTTGCCAGCTGCAATGATTCATGGAGCAGCTTTATACTGCCTTTTTGCTGAGACATCAGTGAGCCAAGTGTCTTACTTTGGTGTTTCTTTGATGAGGAGAGGTGCATTTAAAATTGGTGACAAATTATGAAGTTGTAATGCCAGTAGATCTGAATTCAAAGGTGTCTGTAATTTGGAAAATCTCATATATTCTTTGGTTAACTGTAAAGTAGACAGACCATTTTCTGACCAAGGTATTTGTGCAACTCTTCTGGAGCAGCAACCTCCTCTAGGAATGCTTCCATAAAATTAATTGGTCCCTTGATTTTTACAGACTGTTTCTAGTGTATGAAAGGGGAACTTGCTGTAAGCTGCAATTTTGGTTATTGCAGCCATTACTGAAACTGGCATTAAGGCACTGGTAATCACTTATTAGGTGCTGTCTCCCATCTGAATTTTGGACTGGCCATGAATTGTATGAGGAGTGGGTTATGGAAATGTTGTGCCGTTTTCCTAAAGCTGCTATTACAACAGAAAATCCATTTTGTTCCACAGCATAGATGGCAGGAATTGGATACTATGGAACATAGGTAATTTTTGAACTGACATTGCAGAAACTGGTTGGAGTCTCTGTACTGCAGCCTCATAGTTTCTGCTAGGGCTGTAGTTGGCACTTGTTCTGAAGAACCACATGGTGCCATCTGGAAAGCACCAAGTCAAAAAAAAGCATCAAACCCCCAAATATTTTTGTTATGCTCTTTAATTACAAAGCAAATAGAGAGATTGTGCTTCTGCCCCCAGAGCCATAAATTAACTTCTGTGGTTTGGTGAATAACACACCGTCCATCTACTTCAGTAACTTTAATTCCCTTCTGTCTGGGTCACACCGCCATCTTTTCAGTACCATGTTTTGCGTTTGAATATTGTGTACCTGTATCTATTGGAAATTTTATAAACGGTCATTGGTCACCAACTGGAATCTGTATCTGCTTTAATGATGGGCCTATACTCATATTCAGAGGAACATAAGGGAAAACAAGAGGTTGTCTTTTCCTTCATCATAGTCATTAAGATCACCTCAAATATCACAATCCCAGTCCTCTGGAGACACTGTTAATTTCTTATTTTGCATGAGGTTAAGCAGGTACGGGGCTTGCATGAGGATAATTTCCATCTATTCTTCCAAATTTAGTTTCTTTCCTTTTCTTCCTGTAACTGTGCAAGTCTTTACCTTCTTTGGAGCCTGTACCAAATATTGCTTGTTTGGGTAAGAGACTGAGAGCCTCAGTCACACTCCACCCCATGACTACATTCAGTTCACTTGATTGACATATACACAGAGTGATAGTACAGGTGGCTCTTGCCTCCATGACATAAATCTGTGGCACATTCAAAAATTAACACATAGCAGACCATCAAAACAGACCCAGAAATCCACATATAAAAGCCAGTGGGCTTTCCTGGGAAAATTTCATATTGCTAGCATATTTTCAACATAAATTTAAAAGAGTATCCTTTACCTACATTTACCATCTACTCTTTTCTCTAAGGGGCTTGTTGCAGACAAAATGGAAGTTTTGGACATGTTTTATAAGGGAGATTCTCCCTTTGAGTCATGAGGTGCAGAAAGGACCATTGTGTTTTCTTTTCAGAGAGGAGTCTAGGTGCAGCTGGATCTAATCCTAGCCCCAGACTTCATCAATGGTTCATGTATAGATATATACATAAAACTTTATGTATAGGTGTAATCAAATGCACATTTTTTTAAGTAATATTGAAACAATGATATCAAAGTAATTGTCAAGTAGAGATTGATGTTACCCACCCATACCAATGACCATAGGAAAATACCTCTTATTCAAGGAATAACTTTGAGTTCCCCCTCCACAGAGGAATCTCTACACATGCCCCCTAGAAGGGGTATGTTAGAAGATCCTGCTCTTAAAAAGCAGGCCTGGGATTGATGGTGAGTCATAGGTTTCTCGACCAGTTCTGTCAGCTCAGCAGCCTTTCTGTAAAGCACTTCAAATATCAGTTTCTATCAAAAGATGGTTCTTGTATCAGGTACTTCCTCTTCTATATCTGCCATATTCTGTCAGGAAACTTTGTTTTTCACTTCCTCAGAATGTATAAATTTGGGATTAAAGAATCAATCACCCTTCTCCATCTGGTAACTTCTCCATCTGGTAACTTCTTTGCAAATATGGTAGAGTTCAAGCTGGTTTGTCCCCACTTAGGCAGAGCATTCCTATATAAGGCTGACATAAGAGAAGGCACAATTTTTTCCATTCAACTAAAAAAAAGTTCATTTCAAACCTATAAATTCACCTGCTTTATGAATGCATTTATTATAACATTGTTCATAATGATGCTTAAAATATGGGACAATTTTTCATTATTAAAATTATTAAAATTTCACTGTGGCACTAGAGTAACGTTATTAAAGTTTAACCTTGGTGGTGTTGAAAATTTTAATTGATATACTAGAAATATTTTAATTGAGAACATAAAATATTCTGAAGGTATTTTGGAATATATATTATCCAGTGTTCAAAAATCCAGTCACACACAGCAAACTAGAGTGCTAGGATTTATGTTATCTTTCAGCATATAGTGTTAGTCCCAACCCAAACCTACAAATCTCAGATCACATAAAAACTCTTTTCAAATGTAGAATATGGCTGCTTCCTGGCAGGAATATGGAAGAAGAGGAATACAATTTCTTCATAGTTGAAGGAGGCTTACCATGATACAATATTGAACTGTATTTGACAGATTCCATTGAAATTCTTCAGATACTTCCCGACCTTGATGAATGTTTAAAGAGTATTAAGTCTGGAACACACAGGTATGTCAGAGAGCAGACAGCTGCAGAAGCTCAACTGGGTAGCACCACAGAGCTTTTGGCCCTGGTACAGTGAAAGATGATGGAGAGATAAATTAAAGGCAAGAACAGAAGTGAAGACATCATGTCTGGTCACTCTGTCCCTCTGATACTGACTGCTTTGATGAAAGAGATAACAAAGGACATCACTAGCATGAGGAAAATAATCAGAAGATTGTGTTTCTAAGGGGACCAGGACTAAGGAGTTCGTGTGGAAAATTTTGTATGAATGTATTGACCTGTAAATATTAGTGACCTGTGTAATAAACTGGCTTTGCTCTGCTGGCATAGTAGAGTCTTTGCCAATCGTCTCCAACCCTGGTGCCCTGTGTGAGGAAGTGAATATTTATAGAAGTCCGCTTTCTGGGGGCTGCTTGACCGGCTAGCTCACCCCCGGGATTCTATATGTCAGAGGTTTGCTGGTCCTGGATCTCAGGCTGAAGCATGGAATGAGGCATGGAAGAAAAGAGTGGGCTCTTGCTAGGTTTTAGATGGTTTTATTACCTCCTATGTGCAGATATCAGTCCAGGGAGGCAGAGGGTTCAGGAGCTCAGGTGAACGGGCTGAACATCTGATGCAAGAGCTCCTGGGAGAGCCAAAGCACCCCCTTAAGTGTGGGGGCGGCTCCCAGACAGCAAGGAGCTCAGGACCAATGACCAGGGAGAGGGGGGGGTGTAGTCCAACACAGAAACTTAACACAACAGTGGAAGAAGGTATCTCTCAGGTACCCAGACGAATCCCAGGGCCGTTTTCCCAGAATCTCCCAGATCTTACAAAGTGATTGACAACAGGGAAACTCAAGGGCCACACCACCAGGGAGGTTTAGGGGAGGATTGGGACAGAACCATTACAAACATCTTACAAAGTATATAAAACATTGTAAAACCAAATTCCGCACCACTACAAATATTCACATATCTGGTGTCAGTGGGGATGGCCCTTGGGACTTGTGTGGCTGAAAGGAAGCAGGAGGCCAGCCAGCATCAATCCCTTCAGGTTTTGGAGGGAAGCAAAGGGGAACTTAGACAGGGATATGTCCTCAGAAGAGAGATGTTTTTGAACTTATGTCTAAACTTCTAGAGAAGCACAGGAAAATTATTGCTTCTCATTCTCTTAAGTGGATTTTGCACCGTGCGCAATCATACATTAATAGGTTAAATGGCAGCACAGCTTTTATAGTGGACCTGTGAAATGAAGTAGGAGTAAGACTTTGGGACCAAGACACAAGAAGTGATAAGACCACCACTGGCTTTTTTCCCTTCTGGTGAGCTATTTTAGGAACTCTTAAAGCTCATAAAGGTGCTATTGTCTTGGGCAGCCCTTTCAGCAACAGGTGAGGACTCTGCAAAAGAACTTTAAACATCCTGCTTCTGCCTACAAACAACAAGAGACAAGGTTGCAGTGAGGAAGGAGACTGTGGCCTGGCAGAACAGATCCTTGTGACTTTCAGGCTGTGAGGGAAAGTGAGCTCGAACTTTGCCACAACAACAAAGGCCCTGTTTTGCAAGCCAGGATCCAACAGAAAGTAAAATGCCAACACAGCTGAGAAAGTTAGGTCAGTGATCTTCACTGGACAAAAATCCCAGAACTGTGAGTACTGGAAGGTGTTCTGGTAGTGTTGATGAAATTTACAAATACTACAATGATTTCTTCACAGTGAAGCAATTTTTTATTATGGGCTAAAAATCCTGTATTTCTTTCCTAAGTGAAAGAGACCTTGAGATTAAGCTCCTACAAGCAGCTGCAGCTGGACTACTAGGGAAAATACTGACAATGAGCTCAGCACAGTTCCAAGACACAGGTACCAAGAATGGATCCATGAAACGCATCCAGGAAGGGACCAATCCTCGCTTTGGCACATGGTGTTACAAGTAGTGGAGAAACTCCTTCAGAGCTCCCCCAGCCCACAGCTGGCGCCATGGTGAGTGTCAGTCCCCCAGGCTTGGGTTTGGCCCTCAGAGTGCAGCAGGCCCCCATGTAGTGCAGCAGGTCTTGAGAGTGTTTTTGACTGTTCAGCAGAGAGGTAAGGAGTACAATTATTATAGAGGGCTTGAGTTAATGATGTTCTGACACTTACTTAGTGTGAAGGCACTTGCTATATTCTTGTAATAATAATTAATGACAACAGCAACAATAATAATAATAAGGTTTTAAAATATTAGGAACAGTAGTTGTATTTGCATGTTACTATCATTGCAATGCATAAAAAATATTAGAGGAAAGATAGGTGATGTTTATCTTATGCTGACAGCTTCCTCTCCATTTCCATCATCTGTTTGAAACATCAGCTACAATTTATAATCCTTGAATTGACATTTTCTTTCACAAATTTTCCTTATGATATTTTAAATCTGTTTATGGTCTTTTATTTAGCAATTAATTCCATACTTCAGTAGCAATACTTCGGTTTATTTTTTATTGTATGCAAAGTAGATACACGGGGTGTTACATATATATTGTAATGAAAAGCAATGAACAATTACTCCCTATTCTCTCTGACCATACAATTTGTGATTACATGGACATCTATTAGAATCACTTCCAGTCATCTCTTTTTCTATAGTGAGAAGACTTAGACTCTTTTCCTTTTTCTGCAAAGTAAATATCTGATTAGTTTTGATCATTGCCATTTCATTCTCTACTGTCCCTAGTTCCATTAAAACCTTGCTAAAACTGGATTTCTTGTAGTATGCTCATTTTAAAACATCTGCAGACTTTGTGTTAGTTGTGTGATGCTACATTGTTTTGTTCTCAATTTCTACTCTTCTGTAAACATCTCATGTACCTTTCTCAATGCTTTGAGAAATGAGATGAACGTTTCAGAGTGCCGTTCACAGTTACTTCAAATATTGACTCAGGAATGGGGGACCACTAATTTCAAGACAATTAATTGTGCCCATAGTCAAGATTGTTTTGGCATCTGCATTGTTTCATATTTATTGACTTTAGCTATTAGCTGGCACTTCATTACTTACTTGTTTATTGACCATCTTTTGCAACTCTTCCCTACCTTGAGTAGAGTTGTAATGTTCCCTTCGCATTGTTCACCTCACTTATAGAAGTTTTCTGAAGATAAGCCTCAAATAGTTTATCTGCAGAGATAATCAAGGAATACCACTGACAGCATACATTCAAAGTAGAAACCTATCACTAGTTTCCTTATTTTAACTCAGCAACTCATCACCATTTTTCTGCAAATCCAATGTTCTGCCAGCCAGCTGCCCTCATCAGTGTTTGATGGTGTGACTTAAAGTACACCAGCAGAAAAGCAAGACGTGACTTGCCACATTTATTTCCCAGTTGACTAACTAAGTCTATCCTTTCTTATATTTTCTGCCAGTATGACTGATATAGAAGTAAGATGTAATGGCATGTAGATCCCCAGACAGCTTTTTGAAGCCCTTTTTGAAAACTTGTTCTCATTTGCTTTCTTACTCTCTTCAGGATTCAAGCAACAGGTTTTATATCATAAAGATGGTAATGACTCACTCTAGACCCCTTGGGTGAAACCTTTTGCTCTGCAAATTCATTACTTTTATATTTTGCTCTAAAACTTTTCCCAGTAATGTGTCTATTTAAGACTAATGGACACAAATATAAAGAAAAAATTTAGATTTCATGAGTATTAACCTCAGTTTTCCCTTTTTTATGCTGGACATCTATCAGCCATAGAGAGTCAAGTACAGGCTTCCAGTTTCTGACATGTTTGAAAATATTTTTATTGCATATTTTTATGCTTAGAGCAATTATTCAACTATTCAAAAATCTTCACTGCCTGTCTGATTAGATGTGATTTCAAATATAATTTACTCTAATTTATATTCTTTCCATTGTCTATGGGTACAATTTTCAATTTTCTGACAAAAAAAGACTTTATGATTTTTATGATTATTTTACTCTTCTTCTACAGCTATGACACTATACAGCAGCTATATCAGAACATGACTGTACCCCAACCCCCTCCACCCCAAAGATCATATCAAAACTTGTGGTCTTTTCCAATCATATAAACAATTTCCAAATGTTTGTGACAACATACTTCCCAATACATTTGTAAGTTTCAAATTCAAATGTCTGGCTTTGATCCACAAGTAAACATTCAAACACCAATTTAAGCCATACTTCAAAAAAAAAAAAAATCAGACACAAACTTGAGAATTTCCAAGGTGAAATTAATTTCTCCATAACCGCACATAGTCAGAATTTATATGCACCAGGCAAACAAATTTGAGAAAGAAATAGAATGGAGGAAGATCCCTTCTCTTTTTAAGATCTTGAAAAATCATTTTGCTCTGCCATGAAGAGCCTTATAATTCAGCTTATCCAGCAGATCCAGGTGACATACAATCAAAACATCAGCTACTGTGGAAGAAAAAATAAGCTGTACTTTTAATCTTGACACTTTTTAGAATTCTAACACCTAATGTAATTTGGTACTGTTCTGGGACAACAATTACACAGAAAACAAATAATAAATGCTAATGAGGTAAGGTGACAAGGGCTGTGCCCTTCACTGATGCAATCCAAGGAATATAGCATGGAAGCAGGCACACATAGTAAGAACAAGAGAAAAAATGTGTCTGAACTTGAAGCATAGTAACTCTGGCTTTGTTTTATACACGCTGTACTGTCGTTGCAGGCTTGTTATTTATATGAAATTTCCTCACAGAAGTAGAATGCGGACTGAACAACAGCCTATGTTCAGCTGAGCTGTTTGACCATGTACCTACAGCCAATTTTATTTATAAACATACCAGATGACAAACATGTAGGATTAGTATTCTATCCTATTAGTATCCTTTTTGTTTTGACAACAAACAGGATATATATAACAGATATATATATAAGGATATAACAAACAGGATATAACAAACATATATTTATATATAAGAGTCAATACGTAAAAGTGATCAAAAGCAATATATTATTTATTTTATTGATCAGATTTATAACTAACATTAGGGATACCAAGTGAATAGACTTACAGTTATTATACAGAACTGTATTTCAAGACATGAAACTCATTATTCACCACCTAAAGTCAGCAACCTAATTTAAAGTAATTTCCATAAGGATTTTTAAAAGTGAGAAACAGCAAAGTCTTGAAAAACTGAAACATGAACTATTTCACATATGGAACTAATTTCATAGCCAAATAATAGGGAAAAAAAAACTAAACACGTAACCCAAAGTAAAGAAAAATCTAAGAAGGCCATGCTGCTTTGCTGTACTGTATCTTGCAGTTCTGGTCAATGTAGTCTTCAGGGAATACATTTCAGACAGTATTTTTCTAGTTGAAATGCATCCCATGCCATGGAGCCTTACTTAGTAAGAAGTCTACAAACAAGGTAAATGCAACAAAGCTCGCATTAATGACAGATAATACAAACAGCTCTCATTTATCATTTTATCACAAATCCAGCTCAAACAAAATCTATTTTTTCCACCCAATACCTCGATTCAAACTTATCCTAACCTCCATGATCTATACAGTGAAAACTCTCCCTAATGTACAGTCATCCCTCCTGCCTCGCCACTCCCTTCTGAGGAGCTTATAACTACCCACTGCAGAACTCCAGTCATGAAAGTCATCACACCATGTCTCCATGGTTTTACACCACAGCTTTACTGCTGAACCACAGCTTCCAGATTCTCTTGTTACACCACACATGTGCATTGGTATAGATGCACTTCAGCTGGGAAATGTATTTAGAGGAGTTCTACATTTTCCAAGGATATTTTAATATTTAACAGTCACAGTTTACCTTGAATTCAATACTACTACAATATTTAAAAGGCTGAGGACTCAGGGGCAGGACTCAGATTGATACAGAATTGTAAATTACCTCAAATATAAAGCAGTGTCTTACAAACCCAGCTCGCTCCAGAATAAAAAAAAAGTACGTTGGAGTATTTGCTGCAGAGAATGCAAGATTCATCCAGAAGGGAATGAAAGTGCAAGGAAATTATAACCTCTGCTGAGAGCAGCCCCTTGGAGATATGAAGCAGTTCCTTGGAGATATGAATTCATGATACCTGTCCACACACCAAGGACTATTGATGTATCTTAAATTATATTGCCAGAGGAGTTGTCTTTGTCTCTTATAAATCAGGATGCTTATGCAGCTTTCCATTCCAAGACACCTCCATGATTTTCTCTTACCTGTTACACTCTTAGATGATCTGATCCTACCTGAAGAGTCAGCAATACTCATAATCCATTATTTTAATTTTTAATTTACTTGTATGGTTATTCTGTAACATGATAGAGAGATTCTGAACTGGAATGAAATCCATTTCTGTAAAGAGTGAAACCTGACTTCAAATCCAAGATCAATATTTCAGTGACTTCCTATTTTGAGGCAGTAGAAATAGATTTTAGGGCTCACAGACCTTTTTACCACCTTTGCCTTAAGGCAGAAAATCCTTAGGAGTTACATGTTCAATTTCGAAAACTACTTTGAAGCCAACAATAAGTATTTCTCCATGAGTCAACTGCTAAGACATTCAGATAAGTACAGCTAGCAAGAATATCTCTAGAAAAAAACCCCTTGTCATTGCCAGCAAAGGTTACATTTGCACTGTCTATTGCAAACCAATGCAATCTTGTTCTTGCTCAAATGCAGGGCAGAAAAAACCTTGATCTGTCTAGGTACAGCCTGAAGAAAAAAAAAAAAGCTAAATGTCTGCAGTCATATGATTTCAATGCCAAAGTAATCATTAAAATATCCTGCTGATATGTAGGAGCTCTTGGTGGATCTAATTTGGCACTATGTTAGCATTTCTTTACCTATTCCTACCCTTAGCACTTTTGACTGCTATGGATCCCAGGAAATTATCGGTCTCTGCTGAGCAGCAAACTGCTGTTCAGTTCAAGTCAGGTGATGCTCTGGGCCTCTCCATCACACATTTCCACTAGATAGATATATATAGATATCTATACATATATATATAGAGAGATGTATATTTCTAAATAAAGGATAAAACATATTTAATAATGTTCCTCTATTACAGAAAAATGAGTTCCTAATAAGATAGCATTCAAAGGAAGAGTTCTGAAATGAGATTAAGGTCAAAGGAAAGAAAGAACTGTGGTTTCTAATTCCAATCTCCCACCTACTCCCATAAAGAAAATTTCTGCAGGTCACTTTTGAAAAGAGGATTGGGTATGGATAGGATCCAGGAACTTTGTGGTTCACCCTCATGGATCAGGATTTTTTTCTTCCTACAGTGAGGTCCAAAGTATAGAGCTACTTCTGGATGAATAACAAAGGGCACCAAAAATTTTACTGCCATCTAACTATTAACTTTTCTGTCGATCAAAACATTAAAATTAAAGAGCAAGACACTAGGTAAATAAAAGCTTAGGTATGAAGAACCCTTTAAAATTCATCACATATGTCTGGTGCCATTTCATATATACCAGTATAATTTTATATTATTTTATAATATTTATTTCTTTTAGCCTTCAAATGCCAACCAGAAAAGCACTCTTCTTCATAGTTCCAGTGTCTTATATGTAATTCCTGCACTCTTATCTCTGAAAACTGTGAGCACTTGAAACAGTAGTAGGAACTTACAAGTGAATAAAAAATCAGAATTCAACACGTCAGACTATCTGACTATTTTTCAAAAGTGACCAGGTTCACATGCTGTCATTTAAGGGCATTACTTACGCAGAGAAGAAAATTTTATCTTCCTACCCTAATGTCTGGAAAACACCTTGTTGAGGCAATCGCTATTCTATTTCCCCCAGATAAACTGTGGGAGAAGAAAACTTTCTTTACCCAACAGATTTATGAAGAGGGAAAAAGTGATTACTGAAAGGGGACAATCCTTAGTTTACAAATAAAATTGTGCCCTTTGCCTTTTGAACTTCACTAAACTATCATTGCAAAAGAGTTGAAGAGTAATGAAACAAATTTCAGTTATCGATTTTTACCCAGCCAATCACCCTTTTTCTGTCATGGTTGAAAGACTTTTGTATCAAATCCATTCAATTCTTAAAACATTCAGTATTTCAGTCAATTAAACATTTTAAAAATAGTATATGAGCTAAAATTAAAGCTGTCCGAATCATTTAATGTTGTGTAGAGGGCTAACTTACAGAAGCTGCAAGGGAATGTTGGAAAAATTTCCATACTAGCACCAGAAAAAATTGAAATGCGCAAGAATAGGTGAAACAGAAAATATAGACACATTGCAAATAACAGAAAAAATAGATGCATGAATTGTTATGACCTCACTCTTAATCTCATATAACTATTTACACAAGTTTAGAAAGAATGGGAATCAAGAAAATAAAAAAGCCTACCTCACATAATTGCATTATAGCCAGTTGTGTCCTGCTAGCCACATTCCTAGGTGCCAACCAAGCTAGTGCCGGTACTGTAAATACCAGAAACACTAAGTTATCAGGATCCCACTGCTTCCTAATTGTCCAAGCAGTAATCAATAAAATTGCATCTAACAATATATCGTAAATGTCAGTAGACTTAAAAATCTCATGATGGAGTATTAAATGTGAACATAATCTTGTCTTGTAAATATGCAGATACCAATGTGGGTGAAAAAAGCCTATGCTCCAGGTCAGTAATTTTTAAACTCAGGTTAGTAAAGCTATTCATTCAGGTAGTAGTTGTGCAACTTTCTACATAGGAAACATAATACTTTGTCTAAAAAAACCCTGCTTTTTTGAAATTGTCCGGCTGTAAGTGAGTTTCCATCTGGAAAGCTTAATTGAGATGCAAAATGGCATTTCGGTATAGCAGAAAGTCAGGCATCTCAGGAAAGGAATAGCCTTCCTGTCAGGACACCTTTCTTGAAAGTTGTTTCACACATTTCTTACCACTATGCTCCTGAATATACAAGTAATTGGTGAATTAAAGATTTTTCTGCCTCTCTCCCTCTCTCTCATTTTATCCCTTTTTGTTTCCAAACCCTCCATTTTTTTTCAGTTGCACAGATTTTATTGCCATTTCATATGAAAATATGTGGAAAGAGCATAAAGATGGCTTATAACACTGGTGCACTCACTCAGAAAATGTAATACTTCTAGTAATACTTGCATGGCAAAACACAGTGATTTAATCAGATTTAGAGGAACATTTCTGCCAGAACGTTCTGTCTGTCAATTCATTAACCTGTTTTCTTTAAGAGAAAAGAAACTAGTATTTGTTGATGAGTAAAGAGTTCATTCAGTTTCAAATCCAGGCATGATTTTGATGCAAGAACAGCAAATACAGTTTATAAGACAAAGTGGTAACACTGTTCACCATCACTCAGGAGGAGGATATTTTAAAAAAATCTAACAAGCATATATTAAAACTGGACAAACTCAAGTAATTCTGGCTATATCTGAAAGAAAGAAAACCCAAAAAATGTGTTCTGATGGAAAAACTCAGTGAACAAACACAGGGAATTTCCTATAAAAGAGGCAGGATTTCTCTTGTTTGCAATAGCTAAATCATATTTACACTGAAACTTAGACACTACTATTCTGAAGCAAAAAAGAATGTATCACAGTCTGTTGAACACTTACTGTTAATCAACAATTGTTGCCGCTGGCTCTAGAGGGCCATATTTTTCAAAATGCAGCTGTTTTGATATGGTTGAAGAAATATATCTAGGAAAGCATATCCTTTCAGCCCCAGTAGTGTGGATTTTTTCCCTGAAACAGAAGTGTAATGCCTTGTGCCATGAAGACAGAGACTTGTCTGCTGGAAAGACAGCAATAGAAAACTGCAAAAAGATCTATTTCAGTACTGCAGCCTGCTGAATCACATTAGGCAGAAGTCATTTCTTCTAATCTATGAGCAAGTAATTTTTTGTTCCAGCAAGTAATAGTTTAAAAGTGAAGCATTAAAAATTAAAAGAATTATGTAGGAAGAAAAACATATTTTTCAAATCCCCTTGAAAGTGAAACACTCAGTATTGTGTCTTCCTGCAATCCAAAAAATGCATTTTCTTAACTCTGTTCTCCCCACATTGCAAATTATTAACCTCTAACATCTGAATTGGAGAAAATAACTATGGAAATATCTTTATCCCTAGCACCACTTTATTATGGAGTACACTCAGTATTTTCTTTACACAGTAGGTTGCATCCTCCTCCCAAGTCCACAGCCCCTTTCAAAATCCTGACTAAATAAACATATTCCTTTAAAACAAGATTTCCATGCTCAAGAGGTACCCCAGAAACTTTTACTGTTAAAAAAACCTTGAGTATTACCCTATATAATTAAGAGGAGATGAGAGATATTTCTAGAAAAACCAAGTATGTACATAACCCATTTAATATCACAAATATGGAGAGATTAAAAAAAAACACCAGTGAAATATTTCTGAGGTTCTTGACTTGTGACTTTGGAAACCCTGCATTCAGAGATCTTGCTTCTATATTTCGCACATTGGAAATAATACTTGCTAGATTCATAACAATATTTCTGAAAATGATCATTGAAAACATCATGAGAAGCTCTAGGATCATGGCAATAGAGGTCTGGGAGAAGAAACGTCAGGAGAAGAGGACCAGCAATCAGAGACATAAGGAACTTTCAAGAAATAGGCATTTATACTTTCAATAATGTTCCTAAGTATAGAATAAAACATATCTTTCAAAGTGGACTAAAAGGTTAAAAACAAATGGAGAATAAAAGGAGACTAAGCTAAAGCACATAGGTAAAAAAAATGCTTAATGTGGAGTTGCTAATAGTTCAGAAAAAAAAAATCTCCTAGGAGAGCTTTTTTTAGAAAAAGGAAGATTAGTAAATTTAAGAGACACATGAAAAGCTAGGAGGTTTTGTATGTTAAAACTCCCTGACTTAAGATTATTTTTCCACTCTGCTGTATTAAATTAACACTTGTATTGCATTGACTTTAGAAAAAAACTTCAAAGAACAGAAAATCTCAAAGATCAAAGGCTATCATTTCCCAAGTTTACATGCTGCTTCTAAAAATGTGTACCTAGCAAGTTTCAACAGCCTGGTGACAAAATATTTACACAAAGTCATATTTAATTAAACAGCCAAAGATTGTAATCACCTAATTATAACACTAACTTCAGTCTTGCACTGATTCATTGGAAAGGGACTCAGGCAGCAGCCAATAGGGAGAAACTGGCTGTGTCCTGAGAAATGGGAACCCTTACTCTGTTATTTGTTTCTCTTAGCAAATTAATTTGTAGAGATCAATCATTGCACAAAGTACTTGCTAGCTAGCAAAACCACATGCTCCTAAACAGTCACAGCTGCACTTACATTTGAAAGAACATTCATGTATTTAAAGATTTCATCAGCTGGCTCTTAGAGACATATGAATCTCATTTGTTTTGGTTCACTTTAAGTTCAGTGATCTCTGCTTTATTCATTTTTCTCTCAAGTCTGTTTTGAATTTCAGATATGAGCAGCTCAAGCAGGCTATCCTTCCATCCTTTGTGACTTCATCCCATTCTGCCTTGAACTAATCCTCCTGCCTCCATATATGTGGTCTGATTATAGCTACATTCTGTATTCATATGATTCTTGGGCTGCCTCTCTGTTCTTATAAGGCTCTGTGAATTCCAGAAAAATCAGGGTCAAGTTAAACTGCATATTTTGGACTATTTTACAATCCAAGTTCTTTTCTCTTTGCTTTTACCATATCTACCACAAAATTTCTGATTCACATGAGCACATAGCATCTACCCTATATTCTCTCTGAGGTTTTTAGTTCAGATTAGATTTATTATGATCCCCTTAAACCAAATTTGATTATGTGATTTCCACAACCAGGACTCTCAGTGGTAGGGCTCACAGACAAAATTTTGCACAGCTACTGAACTGCACATAAGGGAAGTTCTTCATTAATGTTTCAGCTCTTGCAGTGAGTCAGCTCACAAATGCAAGTTCTATACAAAACCAGCCAATAACCTATTTGTTCCCATAAAATACTTTTCAGGAATACATATCAGTTACAGTGATGTTCACTGCAACAGCAGTGAAAGTGTATCAGAATGCTTCATTCAACAATGAAACACTTATGGCACATAAAGTGAAAATTGTAACATTAATATTTACCAACCTATACTTTTTAGTTTTAATTTTATTAGAAAATGTAAATTTCTAGATTGACACAATTTGTTAATACATATTCTACATCTTTTGATACTGCTTATCAACAGCCAAATATGAACCATGCTGTTCATGTTAGCGTTTTTGTCTGAAAAGATTTTGATAGAGATTTTGATATTTACTTTTCAAAGTAGAGCCCCTAACACAGGCTTTTGCCAGGTTGGTTGAACAAAATTATTCAAGTTGTTCACAAAACAAAAATGTTGTTCAGATGAATACTGCTTGTAGCGTGGAGCTGAGCTCATTCTAGACTGCATTGCCAGCACCATGAAACACAAGGATTAGAGCTCCTGTGCCTTTTTAAGCCTGCAGCACAGCTGTCATAGGAAACCTGCCTTAGTATTCACCAGTCAGTTGTCAGGAGAAGTCAACAATTTGTTCAAGGTACCTGACACCCTGAGAAGGTGAAAGTAATGAAAGAAAATTAAGTGTGCCCTTCTGATAGGCTTTTTATGACTTGAGGGCAGAGGACTTCTCCATCTACACAAGGCAGAGTGTAGAAGAAAAATTCAAATTTAAATGGTAATTCAGAACTCAATTTTCCCATACTTTTACCAAGGCATTTCTAAAGGAAACAGAAAGAAAGGTTTGGTTAACTGGCTTGGTTGCAATTGTAACTATGCACACTCTTCCATACTGGTAAACCTACAGTGGAGAAGTACAGCTGGAGCAATGAAGATCCTACCTACCCCCCTTGCTGGCAAGGAAATATTGTGCTATGAGTCAATCAATGTGAAGGGATACTGATGGTGTCAGTGGAAACAATAATGTGTATCAGAGGAAGAACTGAACTTCCTGAGAAAGATCTCGCTGCTGGAACAGAAGTGTGGCTTAACTGGCCCTACACTAAGCCAACCTGGAAAACAGGAGACAGACGAAGCATTGATGCAGTTTGAGTTATTTGGCTATTCTGAGGAGAAGGGAGGAATTCACTGTTTGATAGTTGGCATTTTCTAAATGAAACTTAAGTGCTTACCCTGAATTAGCAGGTGGGGTTTTTTTCCTTACAGCCAATAGCATTTGTTTTTCCCTAAAAAAATGTTAAATGACATATACCTGTAGGATAGATACTCTAGCAACAATAAAACACAAACCTATGAGACAGAGAATTATGCTAATCCTGTGGAGAGAAGAACTGGTGTTTATAGACTCCTATCAGAAAGCTTGAATTTTAAATTTATGCAAGTATATTTAGAATTATTTTTTAAATATTCAAAGCAATTTAGGAAAGCAAAAAATCTGTGCAGCTCCCTACAAAGGCCTACAAAAACCATAGTTTAAAAATATTGCCTTCTTATATAAGAAAATATATGCATTACCTTTTCTTAGTAGAAAGCTTTTGTTTTGGCTTGAGTGTGAGTATTCTAATTTCTGACAACTTCTGTTGAAAATCATCTTTGCCTTTCTCTATTCCCCACATGAACATTTTTTTTCTGAGAATATTATAAGTTGTAATGTGACTGTGGTTTAGAGAAAGAAAAAGCATTAAAGAAAAAGGACTCATGCATTCTTTTGTTGAACACAATCTGCAAATATTCCCTGGAAAATCTGGCCCTGATTTGTTCCTAAAAATACATTATTTATTCTGTACGTGAAGATATTCCACCAGCTTGCAATCATCAAAATCAGCTTTCATCTTTTCATGTTTGTGACAGAAATTCTGAGAAGAGTATAAGACATTATTTCCCCTCCCACTGATACGCAAAGTTGTTTGCTTTACTTCTGAGGGTGGTGGAGTTAGGCATGTGGCTCCAGACTACAGAATTGGAGTATATTATTGTGTCCTTAACAATAGGCTGCATGGGGGAACAGTGGAATCAAGAATAAAACTTCCTATCAGCCACAAAGCACTTTTAAAGGCCTCCAGTCAATTAAACACAGCACACTTATTATTCTGTTATGTTGGTATGGAAAACATTCAGTAACTATTTCCTTGCTGTAAAATGAAAGCATGAACTAACTTTTATACTAAGCTCACACACAAACATTCACCATTTTGTTCCACATAGAAGCTACAGAATGCTAAATCATCTTTCTCACATTTGTTTTCAGTTTTCTTGGAACAAAGTGCAGACTATTAGCATTGCAAACACATGTTTGGAAACAAACAGCCTGGAAAACATCAGCTAGCAGGAATAAAGAAAATCCATGAGAAGCTGTAACTGAATTTCTTTAAATACTGCTAGCACATAGAGTTATTACAAGATGTACAGGTATTTTTCTTGACTGGTTCATCAAAATAATTCTTTTTACCACTAAAGAAAGTGGCCAAAGGCACATATTTGAGTGCAATATGCTCGGGTAGAGGGAGAGGAAAGAATAAAGGAGTCTGAAGGAAGGGTAAGAAATGACATGAAGTGCTTTCTAAATTTCACATAATAAGGATGTGAGTGAGCTGGAATCAGAAATATCTTGGAAATGTAAAGAAGTGGATTTATCTCACGCACAAACTCAAACAGCTGGGTTTTTAGATGTTACTACAGCAAATATACTCAAAGGGAACCACATAAACCACTAATTTGGTCTAAGTCACTGAAGTGTACCCTTATTTGGGCAGCTGAATTCCCTTTGCAGGGAATTCCTGTTCATATAAAAGGGCTGGAAATTAGCATTTCCTACTTTTGTCAAATGCAAGTATTTTTTAAGAGGATTCTGGAAACATCTGAAGGATTCTTGCATTCTGAGATCATCTGACTATTATGGTTTGAGGCATTGTTTCTTCACGAACTGTGAGACAAGCACAGGATAAGTGACTGTGGACTCTTTAATATGATTAATAGTTCATTATGAATTGATCATAATGCTTGGTGATTACTGTAAATATCAATTGCATGAATTTTCGGCTGAGATATTTTGCTGTGAGTTGTACATTACCACCATGGTTTTTCACACAGACCTGACTGCATAGGTGTCACCACAGATTTAACCCAAGAAAGGTAACAGCCTGAAGTAGCATTAAACTTTCTCTGCTGCTAAACACAAAAACGATGTCCTATCCACCTCCACTTTCCTCCTCACCAATGTGTCTCCTGCCAGATGCAAAGGAATCATCTTCTGGAACAAGTGTTTGCCCTGACTGCTTATTAAGTACTGGGCTTCCCATCTGGAATTGCCAGCAAGTTTGTCAGCCATGGCAGTACCGGAAGGTGGAATCTGTTCTGAGATATAAAGAATGAATTATCAACTATTTCCATGCTGGACATAAAACTACGCTAATTTTATTAATGCTCAAAAGAATGCTTCCTTCCATGAAGGTAACACATCATCCAAAGTAAGGAAACACTGTAAAGAGCAATTTTCTAATTTCTGTTTTTTAATTCTTGAAAGTAAAGTTAAAACTATGGTATAATTGAAAAAATCACAGGTTTGATATTACAACATGAATGAACCTGTGCCTTCGGATAAGCCACTCTGATTTATATCATTGAGGAATGCATATTCCCAGTCTCAGATTATAATACTGAATCTTTCAAAATTTCACAGAAAAGAGCTTGTTTTGTAATGTAGAAATGTTTTGTGGAGTGTTCAGTCAGAATACCCCATTAATCAAAGGGGGAAAAAAAGTAACTCTTTATTTGTGCTCAATTTCTTTATCTGGGTACAAAATTTTGCTAGATGGAAATGAAGTTCTGCTTTATTTCCATACAGCAAGCCATTATTTCTAGGAAAGTTACTTTGACTGGGCACAGTGTGAGGCTTTGCATAATTTAAGTAAAAATATGACCTGTAAGTTTGCAGAATCTCATCTGATAAGTTCCTACAAAATATTCTTTATCAGACTGCTAAATGATTTATACTAGCCTGCAGTTCATGAGTACTTATCAGACTGGTTTTCCAATAAAAACTGCTTCACTGAAACTAAGAAAATAAAATCAATTAGTTATCACATTACCCATATAGTACATACAATACTCAGAGGGGCATAGAGGTTTTTTTAGAGGAGCGTTTATTCCCAAATTGAACAAAATTTTGAATTGATTATTGAAAAGCTAATGTATTTTTCTTTCCTGCAATTCAATTGAGTTACTTCATGATTCACAAAATATTCCACTTTGTAATGAAAAGGTGTTTTTTACCTCTGAGGCAAGCCACAGCACAAAAAACCCCAGTATTGTAGCATAACATTGTAAATAAAATACAAATTGTAATCTCATCAAACACACAGCCTCTACTTAAAATATGTTGCTATGCATTACATTTAGTTACTAGAACTTTCACCTTCCTCCTTCTTACTAATTTCTACAGGAAAACTTGAGTTCAGTTAAAATATTTAACAATTCCCTCATGCTGCCAGTACATAAACGCAGTAATCCCATTAACTATTAATAGCTGAATAATTATGTTTTATGAAAATAAACACACAAAAAAATTACTTAGGCACCATGACATTTTTGTTCCATTTCACATACCAAACCAAATTTACGAGTCATTTGTACATGCACTATATGTACTAGTGTACTACCTTTACTTTGTGTAACCTTTTCTTTGTGTAACTTTTCCTTTGTGTACCTTTTCCTTTGTGTACTACTTTAGCCCAGAGCTGAATGAAACCACACAGTAGAAAATCAAGCAGAGTTTAGTCTCTCCTTCCAGAAGACATACAATGAATAAATACTACTCACATCGTCCTTCCATTCCATTTCCAAATAATTAGGCTTTTATTAAAATTACGTCACCCACTCTTCTTTCTTTATGTCAATTCTAATATTAAATGATGGCCTTACTAATATATTATTATAAGTTAATCAGGCATTGCAAACAGTAATAGCAATTAGCTGGGTATATTTCCTTCTGGGCACAATTCTAGGTAAACATTTGAAACAGGTAAATGGCTGCCATTAAAAATGAAAGCATGAATAAAACCCAAAATATCTTCTGTCCACAAGCAAAAGTAAGCTGCTGAATCAGAAAGTAATTAAACTAAACAAGGTCATAATTTTTCAAGAACTTTAAAGTACAGAAGTATCCTGAGAGGTTTAAATGGGTTCAGATTCAGAGGTGGCTTGTGCTGCAATATTATGTTTATCATGATCAAAATATTTCTTTTTACCACTTAACCATCTGATCTTGAAAAGTAATTCCTGTCATACAGTTGTCTGTAGAGTTGTACATAAATTCAGTTTCACTAACGTTTCAGTCTGAAACCTCCAGAAGTAGGAGCCTGCAGTGCTGAACTTCAAGACACCTAACTCCTAAATACCCTAATCTTAGGTAAGGCAAACACTATCTCTCCTGTTCATCATCATCATCGAGAGGCTTGGTAGTCATTGAAGTTGGGACCCCTGAAAAGCAACCTCCCCATCAGGATCTGGACTGAGATAACCACACTGAAACACTAAGATACAGCTTAGCTACATTAATTAGATCTGAAATGTACCTCTTGCATTTCATCAGTACATTTCTCAAGCATTAAGGAATCATCTTCATCTGTCTTAGATCACAGCAATAAATATTTTTTCCATGTCATGATTTATCTCAAGCCAACAACCAAATACCACACAGGTACTCACTTCATCTGCTTCAGTGGGACTGGGGAGAGAATCAGAAGAGTAAAACTGAGAAAACCCTTGAGTTGAGATAAAGACAGTTTAAAAGGGAAAGCAAAAACTATGCACACAAGCAAAGCAAAACAAGGAATTAATTCAGGGCTTCCCGTGGGCAGGCAGGTGTTCAGCCACCTCCAGGAGAGCAGGGCTCCATCATGCATAATGCTTACTTGGAAAGACAAACACCATCACTCCAAATTTCTCCCTCCTCTTTCCTTCTTTCTTGTCCCCACAGCTTTATATGCTATGTATGAACCATATGGTCTGGAATATTCCTTTGGTCAGCTGCAGTCAGCTGTCCTGGATGTGTCCCCTCCCACAGACTTGTTCATTCCCAGCCTGGACTGGGCAAGGAGCAGAAAACGCTTGGCTCTGTGTAAGCCCTGCTCAGCAGTGATGGAATCATTCCTGTTCAATACTTCTTTCAGCAAAAGTCCAAAACCCAGCCCTGTACTAGCTACTGTGAACAAAATTAACTCTACATAGACAAAAACATCATTTTATGTCACCCTTATTCCATCGCGTTTATGTTATGATCAGATCTCACACTATTAAATACACTATCATTAACCATGTTCTCTCTTCCTGTTCTTTAATATAATACACAGATCACTACCTTGGACCTATGAATAACTCCTGTAAAACATCTGTAAAATATCCACAAATGTTCACAAAATGTCTTTTGAGTTCATTTAGTCAATGACTTTGGGCTCCTCTTTAAATGGTCTCTCAAGATGGGAGAGGTGGTGTGTTTCTTGGATTCCTGGGTAGTAAGGCCACCTCAGATCACTGCTGCAATTTGCATTGTTTCCTCCACTGATTCAGGTTGTTCCTGTAAAAACAATCCTGCAACATGCAACTCAAATCATGGTTATTACAAGTTAGATATATTTCCATTATAGTCTTCACTCCATTGCATTCTTTATCCCAGATCCCTTTGGGCCAGGATACAGGATTTAACATTGCAATGGATTTTTCCTTTTGCTCTTAGTCTCACTGTAGCAAGGGTTTCCTGCTGTAGTAGTTTTCATAATACACAACTCAAAACATAGGTTAAAACAATTTAAAGGTATTTCCGGTGCAATCTCCCCCATTAACATATGTGAGCTGCAGAACAGCCTGTTTCATCATGGATTTCACCATGGGCTGATGGGGAGTTTCTGCTCTGATTCCTTGAGCTCCTCTTCCCTCTCTTTCATGTGGAATGACTTCTCAGACTCTTCCCCTGCCCCGGGGTAGGATCCCTCCCATGAGAGACAGTCCTCCTTTACAAACTGCTTCAACATGGGTTAATCGTTATATCACTGATGCAGCTAGAAGCCATCACAGAAAGTTACTTCTACATAATATATACAGTAAGTATACGCATTAATTAAATCCCACAAACTTCAGTAAAGAAGGATTACAAACATGGATAGAACTCAAAACCAGAAGAGTGAGGTGAAAGAGTTTGTTCTCAGATTCTGCACTTTCCTCTCAATCTTCAAGCAATACCTTTCATTTCCTTCAGTGAACACAGAGAACAGTCTTTTATTTCCAAGATTAACTATTTCACAGATGAAGAAGGATAACATCTGCTCACTTAGAGTATTAGCTCAACTATTAAAGAAGATTCTTTAAGCAAGAATGGGATGAGACCATAAAGGATAATGCTTACTCTTGTTTAGCTGAAGAAGGGAGGAGGAGGCAGAAGACAGTGCAGGGCAGAGAAAGTGACATCATGAAAGTCATTCTGTAAAGCATTACTATGCTTTACGTATCAGTGACACCATGCAGCATGACATGGTTCCAAGAAAAAATCCGTTGTGGATACAGGAGAAAGCCTAACCTGTTACTGTGACAATATGTTTTGACTATGATGTTCTGTGAGGATAAATCATTTCAATTTAGCCTGTCCAGTTGTTTTGCTATTAAAGCTGACAAAAGCAACAGTGAGCATCACTAGAGAAATCACAGTAATGTGTATCTGCCATATCAGAATATGTTGGGATCAAAGATAAACCAGAGGTGCCATGATCCTAATTACAGAAAAACAAATTCTCTTTAGATTATGGCATCTGCCTGTATCTCTTCAGTGTGTTTTTACAATCAGTTTGCATCTATTCATATATGAGGCATTGTGTGTCATTAAATAGAGTTTGAATAAGTTAGGCCTGACTGTGAAAGAACAGTTTGAAATGAGGATCTACAGAGCAACCTGCAGTGCTTTACAATATAGAAAGTTCTTTGATATGTGTGATATGTGAAGCATGATACAAAATAATTTCAGATACTGTTAATTTTATAGAGATTTAAAGGATGGGATATTTTTCTCTCCTTTTCTAGTTTCACACAAAAATCAGGCAGTGAGTGCTTAATTCAGCTTCCAGATCAATTTTTAGTCTCACTTTCTTTCCTTCAAGCAGGACAGTCGATCAAAATGTTTCACAAATGTCTGCTAGAAGTCTTGCCATTTTCATGGTAAGTTGATGTTATCAAGCAAAAGGGAACAAAAAAATTCATTTGCAATTAATTAATTGCTTGATTTTTATGTAGTTGCCTTCAGTGGTATCATACATCATATTTTAAGTCCACTATCTGTTTCTTTCTGTCCAAGATTGCTGCTGAACATATTCTGGCAGCACTTAACCATTAGAAAGCCACTGTTGGCTCTACAATTCTTCAAATATATATCACTTCAAATATAGAAGTGATTTACTTCTATATTTCCCTAGTTGTATCTTTTTGCTCAGAGGTCTGGATCACATTTTGGGCATGTCAGTACCTCCTCCTTGATGCATGACATAGGCAATTATAGCTAACCTGCTTGCAAGAGAATCACAGAATATTCTGAGTTGGAAGGAACCCACAAGGATAATTGAGTCTGAAGTGAATGTCCCATATGGGGGTCAAACCCATGACCATGGCATTATTAACACCATGGACATTGCACAGAGACAACACAAATGTACTGCATAGTAGTGATGCACTAGGAACAAATATTCAAATTCACTTCAGTATTTGTCACCTACAGCATTGCATTAAATTAACACAGAGGAAAATTGTTTTTTAAGTGGATGCACAGAGAAGCCTTAATAATCTTTGAGAGTCAGAGACAAAAGCGCAAACCTCCATTGTGTCTGATGAAGCTGCAAGAAATCCCTGGTTGCCTTTCAGAGATGTCCAACAGACACCTCTAACAGACAGCAGTCAGTAAATGATTTTTGTGAGGTGATTGTCAGCAAATCCAAAGCTGAGGTTGTGACCAAATGTGTAATGTGTTCACCACCTCTACAGACACAGACTCACAGCCAGCACAATTCAGGATGATTTTCAGAATGTAACCAAGAAGGAAGAAGTCTTGTTTCTCTGCAAATTTTCTTTCTGTCTACAAAGTATTTCCACTCTAATTTTGTTTCATAGTAATACAGTTAGTCTGACTTTTACATAAGGCTGTTGAAAAGTTTCCACTACGATGCATTCATATTTTTAAAAAGAATTAAATCATAGCAAATTTAAAAATAATATAGCATAGCAATAAACAGTTCAAAGTGAAACACAGGGATTTTTCTAGTGCAAATCAATCAATGCTCAGTATTGCAAAAAAAAAGAAAACAACCCAAACTAGTAGACTTATGAAGTAACAGCAATTGCAATAAGAAATTCCAAGGACATGCAGCATTATTTACGTTATTCTGGTAAGCAAGCTTGGACGTAGTTCTTCTAACACAGCCCCGAGGTTAGGGAAACCAACATGACACCTTTGCAATGAAAGGAGACCACAAGGTTAATACAATCCAAATGTTGAAAACACAAGACGTTTTCAACTGTGGCAATATCCTGCCTTTCATTGTGTTATTTTTAGCATGCCTTAAAATATGACATGATAGATAAAGGAAATGACTATTTTTATGGTCAAAGCTTGTGTGTAAAGATAAGATGTGATGAATTAGCAGCTGCAAAAAAGTAAAATGTCTTTGTTTAACGTTTTTTAAATATATAATTAATTTGTTTGACTCTTAAAAAAATATTACCTTTTTTTTTCCCTGA
>VZDJ01000119.1:229131-284414 GCA_008694505.1 Cyanoderma ruficeps | reverse complement strand
GGCAGAAAAAAAAAAAAAAAAGAGAGAAGTAGTAAATTCACTTTAAAATTCACTTTAAAACACTTACTAGAACTCCAGTTTCATGTAACACAAAAAACATAATGCAAATCAAATTATTTTTCTCCCTTATTGCTAAATGTAATTTGAACTTGGAAAACAAAACAATCCTAAAATTTTGCATGATCAAACAAAATCATTAATTGCTACAAAATATTACAGCCATTTTTTCAACCTCTGTTTTCTTTCTGGAAGTTTTATGTTTAAGTTAATATTTTAAATTCTTTTTAACACAAAACAGACATCCAGAGAATACAGCTGGATTTTCTTGCTGTCTGACAGTCTCACATAACACAGACACATCCCGAAAGCAATAACATTCTACTGCCATCAGTGAACATACAGCACGCTAACTTGCATTGATTTAATCCCACAAAGAACTGCAGTGGATATCTGTGGCACCTTTTATGTCTACAAATGAATTTCATTCAAACAACTTCAGTTAGCTCCTCTATTCTGTACTCTTCACTGACAGGTTTTTGCATACTCAAACTATAATGCCTATTCTTCAAATGTTTCTAAAGCCAAAAAACAACATTTTTTCAGATGAATATGAAAAAAGTCTTGTTATAAAACAAAAATAAATTGAATAAACATCAGAATGTATGTGTACATAACACTCAGACTACTCTTTTCTAGTACCTGGCCACATGACTTTGTGTTTAAAACATTACTTTTTATATGGCTTTAAGTGAACTAAGGGGAAATATAATTTTATAATAGCCAAAAGTCTAATAATGATATGCATTTTCATGGGAACTTCAATAGATCTGGAGATGTTCAAAATCACAGCAAGTCTTAAAGCTCTCTGAATTCTTACTTCAAAATGTTTGGGAGCAGAAGAGCAAGGGGAGAGAACAGCACAACACAGATCCTGCAGCACTTCCACCCCCCCAAGAAAGAAGTCCAAATCACAGATTCCAAGATTATAGTTGTAAACTTCAGTTAGATGATAAAACCAAGAATATTTTCAGCTATCTGTACAGGGGAAAGAAAAATAACAAAAAGAATTCAGGATGCAGGTTCTAATGTTGCAAATGATGTGAAGATTACCCTTTATCTGCTCACATATCCGTACAATAAAAGATATACTTTACAGAAGACTGAATAAAGTAAATAAGCAAGTATCTCCGAAGTAAATTGGGAAAATAAGTTATCAGCATTTTTGCACAATTTTTCAATGCAGAATCAACGCCTGATTTTAAAAGCATTTCCTCCAAGTTGCAAATAAATAAATCAAACAGATTGCAGTCAAATACATTTCCTCTACCAAGGCTGCATTTCTAAAACCCATCCTCATGAAAACAACTGAGAACTCTCTGACATTTACATTCCATCATCTACATGCAAAAAGCACACAGTAACGTACATATGCAACTAATTTACAGAGAAGTGTTGAATGGGCACAAAAGACAGGTCAAAAGTGCCTTTTTCAAAGTTCAGTTGGGGAAGAAGAGGAAGTAGAAAACTGAAGTCAATAAAAGCTGAATTTCTAAATTAATAGAGTATGTCATGTTGAATATAGTGCTTCATTAAATTTTTTATTGTTGATCAATTTGTTACAACCAGATTTGAATATTATAGTGCAATGCAAATACATTAAAAATGTAAGTTTCATTTGGATTTACATAAGAAATTATGAGCACCATTTAAGGAGTTTTCTGCATATGTGGGTGCTTTTTTAAAACATGTGTTTTTCATGTATTTCCATTTGATTGTTTGATGTTCCATCACATCTGACAAATGGCTGAGTTAAAGATGTGAGCTGTTTCTAATGATGGAGGTTCAAAAGAATCCAGAACTAATGAGAACTGCCTTTAGACATTTATAAACTAAGAAAAAATTCTATTATTTTGCAACTCTTCACTTACTCCTATGCAAAATATCGACTTTTAAAAGAACTCATAGTGATGGAGACAGAGGCAACATTTACCGCCTGCTTACCTTATGTGATATTCAGAGGAAAATAACTCCAAGGTTAACGTCTTATTAGAAAGACTTAAAATGTCAGTAAATTGATACCAATGCTGTGCAATGCAGTTCCACTCTAAATTACCTTATCAACAATAAACCTTCTCTCAGTTTCCCTCCCAGTGAAGTGAAAAAAGTCATAAGTCAATGTTCATTTATCCCATGGTAGCTGTATGGGATCCACTAATCTAATGAACATAATAAATAAAGTTATTGCTGTGTAAAGTAAACACCCTCCCAGTGGAAGATATCAGAAGTATCCTTTGACTACCTTCAGTTACAATGACATACAAACCACTAAGAATATTTTACCTGTCCTTTGTGCTGAGCACTCTGTCTTTATTACTGTCTCCAGTATATTCATCTGTATTAGTTTGACATTAAGTCAACATAAACCTAATAAATGTAAATACTGTCAGAAGTGAGAATGTCACAGAGATGGTTGAACTATAGTGCCTTAGTCAGAAAAAAAAAAAAAAATTACCCCATACATGAAATGAATTATGCATAACGATCAGGTTTTTTCTTCAATTTGAACTTATTTATGACAGATAAATANNNNGAAGGGAAGGGAAGGGAAGGGAAAAGTTTTAAATAGAGCACATCAATGGGTTTTAATTCAACAACGTCACGTCATCATTAGAAGATAATTTTTAGTCAGCTCTGAATTCATATTTCACGTTCTGGTGGCAAATGACAAAATCTTCTGTCTCTGTTGCTGAATTCATCTCAAAATCTAAAACCTCCTCCCAGGCCTCTCAAATAATTCTTTACTTATAGATAATATGCTTCAATAGCTAAGGCTGCTAAAGCAGAACTTCTATCTGAAAGTTCTCTCTCAGTGGGGAAGCTAGCAAGAAATGCTGGGCAAAGTGGTAGGCAAATAGGAGGTGAAAATCACACAGGGAGAGGGAATGCTTTGAATCACTTTCTCATCATCATAGTCTGTCACAATGTGCTTTGTGATTTGAATTGTTTTGAAATTTTTTCTTCCCCTCCTGTTCTTCCTTTAATTGTCCAGCCATTTGAGAATTTGAGAAGCCTAAAACCTGTAATCATTCAATTTTTCACTTTCAAGATGAGACATAAGTGCATTTTGATCACTTTAAAAATCTTATTCAAATCTGTCTCAAAGATTACAAATATTAAGCCAAAACAGCTGTGTTGATTTGGAATTCCTTTTTAGCCAGGAAAACTGATAGAATCTTAAAATGTTCTTGTAATGCTTCTTTAACTGTTAAACACCCTCCCACTTCTCCTATCTAACACATAATTTTTTATCTTTTACATTTTTATTGATTGGAAAAAATCCTACAGGCACAAAGGGACAAGGACACACAGATATCCATATTTCATCGTATGATGAAATACGATATCCATATTTCATCATATCATATTTAATATATGATCTGGGCAAGTTCTTTTGGGCTTCAGTGGTTTTTGCGCCTGGTAATATTTGCTTTTTCCACTGAGCTAAGAAAAGAAGGATAAATTCTGAAAAGAAGTTATTCCTATAGGGAAACATATGTTTCAGATTATACAAGAGAAGTTTTAATTAATTTATTTTTGAGAGGTTCTTAGAAAGTGGAACTCTGTCTGTTGCTGGCAAATCTCCTTACGCATGTATGATTTTCTCAAGATCTTGTTAGACTAGGGACACAACAAGGGAAGACTTCAGCAGGTGCAACAGAAGCAGCAGAAATTGCAGGCATTTCACAGAAGAGGGGAGATACATCTTGTCCTTTCAAGACAAAGATCAAACACCACCTGTATTAGGAATGAAAACAGAAAAGCTGTAGGAAATAAAAGGAAATCATGTAAATAGATCAAATGGTATTGTGTCAATTGCCCACCTAATTATTCTCCCACTGCTCTAAGAAAATTGCAAAGCAAAAGACTCTAATGGAGTTTGCATAAAAAACACTTTTTATTCTAGATGAGACTGTCCTTATCCATTTTGCACGATGCAGTTAGTAAATCCATGAGAACACATGTAATTGGCCTAATTTTTTTCCCCCTCTCTCAATCATCAATTTCCACCTCCTTTCCCATCAGTGAGAGAAAAAGCTTTACTTTTATCTAGAGCTGACTGCACTTTCTTCCTCAGCATTACATTCTGAATATTTACTATAATATATACTAAATAACTAGAGAAAAAGAGAAAGGATATTGGTTTGTAATTTACATTAAATTGTTGCATATTTTCTTACTAAGTAATATATAATAATAGATTGGTAACGGATAATAACTCATACTGGTAATGTTACATTCTATTTTACTTGTTAAAATTAGGTTATTTTATAATTTATGTTCTGATGCATGGTTAATATAAAATATGCTAATAGGTGTATAATATATATGTATATTATACTTTAAGATATAAATTTTTCATAATTATTTATTTTAGAGATGAACTTTGGCACATCATTTTATCTTTATATATTAATGGGGTTTTGGCAAATGTATTTTTGATCTCTGAGGGTTTGTGCTGTCAGACAAAGACCTTTTTCCTTGATGTTCAGAGGCTTCACCCAACAGATTCTTAATATTTCCAGGTTAAGAAACAGAACGTCATCATAAGCTGTGCTACCAGCAGTGCTTTAAAAGTTGCTGATTCTGGGTAAGAGTTTCAGTAACCCCCCTGACACTATAGAAAAAACAATTCCCAAGCTTGAGCACCTTTATCATCTGTATTCTTTCACAAGTATAAAACATCCTGCCAGCCTTGAGAAACATAGACAATGAAAACCAAGGTACATTTTGGCAAGCAGAAATCAAGTCTTAAAGAGATGAATTTTTCACAATGTTTTTTCCACATGATCTCATTTAAGACAGAATATTCCTACCCTTCTACTACATGTTCTTAGAAAAGAAAGGCAGGAAGACCAGGGTGGAAGGAAGGCAATTCCCCAAGCAAGGTTGCCAAAGAGCACTTCAGTGTGGTTCTCACAACACCGCACTGGAGGGAGAGGATTGGCTTCACCACAGAACAGAAATGACCCTGCACCTCCCGGGGTTAATCTGGACAGAGGTAGGCGTAACAAACCAGATAGGCTCATTTCATTTTACCTGGAAAAATTATGCAATACCTGGTCCATAATACCAGCAGGATGTTGCCGTGAATGCCTTTGGGCATCAAGGAAAAAAGTCTTTGTCTGACAGCATAAATTCTCAGAGATCAAAAATACATTTGCCAAAATTCCATTAATATATAAACATAAAATGATGTGCCAAAGTTCATCTCTAAAATAAAAATTTATGAACAATTTATGTATTCAAATATAATATACATATATATTGTACATTTACCTAACAGATCTGTTTTCCAATGTGCCTGCAATTCTCCCTCCAGTCTGTCTCTGATATCAATTTAGAATTCCTTATGATGGAAAACATCTCTGTGTTCAAACTTCAGCTTGAAACAGGGCATATATGGGGAAAATAACAAAACCACATTTCTTTCCTCTTTTATAGTAAGTTTATTTTGAAATCTGAGCACATCTTCATAAAAGATTACTTCCAGAGGCCCAGTTCTATATGATTTTGATTATAATACCTCTGCTATTCTCGTGCCCACAAGATTGAATGCAATGTTCAGATTTCAAATAGCATACAATTCAACCACGGGAAAGATGAAGTTGTGTTTAGCAGATAAAAACAAAGAACAAATGGGAGGCCAGATTAGATTACTGCCTGTCAGCAGACCTGATGAGGCAATTGGCTGGCAGCTTTGGTAAAGCTAACTACAAACAGCTTGCAGTACCAAACCATTACACATATTCCTTGCCAAGACTGGCTGTCAGCTGTATGACTGGCCACTTCCTGCCAACATAGCTGACATTCTCTCCTCATTTATTAGTGTGTGTCCTGTACTTGCTGACGCAATAAGTCAACCTACTGAATCACGATGTCTAGATTATAAATACCTGGAGATGTAAACTATTTTCATGGAGTAAAAAAATAGTAACTTTTTTTTCTCAGTGTTCAGACTGTCATGTTTGTGGACTAGTGGATATGTATGTACTGGAAACCGTTTTTTCTGCATCTTCTTTTCTAAAAGATGTCGTCATTTCTTATTTGTTGATAGAGTCAGGCTTACCTTCATGGAAGTATAGAAATGCATCTTAAAAAAAATCAGATGTGCTCCATTTCCAGATAGAGCAGCTGGCAGACTAGAAAAAGTAATTGCCTTGCCACATGGTCCAGAAAGCATGTCTAGTTCCAGTACAAGTCATTGTGACTGAGAAACCCTAAGAGCTTTCTTGGAACTCTGTGTGGTATTAATGCAACTGTGTGTTCTCACTGTGGTCTCTATGTCCTGGACTTCAGCAGTTTTTTTAATCCCAAAAATGTGGCCGGGACAACACAGACAACAAGGGATAAGCATTTAAGATAAGCATTTGTGGAATTTTTGGCACTAAGCAATCTAGCCCTGGAAAACAGACAGTCTTTCGACGATTTCCCCCTGGTTAACCACTTCATGCTATTTTAGGCCTTTAAAATTTGCTGTGATTACCAGTGCCAAAATAATATTCAGCCTATCCAAATAACTTTGTGTTATGGTTCCACATTCCAGATTATGAGTCAGCTCCCATCTGAATGGGCAACGCTCTTGGCAGACTTTGACTTACCCCCAAAAATTTGCATTCTGAATATAGATTTCCACAAGCCTCCAAGGTAGCATGAACACAGGCAACTTCTGTTTGTATTTAAAAGTTTCAGTCTCCTCTTCCACTCAGCAAACCATGTACAAAAAGTTACCATAAGTCAAAATGACTTGAAAATGACATGTTTTGTGTTGTTTAATATATAAAATAGACTATATGTATAAATTTCTCCACTAAGATTGTCCAATATCAAAACATTTGAAATTGAAAATACATAGAAAATGACAGTATATCCAAGCCCAGTATAGCCTATAAAAAGGGTCCAGAAAAAATAATAAAGCTGAAATAAATAATTTTCTCTAAACAGTCCTAAAAAAAATGAAAAAAAACCTGATTTTCCATTTTTTTTAATCATGGTTTTCTTCTGAAACTTAAATACAATGTTTTATATGTAGAATCATTAATCTTTATATTTGGAGAAAACATAAATAAAGCTTGCAAATATGTATTATTTCCATTCTAACCATGCAAAATTTGACAATTTCATTCAATATTTTCATGTGAGGTATAGACCACACTTTGTAATTTTACTCCACTGGAAACTAAAACCTGTAAGTTGCTATTAGTTAAAATATAAGCAATTTTTAAATAATTCTAATAATCACATTTATGGACTCTGTTATGCATTATGGACTTTGTTGTTTTCTATAACTGCAAAGTTACAGAATCATTCTCTTGTTCTGCAGACTGACACACACACTTCTAGATTAAAGTCTATTTTTCAATACCCGGTTGTGCTGGTTTTGACTGGAGTGGAGTTGATTTTCTTCCCAGTCCCTGGTATGGAGCTGTATTTTGTACTTGTGCTGAACACAGGGTTGATAATACAGAGATGTTTTTGTTAATGTTGAGCTGGGCTTGCACAGAGCCAAGGACTTTTCTGCTGTTTGTTCTTCCATGCTGGTGAGGACGTTGGGAGTTCATGGGAGGCTGGGAGGAGACATAACTGGGACAGGTGACCCCAAGTGACCAAAGGGATATTCCAGACCATGTGACATCATGCCCAAAACATAAAGCTGGGGGGAAGATAGAGAAAGGGGGGAATGTTTGGAGTGGTGGCATTTGTCTTCTCAAGTAAGCATTACATGTGATGGGACCCTGCTCTCCTGGAGAAGGCTGAACACCTGCCTGGCCATGGGAAGTGGTGAATTCATTTCTTGTTTTGCTTTGCTTGTGTGCATGGCTTTTGTGTTCCCTATTAAACTGTCTATATCTCAAGCCAGGAGTTTTCCAGCTTCTACTCTTCCCCCAGTCATATTGGTGTGGGATGAACAAGTGGCTGCCTGGCTGACGTGACTAGAGAAACCACGACAGAGTGGATTCTCTAGTTTATCAGCTCTGTTATTCCTATTACACATATGATTTGGAGGATAATGACATATATATGAGAAATCAGAACTCATCAATTGCTCACATATTGAATTTTGTACACTCAAAAATGAGATGCTAAAAAGTAATTGGTATGAACTTGCAGCAGTTATTCAACAAGTGATGTAAGTTATGAAAACTGTACAGAAATATTCCAAAGCCTGCTTGTTTATGGTTGCTAACAGATAAGAAGATTGTCACTGGTGCTGAGGATATATAGCACAATTCTTGCTCATTTTGCATGGCAAAATGGTTTCCCCTGAAAACTGCCCTTGAAAACAGCAAGAAATAGACAAACTTCTAGTTGATAGTTCACTGATAATGAAGGAAAAAAATCAGAATACAAATTATTTATAATCAATTTCTTCAATTCCAATGCTTGGAAATTTATTTAAAGATTTTTATACCTTAAACTGAAGGAAGAAAGCATTGTATTCTTCCCTTTATATTAAGAAGTCAATTTTATTTGCCATCTAGTTAATTTCTTTATCCTTCCAGCTCTTTCTGCCACCACAGTTCAGCACAGACATATTTCAGACTCAACAGTAATATTTTGGTAAACAACTTTTTTTCACAGAATTCTTGATATACTGTGCAATGTCAGGTTAGAGCAGACATATAAAAAGAAAGATGAAAAATAAAGGAAATAAGCGTGTGTAATTGTATTGATATTCACTGTGAATTTCTATTGCAAACATTTTGGTTTAATATTTATGTTGAAGGACAATGAAATACTGATGAGAGTGAGACATGACCCTATCTGTTCAGCCTTACTCTGCTGGACACAGAGAATTTACTTTCTCTGTGAAATTAGTTTCACCACACATCCAGTCAGACTCCCAAAAGTTTTGAGGACTTTCCTTTTTGTTGCTCAAGACCAGTCTGATGATCACACATGACAAACACTTCTCCTGAATACTCTGCAATGTTCTGCTTTACTGATCTAGCCAAGGAGTGGGGTGTTGCAGAAGAGGAATATGCAGTGTTTTCTAGACATTTTAAAGAGATGCATTAAAAGTCTACCTAGAAAACTCACACTTATGCTATTCAGATAATAAAATATTCTGTTTTCCCAGTACAAAACTGTAGTAAATCTGAGAATAAGATTATTCTGCTGCCATTTCACTCATCCCATATTTCATTCAACTGCAATTATTTTTACGCAGGCAGAAACATGGAAGATTGACAGCTCAGTAATTTACAGGATGTGGTGGGCAGAAAAGTACTATTGTAGGTCACGCCAAAAGACGATTTGAAGTCCTGAATTTTGAATTATTCTTTATTCCTGAGGGGTTTTTTTGTTTAGTTTGGGGGTTTTTTTGGTTGGGTTGTTTTTTGGTTTTTTTTGGGGGGGGGTGGAGGGGGCAGGGGGATGGGTTGGCATGCATCTGTAAGAAATGCCATTAAAAAAAAAAGGTAAGTGAAAGTATTCCCTCAATATCATTTAAGAGAGTCAGATAAAAATCAGATAAATTAGGGCTACAACACTAATCGTATTTTAAAGAATCAAATTCAGTTGGTAGTCTAGAAACCCATATTTGGTTTGGATATCTTTCCTTGAACATTATTCTGCAGATTGATGTGAGTTAATATTTTTTAAATTAGAAAAAGACCAGACAATAAAGTTCCTGAAATATTTTGCCAGTTGTAAATTGATGGGTTTTCTCTGTTTTCCAACAATTCACTATACCACACTGCCTCAATCCAATTAGTTTGGTTAAAAGGCATTTTTCTTGCTATAAATGTTTCTCAAATGTGGAAATATCTGTAACTAAAACAAGATTATACATGATTGGTATTTATGGGTCAGTCTTACAGTATTGGAAATTGAATTTAAAGAACCAGACTTTCATATTTTTTAGAGGTCTTTTTGTAGAAAAGGAGATTTCCTGACTGAAATAATTCTCAACTGACAGCTGTTTCATAGCCCTAAGTCTAAGCCCATTCCCAGAGGACAGATGCTTGCATCTTGAAAACCAGCACCAGTGCCAATAGCAGTAAACACTTTATATATAAAGTTAAAGCAGAAGACAATGTAAAGGGTAATGTATCACTGCATCCGTGTAGGAAAAGTATTTTGAAAAACACAATCAACCAGTACAAGCCAATCATAACTGTCTCATATTTACCTTCCTCCAGAGTGATTCCTTGACAATTGGCTGGTTTTCTCTTGTATTCACTCTTATATATTCAGATTTTGTCAATGTTACAAGAGACAAATACTGGTAACACAAAAGCTATAAGTAATATAAATAAAATTTCCTATAGTAAAGAACTGAGATCATATTGTAAACTTCCTATGTATATAAAAATGCCAAATCTGTCATTTAGTGGCCAGGAAGAAGGAGGGTAGGAATAGGGGGACATTCCAAAGAATAATGACACGTGCTAGCTATTATGGTCCAAATTTTGATGTTTGAAGAGTGAAAAAGACTCTGCTGCCAGACTACATCAAGCAGACAAGAAAATTGGGATGACTGGGCAGGCAGAACTGATGTATTAACATCAGTCTGGGTGCATTTCTAAGCAGAAGATATTGCCTATTTTTTCACATCTATCCATATTCTTTTTTTTTTTTAAGTGCTGCTATGAGAAGATTAGGTAAAAAATATACACCTTCATTGACAATACTTGTAGGATCAAAGACAAGAGTGCTGGAAATCTCACACCTGCAGAGAGTTTTCTCTCTCTAGAACAAGAAATGGGCCAAGCTGCCAAGTCTGAATGAGCTGGAAACTTGAAAAGAAAAACCTAAACTGCAGTTTTCTATATAGGCAAGGCAGTTTTGAAAGCATTCCTGGATTTTTCTGATACCTGGAGTATTCAGACAAAATTAGCAGTTGAATTCAATTATTTTACTCCCCTGACTGTTCATTGCATAAGTCAGCTCATCTGTGTGACAGATATTGGTAGCTGGATGCCTTTGTCTCAACACAGAATACGTAAGACATGAAAACTTCATGCTCCAAGACACTCTCATTCGCAACTGTCAAGATCTCATTTCCAAGAAGATGAAATTCCAGATTTGCTCCATACTACAAAAGCTTAATGTACAAGATATATTTAGCCCACTGAAAATTCTGATTATCAAATCAGCCAAGAAAAAATAATAGAAAACAAAGACACGGAGAAAAGTGAAAGGACAAGTTCAGATGACTGAATACATTCAGGTGAAGTGCATTGAAGATAATTAGAGGGATGGAATACCACATCTGTGAGGAAAGAGACAGAGAGCTGGGGCTTTTCAGATTGAAGAGAATGAAGCTTCAGGGAGAACTTATAGCACATTTCAGTTCCTAAAGAGGGTTTATAGGAAAGATGAGGACAAACTTTTAGCAGGGCCTATTGTAATAGGAGAAGGGGTCATTGTTTTAAACCAAAAATAGGGTAGATTTAATCTGGAAATAAAGGGGAAAAAAATTATACTGCGGGTGATGGAGCACTAGCACAGGGTGCCCAGAGAGGTATATTTAGATTCCACTAGTGAAAACATTCATTCTTAGGTTGGACAGGGCTTTGAGCAACTTGTATAGGGATGGATTCTTAAAATTATATCCATGTCACTTGTCATTATTATGTTAAGAAAGGCAGATATAGATATACAGCAGGAAAAGCTTAACTGAAATTACCTATTTATTTTTTGGCTACTCTTCTGTTTAGATAAAATCAGTATGTGGCAGCAAGACAAAAAATATGTCTAAATAACACTGATGCCCAATGATGGAATAATGGGTTAAGAACAAAGTCTTATTCATTGGTAAAAAAACAAAGAAAAACAAAGTGAAAAATATGTACATCAGTCATTTCCTCCTACATTTATTTATTATGAACTGATATTTTTGAAGCGTACTATTTTTGGTATGCTTAACAGGTACCAAAATTGACAGCTGAATTTTATTCTCCTTAATTTGCATTATAAATGAAATGTCACTGATTTTTCTTTGCATGGACCAGCTGTGTAGCAAATGATTCATCTTTTCGTCAAACTGATCAGGGATACAAGCTTCTTATATTGATGCATGCAGATTTCCAGCACTTTGCATAAATATTCTGAATCTCAACAGAAACAGAGATGTGGGTTATCTGAGGCACTGTACCATGTAGATCATTTATTTTCATGTGCTGAAAACGCCAATCCCATAAAATTACTGTCCTTAAGTAGACTAGGGCTCAAAAACATAGGGGAAAAAAATTAAAAAACTAAATTAAAAAATCCCCCAAAATAAAACCAACCAAAAAGCAAGTAACCAAACAAAAACAAATAAAACACCCAAAGAGTTAAGTCCAGTTTGATTTGCTATTAATATATTATTTTATAATATGCATGTTATACATACTCTGTACATGAGCATCTAAGCCAGTTTATCATTAAATTTATCATCTTATTTTGGCATGTACTCTTCCAGCATGATTTCTGAACAAAGTAATTTTAAGGAAGATTACTTTAAGACTTCGTATGATGAAGATGTGTGGGGTTGCAGGATTGTTTAAAAGTTTTATATTAAGTTTAGTTTAGCTTTATGTGCCTAAGATGGGCCCCTTTGTCTTTTTGGAATGTTTTCTTATCAGAAGTTAGTATATGTTTTTTTCTCTGCCTAGAGACGGTTTTTAATTAGTCTGTTTATTATAAATTTTTTGCTTGTTAGGGAAAGTGTTGCTTTTCAAGGATAAGGGCCTTGGAGGAGTCTGCCTGATGCCTGGCAGGGGCCCCCCCAAGAAACTCTACCTAAGTCTTTGATGTATTATGAGCTATGTAACTTAGTTGGAATGTATACTTTGTTAATTGGCTTGGAGATTGTATCCACCTCTTTTGAGCTAGCCCTGAAAAGACCCCCGAGCCCAGACACTGGATCTCTCCTGGGGTTGCTGATCTAGGGTGAGGGGGTCCCCTGTCCCCCAGTAAACCCTGATTCATATAACCTCCGAGAGGTCACTCTTTCTTTCATCGCCGCGAACCTAGCAGCAAAAGGTCTGAAGGCCTGCAGAACCAAGAGCCCACCTTGGTGTTGTCGGAGCGTGCTGGAGCGGCCAGGCAAGCCAGCCGGCCAGGCTGACCAGCCAGGCACGCACCCCGACAAAGATGCAAGCAACTGAAGAATCTAAATACATAATATTAGGAGAAGAAAAATATTCCAAGAACAAGAATGTATCCTGATTCTATCCACAGATTCTTGCTTTGTCTCTTACTCCTGTTTTAAGAGCTGCATGTGGACACGGTATTCTGAGTTTGGTTTTCAACGCACTCATTGCCTGTTTTCCTTAACAGCCTTTCACATAGTGCAAAAGAATCCCCTCTTTCCTCTACATACCCTAGGTGAATTGGCAGACAGATGAAGCTCAATGCTTCCAACCAAGTGCAAATTATCAACAGACACTTTAATTTTTATCTATAGTTGGGGTAATAATGGATATGCGAAAGCTGGTTTTTGGCCTGAAGGATAACCAGTTTATTCTGCTTTTCCAGAAAGACTTGGGAGATAAAAATGTTAATAGTATGTGTTTCCAATCTATGCACTGTAGCCCAAAATGGATCCAAAAATGGATGAATTTGCTGACAGACCTCCACTTGACTGCAGTTTGATTTTGAGCTTGTGTTATGCTGCCCAGCTGGGATCAGTGCACTGCACCACGATCTGGGATGTCATTATAACAGAAGTAAAAAATACTTACAAAGAAAGGTGGTTGGGATGGTAGTTTGTGAGAATGCACATTTGGAGCAGTGGGCAGGAAAATTAAACCAGAATGGAAGAGGATATAAAAAGCCCTGAGTAAAGTTTATTCTGACATCCAGGTTCCATAGTATCTCCATGAAACATTTGGTTTTAGATTCTAAGCCATCAAAATATTTGGCCATTCCTTTTAATGAATGATATTTAAACAGTATCACAATCACTTTCCACCCACAAATAAACATCTAGCTAGATTCCCCACATTGGCATCTTTGGTAAAAGCAAAACAGCTCCAAAAAGCACAATGAAGTTGCTTTCGTGCCCTCCACCAAAAGGCTAGAGAGGAATAATACATCATTTTCCTGTTAATAAGTATGACAACAAAACACCAAGGAAGACCAATGTTGATGCCTATAGAAGGATTTGTGCAAGTGAAAAGAACCATGTAGTTCTGTTAATCTCTGTACCTGCCTTAGGGCATATTTCACATTAAGCTCCATGCTCTAATATTCCTTCATACCTTATTTTAAATCCTGCAGACCATGTACATAATGCACTTTTATCTTCTACTTTTGTCATTCGTATGAACATATGCTTCTTTACATTTTGGCAATCCTTCAAATGGGATCATTTGATAAAGATTTACAGTTAATGACTTTAATCTTCCAAACCAAAATGCACCACATCTTCAAAATCTGGAGCAATTTCTTTAACATTGGCAACCACTTCTGTTAGTCTGACAAATCATTCAAATAGATCATATTTTTTTAGGTAAATATAATTCAAAAATCCTCCAAAACTGCCACAAATAGGTGCGCAACATAAAATTATATTGTTACTCTTAACAGAAATTCTTCTTTATGTATAAAAGCCATTGACTTAGAGCAGCTTTATCCTTTAACATCAACCTTAATTCTTTCTAATAAGCTGCCATTCACCATCAGAAAAACGAACACTGAAAATACCTCAAACAAATTCTGACTTTTAGCCAGTGACAAGTTTCATAGTATAAATATCTCCAAAGTTCGGGTCCAAATGAAACTATCAAATAAATTCAGAAAGATTGATTAATGAAGAAAGGTAACATATATACTCTATTTTAAAATGTATGGATCAAACAGCTACCAGTTAAGATTAGAACAAGTAAAAGGTGATATTAGTTTTTGTATTCCATCTAATTGTAAACCCCCTCCAACACAAAACAAACCAACAAAAAAGAAAAACAAAACTAAACCCAAAACCAAACAAACAACAAACAAACCTACACCAAAAGACCCTAGCTCTAAGCCAAAACCACTTGGATTTACCTCTTCTAGTGTCTTCATGGAAACACATGAAATTCTTGCAGTTTATACACAAGTAGAGTAAAAAATTATAGTGATGTTAAGGCATAATTTTGTCCCCTATATGCCAATGAAACTTTGGTATTTTATTTTTCATCCAGTGTTTGTAGCCTTCATGTCAAACTGAAGTAGGAGGTCTTTATCCAGAAATAATGCGGGCATGTTCAGATCTATTTTTGGTTTTACTGAAGATGGCTAGGAATCAAGAGTTAGCATGAAAATTGGAAGCAGAACACTTGCTGTAGGAAACAGAATTTTTCTTTTTACTTAAGAAAAGAAATTAAAAAGAAGTTGGGATTACCATATTAGCCAAAATCTCTATTTTAATATATGTAATGAAAAGGCTATTCTCCAACAGATTTGCCATTAGCAAGAGTTTTACACTCTGCTAAAAATACAAAGCAGCATTCAGGAAAGAAGAAAAGGGATAATGAAAATAAGGGATATCCCTTATCAGATCTTTGCCCATTTTTTAAAGCACTAGCGGCAAGCTCCTTTTCTTCCACCAAATGTAGTAGATTAGTGGCAACACCTATCTCCTTTTTGTAATCTCAAGCATACTTGCAAGTCCAGATATTCTTGTGTATTTCTCTTCTTGCACAGTAAACCACATTGCCATTTTAAAAAGGAGTTGTAAAGCAATGACTTACCATCCCTCCCATCACTGTGTTTCAAATTGTCTGCTAGTTGTCTGATTTCCTTCTCCTCAAGCAGTTTTTTTTCAAGAAAATCCTTCAAGGTTCAGAAGTCAGCATACAAATAAAAGAGCAGAGCATTTCAGGTCTAAGAAAAAATGAGAGAGAAAAAGAAGCATCATTTAACATTACAATGATGTCATTTGTAAATAAGTGCAATGATTTTCAGTAGATGTTCATCTTTATGAGTGCAAGTTTTCTTAAACACTTTTTCCCTGCACTCTGGATGACCTGCTGAAGTCTAGAGTAGACCTAAGCAGAGTACATCCGTCCTCATTTTCCTACATGTTTCTACTAGGGGATATAAAAATGATATATGCTTAATAGTATTTTAAATACATTTATTGAAACAGAATCTGATTCCCTTGCAGCATTTCACAGTCACATTATCTCAACTCCTGAAAAAAAAGTAGGAAGAGCGAGGCCTGGGGCTGAATGGATATAAATGGCAAGTTTTTGTAGTAAAGCTTTCCTACAAACTTTTTATTCATTCCTGTTCCTATTACAGGACAACTGCTTTGAATAATCATCTCAAAGAGTGTAATCTTTTCTCCATTTTTGCTTCTCCCATTTTACCTCAGCAAAATAAATTGAAAATTGAAGCCTGGAAATCATGGGGAAGAATTAACATATTTCTTCCTTATTTCCCAATAAGCTGGGACACAGGGACTTCTTCTCCTGCTTGGAATCAGGTAGAGAGTGCCTTTGAAGTCCCACACTCCTCACAATTTGCCTCTAATATATGGTTGTTTATATTCAGGAATGGACCCTTTGAACAGTAATCACTGTGCTTTGCAATTCTCTGCAATGTTTTTGAGGGGGAAGATATAAATTTTCCTTTCACAAATGAGCTAATTGGACTTTTGTCTTTTATGTCCAGACCTCGACTGGTCTGCTGGATGAAAAGGAGAGCTGTTCCCATCACATTTGGTAGGTAACAGCACTTTTTATGTGTAGCCCTATCTTTTATAGGTAATTAATTCTCCCTTGAGAAGTGTGACATTTGTGTATTCNAAAAAGAAAAAAAAAGAAAAAAAATCCAACAGGAGAGAATTCTGTTGTTGTTTTATCTAAACTACTGTACTCTTCAAGAAACTTACTGTGTATTTTCCAGAATATTTTTCTGACAAATATTTTTCTGAAAGATAGTATTCCTTCATTCGAAACATTTTATTTTTCTATATTCACTCAAAATACTCAAAACAACTATTCCTCAAGTCAGGCCAAAGGCCTAGTGTGTACCAACAAATGTAAGTAAATTCAGAGCTGTAAAACCACAGACGTGAAAAGCAAGGCTAATCTAAGATAAAACATACTTGAACAAAGAGCACAGGTAGTGAGAAGATCAGAGCAACAAAACAGCCTCCTCTGGCAAATATTTAGCTACACCTTGTTGTCAGTTTAGCTAACTAGGTGGGAGCTGTATATATACAGCAGGAGGGAAAATACCACAAGGACACTGAAAACGCCTCAAGAGGCAGTGAAAAAGATGATAAAAATCAATGGAAGAATATTTCAGATGAAGCTAACAACTTAAAGATCAATCGAGTACAATAGACATTGTTCAAATTAATGTTATTGCATCGTTGCATTGGTTTGCTTAAATCCACCGGAAAACATTAATAACTGTGAATTTCCAATGGAAACCAAGCAGGGAAAACCCTTCTCAATCTCTCTGAAATTTCTCAGCAAGTCCCATCACTTTTGAGAATAAATTTTTCAGATCACATACAGAAATCCAAACTCTATTTCACTCATTGTATCTAGTGACACCCATATATGATGTATGACTAATATCACCACTTCATGCTATATGAAAAAACCTTTTTCTTAAAAAAAAGATGATCTACTATATTGCACTCTGTAAAAATAAAATGAGTCAGAGCAAAAGTACTCAAATCATTCCAAGCCTAAATTATGGAAGTTACAGAATCATTACTCTCCTCAAAAGCATCCACACCTCTCAGTCAAGTCCTTTGTCAGTGATTTTGTGTCACCTTTACTACCACTGTGAAGCAACAGGACCTTGGAGTATAGCAACATTACCCAGCTGAGAAACAGCTGAAGAATGTAGCCTTTCCTTATGAGAACATAATATTAATATTCAAACCACAACCATGAGAAGCCATTAAAGAAAATATGTTACTCCTTGAAGGTCAACAAGGCAAAAGGACTTCAGGTAACAAATAATTTCACAGGCGAATCAATTGTTGAGGTGGATAGAATAAATCCACTTACATAGCCTTTTGTTTAACCTTTCCAAGCACTTTGGAAATCTCTTCAATTTTTCCTGTCTGTGACAGATTTTATGTGCAGATATGAGAAGAGACTTGCCAAATGCTTCAGTACCTAGAGACACTGATGTCTCTAGATATTTAAAATTATTAGTAATTGTTATTACATATTTCAGTTATTTTATTCAATTCAGAATTTTATAGTCTTTAGATAAATTAAATACTACACTTTACTACTAGTAGAGATTCTTATTTTTTCATACAAACACTGAATTAAAAGTGAAGGAATTGTTATGCTCATTCTATTGCCCTGGTTCAGAAAATATCTCTCACAATGACTTCATAATGGATAATTTCTTGGGTATTGATGCTGGCTTTTGCAAATAGCCCATAATCTTTGGTATACTTTTCCCAATGATTTCAGAAATATTTTTTGGATACTGTTAAAGAAAAGACAGTGTGTACTCACTGGAAACCACGTAAATTTTACAGTAAATCCTCTGTTCCACCTTTGGTAATGCCCCTATTTTATCAATAGATACACTTAGACATAAAATTACCACCTGCTCATCTGAACAGGTTTCTCTTCCTTTTCTCTCTCAGCTGATCTACTACTACTTCTGCTCCTAGTTTTCACTTTCTGAGCATTAGCAATTCATGGCTTTCTGCAGCAGTAAAACTATTGTTCTTTAGTAGTTCTGGACATTAAAATACAGCTGCAATGAACCTAGTCCTTTGGAACATATTAAGAATAAGTAGCCATCAGGTAACTTCTAACTAATGTACAGAGTTATTTGCATAAATCAAAAACTAAAACACTCTTGCCTCATAGCATTACTTCTATAATCAGTGGAAGAGATACAAAAGAATACATTAGCTATATATTCAGATTATAAAGCAAAAGCATTGAGAAATCCTCCACAGAAACACAGGGATAAGCATGAAGGACTACATTTCTGTTTAAAAGCTGAATTGCTTCTTTAAAATATTAAGTTCTTGGTAGGGGAGGGGAATTGATATTTAAGCCATAGCAAATTAAAATGGTCTTCTATAAAGTTGAAGACAGAATTACACTATTTCTCTAGGCTGTGAAAAATAGCCATAGAGGGAAAATATTTTCAAACTATCAAAAAATAATAAATTAAATTAAATTAAATTTTCATGACCTGGGTCCAACTATACTCAAAATAAAAGCTACAAGATAGCATAATTATACAAGTAATGCCATAGAAGTAGACTTACTACAAAATTAATAACAATAAATTGAAACTATGTCTAGAAAGAGACCATACTGCTACATATTTATCCCAATATTCAAATGTCCTTGATGACTTGAAGGAACAAACATGCCATAGCTAAGATGACATCACAAATGAAAAATAGACATGGATTTTAAAAGGATATTGCAAATAATGAATAAAGAGATTATAAACTACAAAATAAACCACTAATCCAAAATCAGCATTTCCAGTCATCAACAAGACCAAAAAAAGTGATAAAACCAAGAAAGATACACAATTGTCTCATGGGAATAAATACAGGAATCTTAAAAAGCACAGAAAAGAGGTTTAGCGGAAATACATTGCTGTCTGGTGTCAACAAGACTACAACGGCTTTTCTCAGCAGTATATTGATACTTTCTGAAGCCTTTAACAAGTGTACATGTTTTTGTTTTCCAAAGACTTGTATGTTAATGCAGGGCTTTTTCTAGTTCTTCAACTTCCAACATTTTGTCTATAACCAAATCATTAAAGACAAGCCCTTGCAGATTTTTCTTGAGTACTTTCACCTCCTCGGAGAAGGAATAACTTATTTGATTATGCTTTTACTTAGTGGTGACAGGCTACTTACTTGATGATGACAGATATACTCCTGGTTCAAATTGTGATTTTAATTCTTTCCCCATAATTGTTGCATTAACAAGCTGAACAATTTGATATAACTTATACTCATCTTTTTTTTCCAGGAGGAAAGTCTCAAATCTATTACAACAGCACAGCTGGAAATGGTTACCTACATGTCAAAGGACTGCTTGCTATACTCTTATACTGATACCCTCAAGTGATTCAAGAGAGACTCTGTGATAATTAGATTCAGTCTCTCTCAAATAAAAATGAGGATTCTAGATGGGACCAAAAAATATGTTCATTTCTTTTTGTAGTAAAACTGACGAAGACATTGCATTTCATGTTTAAAAAGATTTCTACTGGTAGGAGTTTCTTCTGGAGATCAGCATTAATAGGGAACAATTATGTAAGTCACATAGAATACTAATCAAAACAGAGAGATCAGACCATTTTTCATTTCTTTATCATTCATCTGCATCATTTATCAACATTATAAACTTTTCTTTATTTTAAACATAAAAACTTGTCTTTTTTTTTTTTTGTCCTGTTAAATAAAATAGTGAAAAAGAAATGTTCATGGAGAAAAACATTATCTTATGAAAATAAAAGAGCAAGAGAGGAAACACATGGAAAGGTAAAGTATATGAGGGTAAAATCTGTGGTCTTATAAACATCCTGTAGCCTCCCTGCACAAATACATTCTGGTAACGGTTCATCAAATGCTTATGTGCATGAGAAATTCCTACTAGATATAATGATTCTTGCATGAAAAGCACTTACCTCTCTGACAAGAAAGCCATCACTGAATTGAGATGTAATGCTTAAAAACAGGGGGGGGAAAGGAAAATAAACTTTGATATGAGTATTGGGTCAACATTTTCCATAGCTATTTAGCAAGTGCCAAAGAACTGAAGCAGACTGAGCAAATAAAAATATAGAGAAAGACAAACACCATTAACTTGACTTGAACTCCATCTACAGAGAGAATATTTTTGGCCTGGTTCTGACAGATTATGGGCAGATGCATAGGGCTGTATCTAGTCCATTCCTAATTAAGAAGCTTTAGAAGCTTCTCAGTTTAACCACTTCTCAATGCTGTGACAATTACCTGGGTATATGATCTATTAGGGGAAAAAATCAATTGCTTTTATAGTCAGCTGAAGAAAACATTTCCTTCCTCAGTTGATGTGTAAATCAGCTGGAGCCATACTGGACATTAAACCACAGCTATATAGAGAGAAACCATTTCACTTATTCAATATTTTGCCCTATCTTTCCAAGATTTTTCTGTGTTTTTTTCTTTATCAAGTGTTCTGATTTAATTCAGAGTATTTTTATTGTGTATTTGGCAAAAAATGCACACTTTTGTAACAGTCAATTGCAATTAGTTTACCCATTTCTTAAAAATTTAAAGACAGATGTTCATTCTCATTTACTTAATTCTGTGAGACTTTGTGTATCTAACCAAAGCATATTTTAAAATTATGAAAATACTGGGATGTATTCATTTTATTCATGGCAATTAGGTCACAGGCCAGACACCACAGCTCCAGAGCACCGCAGTACAGTTGACAGCTGTTTCACAGCACAGAGTGCTTTCCTTCCTCTCCTGCATTGCATACCACACACATAAACAGCCTGCAAAATCAATGGGGTCGACTTTTCAGCCTGATTTTTGCTCAGTTCAATGGTACATCACGAATATGTAATTACCAGTATTCAACAGATGAATGCAATCACTAAATAGCTTTCTCCCTTTGAGCGTACCTTCCATCGGAGGGAGCAAGATGAAACAGTTTGCTGTGGGTTTCCACACGTCTCCATATGAACTGAGCAAGCACCCTGTGGTGACAGCAGCTGCTGCTCTCTGCTGTAATGGATATAGGCTTGGAAACATTGCTGGAGACCGGACTACATCTGTGGTCTCTAGAATTTTTACATCTTCAAACACACATTCCCTTGCTTTATCAACAGCCTGTTATGAGTCTTTTGAAAAACCGTTGTGTTGTGCTCCAAGAACAGATGACTTTTACATTTGCACTGTGGCTGTGCTCACCATGAGGACCTGTATCAGTTCCACTGTACTTAGAAGTGATAATTGGTTTTCAGCAACCAGGTCCCCTAAAAAATGCATTTATCTGTGTTTTGTTAAAAATTCCTGAGGAGATGATACACCCACGTGTGTGCAGAGTTACATCTCAGACACAGGGTAGCTCTGTCACAATGTTGTTAGAGACACAGAACAAGAGCAACACACACCCGCTGCCCTTGGAGCCATCTCCCTGGCTTCTATCTCAGGCATTTTCCCAGATTGGTTCCACTGTTTTGGAACACCTCCATCACTGGTCCTGTTATACAGTAACATTATCTTTCATTTTCACCTGGTAACCTTAGTTTCCTTGATGACAAGTTTATCTTTCAAATTCCTCTACAATAAACAGTCTTCTGTATAAGCTTCCAGGCTCCGCCAAATCTTTAGTTTCCTTTGGAAGACTCCCAGGACACAAATAACGCTGAATGAGGAGCAGTGAAGTATGTGTTTACGGAAGGATATTATAAAAAATTGCAGCTTGACTAAACATTCCAGAACTAGGGAAACAACATGCACATATCCATGAAGCCAAACCTCTTTTTTTATTTATATTTTTTATTATTTGTATTTTCAATTGGTCACACATATTTGTCATAAATAAAGGATTCCATTTCAAGTGTTAGCTGGCTTCACCAAAATTATGTGGCTGCAAGATCCCAGCCACTGTTTTGGACAGTGTTTGTGAGTCCCTCAGCAGCACAAAACAGATCTTAACTTCAAACTTGTTAACTAGTTTGGTTACTGTGAGCAAAACACGTTTCTTTCACTGCCTTTGGAAAAGGGATTCATAAAAACATGCTTTAAAAAGCAGTATATCCATCTTACAAAAACAACTCTTAAGAGTAAAAAATGGGAGAGTAGGCTGTAAGGAAGAAAGGCAAAGGACACCACAGAAAGAGGAAAAAAAAAGTTTAAAGACAGACAGACATTTGAAAATTTTAATCTGTCTTCACTAGACCAAAAGTACACCATGAATCAACAATGCAAACTATCTCAGCCATATTCTTACTGTATCTGCTGCAGTAAAGCAGCTTAGCCTTTCCTCCATGTGTGCTGCTGTTTACATAATCAATTCTGACTCAGTTATTTAATGATGTGAAATACAAACATTTCTTTATCAACTTATTTTGCAAAATATTCTGCCTAATTAATCTCTCTCAACACCACCTATTACTTTCTCTCTGTTTTTAAACACAAGTTTTCACAGCAAATGTTACAAGAGGATGACAAGGGCAATTATCACTAGAACAAAGCAGAACAAAACTATGGTAATGAGAGGAACTGCAGTTCATTCACTGAGGTTCTGGCAGTGATGAAAGAAGTAAACTAAGCCTACCTTTATTTTATAGATAACAAAGCAATTACAGGATGTAAAGTAATACGGAGAAAACAATAATTTACTAGAAAACTGAGAGAACAGAAGGCTCTGAAATATACAAAGGAAAGCACACTTGTATAAAAAATAATTCACTACATCAAAAATATTATGAATAGGTGACATATAAGAAGTGTTGGAAATAAAACTACTTTTACAACAGAAAATACTGTTAATTGGGGGTGAGCAAAACAGACCCCCAAAACAACAAAAAGAGAAAAAACAATTCATAAAGTTTAAAAAAAAAATCACAGGAAGAAACAGGAGTGCTTTTTTGGATCCTGCAAAGGGGTACCATATTTTGTTATTGTAAAATTTATCCACAGAAAGCAAAATGTTGTTTGAGTAGGGGCAACACCATGATCCAGGGGCAGCCCATATACACTGTGAGGAAAAGACACATTTAGAATGGTGCACTTTGCCAGGCTGGTGAAGATGATGATAAATTAAAAGTACCATTGCACTTGTTGTTCTGTAGCTGTTCACTTGTTGATCCTGTTGTACTCAGGATCTGCCAGAAAGGTGAATTAAAATTTCTTCTTTCTTCCTGCTCTACAGTGCCTTTGAATGGAAGACTCAGATTAAGTTCCTGTGTTGCCCCTCCTGCAAATTGGCCACCCACAGGCACCTCCATCAGATGCAAATGCTGGCTATAAAAATTGGTTACAGATTTACATCATGCTATCTTGTCTTCTGATTTCAGCAATTTGGCCCATCTTAGGAACAGAAAGCAACTAAGGAAAAGCCTTAGCCAGGAAAAAGCTTCTGCACTGGAAATTCAGTCAGATTAATCTGAAAGTCATGACATATCACAATAAAATCCAACATTTCATAAGCTCATGTTTTGGCGGCACAGCATAGCTTAAAAGCAAATTAAGAACATGCAAAAAGAAATCTGAGGCTCAAAAACTATGAGTACCTGCCTCAGACTCATGCAGTGAGCAGCCAGGACAGCCTCAGGTCCTTCTTGTGCAGTCCATCTACTACCCTGCTCTGCGTCCACTTCAAGCGCATTTGTGGCAACATCTCTTGGATTTTCAACATCATTTCATTGCCTTCTTCTGGGTTAGAATTGCCCATCATTGCCTACAAGGAATTTCCTATGAATTCAAAGCGGGTCAATGGTATCTTTTAGGGAAGACAGTTGCCACAGATGTGTATCTTCCTTATCTCCTTGGCACACAGTTCAGCATGAGCATCTACAGCCTGGAAAACAGCATTAACCCTGTGTGCTAGGCCAAGGAGCCGAGGCTTTAAGCAGTACTCCAGCAGATTAGGAGCAAGAGTAAGTGCCAAGTGACCTGGGTTTCCACCCTCTTTCTGAACTTGTTTTATTGCAGAGCATAACCTCTACAAGTCTCAATTCTCACACTTGAAAAAGTCAGATAATTACACCTCTGTACCTCACAGGGACTCTGTGAAGTTCAAATTAATAATGTTTGCCAAGTGCTGTGTAAGTGCAAAGAATTATTAAGGTCACTCAGCATCAAAAAGGGGACCAGAGTCCAAGGTTTTATGGCTCTTGGCCCCATATATAAAACACAAGACTTTCCACTCAGGCAGTTGTATTAAATAAATCCAGGGCTTCAGTTCTTTACTGTTTAATATGTGGCATGTCTAGACAGCTGTTCATTCCAAAACTGATTTCTACAAAACACATACATTTTTCCAAAGCAAAATTGTACTTTTTTTAGGCTTTCTAACTACTCACTAAGATATTTTCTGGCACATTAAGCAAGAATTTTCCTCCAGCAGTTCTATCCCACAGGCAAATTATTTTTTCTAAGACACTAAATAAGAACAAACACAATGGTAAAAAGGGGTAATTCTTATAAGTAGATGGAAGTTTGTTTTTATTTACAAACCATTTAAGGAATATACCTATTTGTTTTCCTTTTTTTTTTAACTCAAAAAATAATGCTTTTAATTGGGTGGAAAGAAGAATGCAAGATTTTTCTATGTTTATACTCATGCACGCACTTGATCTTAGGAAAAAATCCAACTCATTAACAATCCTTAACTTCAAATTATGCCATAATAAAGAGGATTTAAACACAGTATAAATATGCCCTTAATAACATCTTGGCCCATTCATTTGGGAGGCTCTTGGGGAAACACAAAGCTCAGGACTTATTTTTCATTCCAACTGGCTCACCACTAAGGGGAGGTACTATACCTAACTTTAGTATTACAGGACAAGATGATGGAATCAATTGCTGTTTCCATGCTTTCTCTTCCAGACACATTCAATGACAAGTAATTGTTCTCTGGAATATAGTTTAGGAACTGGTAAAATTCTTCTTCTTATGCCTTTCAGTCACACTAAGAACATCAGTCTCCAAAACTTATCCAGTTCACTCCTTTCCATGGACTGGGTAGGGGAGATAAATTGTGAGTACACTTCAAAAAATCTCTCATTGACCATGGATAATATTTTAAAACAGTGACTCTATGTAATCTGTCCTCCATCCCTTAGGAATCCAGAAAAATTTGCAAATGTCAGACACCCAGTATAAATTTTCTGCAGAGTAAATTGACTTCATATTTTAAAATTTCTGTTAAAGAAATAGGAAGCATGCCTGGAAGTTCACAAATGAGATTACCCTCAGAACTGCACCCAAACTCTGTAATACACAAACCCAGCCTTTATTGTAACTTCCTTGTCTGGCATGGAACAATACATGACTGTGATTTTAATATAAAAGACATCTTATTTTGATTTCTTTCTTTGTTTGCCTGTTTTGTTCTGTGGGTGGGCCACCATGATGTTTGAGTGGTACTTTCCCCAACTCTCAATGGTATTCACTTTTACAGTTTTAATTTTGAAGCTATAAAGTCATAAAAATGTAAAACAAGTTGAGAGTGACATTAGACCAGACAACAGTATTTTTTCAGAATTTAAAGTCACAAAAGAAATTACAACAGTAGTGTTAAAATATATGCAGACTTCTTATAGATAAGACAGAGCATGAAATATTCTGGCATCATTGTAAGATGTAGATACTAAAACTAAGATTTACTTTTACATTCCTTTCATTGCCAAAATTATGGAATGTTAAGGGTTGGAAGGGACCATAAAGATCATATAGTCCTGTCGTGGGTTTTTATAACCAAAAAATTTCATTCTATTCCATCTGTGGAAACCTCTTTGGGAGGTGTTTTTTCTTTATCTGTTGTAACTCCAGGAGAGAGGGGGTGACTGCCTTTCTGATAACAAGCCATCTGTTGAGACCAGGTGGGGTATTGTTTCTTATCTCTGTTCACTCTTCCACTACCTCCAAGAAGATATCTTCTGTTAATAGGGCCATTAAATGGCCTATCACAAATTACATGATACAATTCATCATCCTATTGTGAGATGCTCCACCCAGGGAGGAGGAGCCAAACCATTTCCACCAAGATAAAAAGCAGCCACAAGTATCACCAAACATCCAGTGTTCCGACAGGATTCCCAAAGGAAGACCGGACCCATCTCTGGACCCTGGGCTCCCCAGGATCATCTCTGCTTCCAACAGGACCACATCTGCCACTCCAGAAGGAATTACTTTTGGACTGTTTCTAACACCCTGACCAACAGGGCGTCAGGTAATATTTCTGACTCTATCAGGGTTTTCTAGGATTTCTTATTTGTTTGCTTATTCTTTTGTACTACAACATTTTTATTTTTAATATCCCTAGTAAAGGACTGCTATACCTATTCCCAAAATCTTTGCCTAACAGTCTTTTAATTTCAAATTTATAATAATTTGGAAAGGGGGAGGGGGGGCTTTCATTCTAAGGGAGACTCCAATCATCCTTGGCAGTTACCTGTCTATCCAAACCAAGACAAGTCCCAACCCCCACTTTGAAGGGAAAGGATATCTCCCATTAGAACAGGTTCAAAGCCTTATTCAACCTGGCCTTGAACGCTTCCAGGACTTGGATATCCCAAACTTCCCTGGGCAACCTGTTCCAGTGCCTCACCACCCTTGCAATGAAGAATTTCTTCCTAATAACTAGACTCTTTCAATTCCTACTCCTTACTCCTAGCCCTATCACTAGGGTTCCTGAAGAAGAGTCCTTCTCCAGCTTCCCTGCAGGCTCCTTTCTGTTACTGGGAGGTTGCCATGAGATATCCCACAACCTTCTCTTCCCCAGGCCGGCCAGCCCCAACTTTCCCAGCCAGGCTCTGTAGAGGATGTGCTCGAGTCCTCTGAGCAACTTTGTGGCCTCCTCTGAACTTATTCAAACAGGTCCATGTCCTTCCTGTGCTGGGACCCTAGAGCTGGATGCAGGGTTCCAAGTGGTGGTCTGAGCAGAGCAGAGGGGCAGAATCTCCTCCCTCTCCTGCTGCCCACATTGCTTTGGATGCAGCCCAGGACACGTTTGGCTTTCTGGGCTGTGAGTGCTCATGGCCAGGGCATGGAGTTTTCCACCAGCCACCAACCCCAAGTCTTTTCCCACAGGGCTGATCTCAATCTCTTCTCCTCCCAAGCTGTGGGTGTGTCTGTGATTGCCATGACTGAGGTGAAGTTCACTGTACTTTAATTTAATAAATTTAAAATAATAGCTAATAAATATTTAAATAAAACACTCCATCTGGAAAATGATACTATTACTAATACTAGTGGGCCAAATGTTTACTTTAAAGAAAAATACACAGAAATAAGGTTACCCTGGACCTTGCTCTTTCACTGATAGTTTTATAAATGGATCAGTAGCAGCTGTTGGAAAGCTTAAATAAATTTGAAAATGAGAATGTAAAAATATACACATATTGGCTTAAACTAACTACTGGAAGGAAAATTTTGCCAGCATTGTATCCAGGTCGTCCTTGCTGATGAAATATAAAGCTGTATTACTGTCTTGGTTTAGAAAGACGTATCTGCCAGGGAAACTGGGGTTCCCCTTAGAATAGAGAATGTAAACCCCTCACCCCCCGCCAAATTATAATTTTGCAATTAAGGGCTCTCGGGCAAAGATTTGGGAATAGGAATAACTGTTCTTTACTAGGAATATCAATAATACAAATGTGGTAGAAAAACAACACCACCCCACTAAACCAGCAAACAAACAAACAACAATTTTGGAAAGCCCTGACAAAGTCAGAGCTACAACCTGATGCCCTGTTGGCCAGGGTGTCGGAAGCAGTCCAAAAGTGAGTCCTCCTGGAGTGGCAGATGTGGTTCTTTTGAGGTAGAGATGATCCTGTAGCAAAAAGGGTCCAGTGATGGTGAGAAGGGTCCAGTGATGGTGAGAAGAGTCCAGTCTTCCTCCAATAATTGGGTGAAGCTAGAGGACATCTTGGTCCGGAGTCCCAGTTTTATCCAGGTAGGAATGGTTGGCTCCCCCCACTGGGTGGAGCATCTCACAATAGGATGATGGAATGTGGGTATATTTTGGCAAAGGAAAACAGCTTGGAGAAGAAAACAGCCTGGGGAGTCGTAATGGCCCATTGTGAAGAAAAATAAGAACAATGCCCTACCTGGTGTTAACAGTTGGGCCATTATCAAAAGGCACCTTCCCCCCTCCCTCCAGAGTAAACAAGAGATAAAGAGGAACAACCCCCCAACTGTTTTCAGCAGATGAAAATGGAATATACAATTTAGGCTCCATAACCCAAGACAATTACTTTCTCTGAAGCTGGAAGGAAGGACAATAATTTGAAGTGAAACTTACATCTGTATCTTTGAAACTAACAGAGTTTGTGATGAAGACAGCAGTTTGAATTTTTTTTTGGCTTGCTGGAGTAAAGTCATTAGAAGGAGTATCTCATATATTTCTGGTTATGACCAATACTATTATTCAAAGGTTTAACTTCACATTTCTCTTCACTTTGTAAGTCAGGCTGGAAAGTTCTTGACCACAAAACCCACACAGTCCTCAACTCTTCTAGACTGACAGAAGACTAAAATATTTCCCATAATATAGCTTTCCTCTAAGAGGCAGAATGATCTATTTCTGAAGCAGTGAGAGGGGAGATCCATTTAAGGCCTATCTGATTAACCAGATACTTTACAGTGAATGTTTTTCATCAGCTGCAGAGATGGAGTGAAGTTCAAAACTCCTTGTGGTACATTTTTTCTTCCTGAAGTTCTCCAGTTTCATCCCAAAACAGGTATACTTCCACTCTGCAAGGTGAATGTAAATTATTTTGATAATGCCACAGTAAAATAAAAGCTACATGCAGCAGTGCCTGACACGCTGGGCTCATCACTCTATTAGTCCCAGGGAGGCTGTATCTTTAAACAGGAAGCATTTCAGTTTCAGTGCATTGTCTGGTTCCTGTCTCCTTCCACATTCCGTATGTCAGCCCCGTAACTATTACTTGAGCTAATCTAAAAGAAATAACCTACTATTCAGGAGTAGTCTGAACGTTTCACGTAAGATTACATTTCTTCCTTTCCATGTCAGGAGCGATAAGCAAAACCCAATACCCTGAGCAAAGAAATGATAATTCAAAGAGAAAGAAAATACTCTTGACATTTTAACAATAACAAGTTATTAATATAATTCACTTCAGTTGAAAGAATGTAGAATACATTTACAATGCAACTGAAGAAAGGTTAAGTGTATTTTGTGTTTTGTTCTGCATTAAATATAAATATCTGTCATATCAAATCCTAGACTGGTTGTAAGCACCCTCTTAAAATCTATGTTTCTAGAAGTAAAGAAAGCAATTTAAAATACCTTTTTTACAAAATCCAAATCATATGGAATAGCTCAAGAAATCTGACATAGCTATTCTGAGCAGAGTTCTCCACACACTGGGAACATCACAGTCTCTTTAATACAATTGGTGCTATTGAGATACAGTATTCTTGCAGCATCTCACTTAGGACCAGCTTCCCAAAATAAAGGAATATAGAGCAGACTTGTGTCATCCTTTTCCTTGCTTGTTTCATGTTATCCTTTCCATACTCCCCTCTGTGAAGATCATATGTTTTTATATAAGAAAATATTTAACCAATTAAAAAAAAAACTGGAAAACACATCATAAGAATTTTTAAAGGTACATGCTGTATTAAAAAAGTAAAGACAAAATCCAAACATAATTAGTAACAAATCTAATGTCATTTTCTCCCTCTTTTTAATTTATGAGAGCAGTCAGTCTGAAGAAAACATTGATTTCTGAAGGTAGCATTGGCTTCCCTACATTTGGGATCAAAAACTGAAGCTACCAGAACTGTCCACTTTCACCAATGGCATCTTTGCTCTTTCCTGGGACACTTTCAAATCAGCATTTGAAATGTCTTTTCCTTCCTGTAAAGTTTAGGTCAGGCACAGTCCCCCAAAGGTAAGAAATGTAAGGGAAGCATTAGGGTTTAGGCTGCCTTCCCACTACAGTTTCTGTTTTAAATGGACCACCAGAAGTAGAACAGTTCTATTCTAAAGCTAGGAGATATGGCTTGTCATCACTAGCAAGAGACTCACTACTTTGAAACAAAATCCAAATAATGAAAAAAAAAAATTTCTCTTTGAGGATTTTATACCATTCAGGATTTGGGGATACGACATTCCTGCCGTTAGCATGCATACTCTAGCCAGTAAAATTCTTCACAGCCAAGGACCAAACTCTACTTTCTACTGTTTGTTTTACAATGCTTAGAAATATGTACAAGATTGCCTACACAGATACCGGCTACTGAATATAATATGACCTTTGTTCCCTATACCCTCACCAGCCACTAACAAATGAGTCAGTATAACAGAATAAAGGGTATTTATCAGGACCATTTCTAGTTTTCTAACATGCCTTCAAAAGCTCAAAAGGTAAGGCACTTGGCAGATGTGGTGTGCAGAAAATGCTTTACAGAAGGTAGGAACCCTCAGAGTCAGAAGAAGAAAGGACACATGAAAGATTTTCATGTGCACAAATGTTCTTCATTTGAAAGGAATTAAATGGAGAAAGGAAAGGGCAAAGGATTTAGGCAACAAGGAATAACACAAAACAATGCACAGGGTAAAGAATTAAAACTTTTAAAAAAATAGTTTATGAAAAGTTCAGCTGCAAATCAATGCAGTACAAAATTATACAAAGGTAACTAGACAAGCATGTTTAGTCTGTGAATGGAACACACAGTTTATTTGAAACTATGGTTTTCACATAGAAAGGCCATTCCAGTGCCAATATCAGATACACATTTACTTACACTGCTACTATGAGAAAACATATTTACAGTGAGGTGAAGGTTATATTGAAGGTAAGGAGTACGGCCAGATCTTGCAAAGGACATATGTATCTTGTGTGATGGAGCTCTAGGCAAAGTAGAAACTTGTAACACTGATGATATTTGCAAGGTTTTAGAAGTCACTAGCTCTGTTCAGAAAACATCTGCAGAAACCAGCTGCACATGGACAATGCCAAAGAGTAAAGAGAAAACAAGCCAGTAAATTTTTCCTTTTAAATCTGTGATGACAAGCTCAAAGGCTGCTGAACAACCACTTTTTACTGGGAAAAAGACACGTAAAAATTCTGCAATGAGAGTACAATTGGATCATGGAAGGAATATAGAAGTCTATTAACATGAAATTTGACATATAAGGAAAGTAAATTCAATGAGGAATGCAACTAGTCAATTAAAATTGACCCCAACTTAGAGGAATGATCTTCAGCTCCATGTCTGCCTCTGCTGCTTCCTCTGAAGTAAAAAGACCAACATAGAAAACAAATCCAGCTCACTTCCCTACCATAGAAGAAGAACAGGCTCCCTGTGAATACAGCAGCTTTCCTGCGTGGATGGCACAGAAGTGGTAGAGCAGCAGGAAGTTTTCAGGAGAAGGGGGTGTGAAAAGGTCTACTTAGATATTCCTCACTCTTCAGGATGCTTCCATAGGGAATGCCCTCTGTACCTTTTTGACCTTAAAGTGGGTATTAAACCCTGCATTTGTTAAAAGTGCAGTGACTAAAAAAAAATGATCAAACACTAAAACATGTAAGCAGTTGCAGCTGAGGCAGTATATTTTCTCTCAGATTTGCCTACAAAGTGTATTTAAATAACATACAGCAACGTGGCAGTTTAACTCTTGCCATGAAGATTGAGGGGATTACCTCAATCTCCCTCCCACTCATCTGGGGCTCTGGCCTTTGAGTTAGTTAGTTCTGACACAGTCATGCTGTGAAGTTACTTTCAACTCCATTGAGAGATTTTGGTTGAAAAAAATATGTCTTTCAGAATAAAATAGTTCTTTAAAATTAGTAAATAAAAAGCTTTAATTAAAATGCACACTTTTAGTTTTTGCAAATCAGTAGATAGAGCCCTACCATTCACAAGGTTCACAAGGAACTTTGAGATCTAAGAAATTACTTATAAAAGTGTTGTAAAATATTTTTTCTTTAAAGAACAATCTGTAAAGGAATTCCAAAAATAGTATTAGTTATATTTGTTATTCACACACTCTCACAGTTTATGTTCCTAATATATTCAAGAAAGTTTTTCCTTCAAGTGTCTCACACTCAATTCAAGAAAAATCTCATTTTGAGGAAAACACTGCAGATTTGAGTCCACAATCTATTAAAGCTAGTGTTATGTTGAGTGGGAAAAATGAAGCGGCAGTCAGTGTGCACAAGTGGTGATAGGAAAGACACCCAAGAAAGATGTTTCTGACTCAGAAAATAGTTAAAAGTGTTACCTGATTTTTCACCAACCAAACAGGTCAAAAGTTCTGAAGTAAGTCTGATGCACCAAAGCAAGTTTGTAAGTACTTTGAATGATACAATTAAAAGTGACAGTTAAAAAACTACCCTGGTAACCAGAAAAGAAAAGCTACTACTAACTTCTAATAGAATTATGAAGAAAAGTAATTGTTTCATCACAATTTTGGCATTTTCCTTATACAGAAATAAGGGGGGTGAGAGAACACAGAAAAAAAACAATATTCATGTTTTCATAAACTAAGATTGTATTTAAAATTGCACTTTCCTGCTTAGAACTTCTGCATATTCTGTTTAAGGAGTGAAAATAGATCCAGATTATGGAAATGCATCTGGAGTTTGCGCTGTCAAAACAACATATTTTCTTGAAAACACATTGATGTGAAAACTCTAAAGCTAACATTCAAACTCAGATATATCAAAGTTATATAAAAGAGGATTGCATTTTTGCCACACGTATTTCAATTGATCATTTGGTCCTTACCAGCTCACAAATGCTGGATCATGTTAATGGTGTTCTTTTAATGTCACAAGAGAAATCCAACCAGCTGGCTGTGTTCTATGTAAGGGTTAAATCAGCGTTATCAGATTACAGTAAATAGAGTGGCCCAGACCTGAGCACAGAACAAGAATAAAATCTGTTTCTTATCATAATTCTTTGTAAAACATTTGCTGACTTTTGTCTGGCAAGTTACCTTTAAGGCGTGAAAGAGCTAAACCATGAATACTACAAGCTTGTAATTTTATTTTTTTTAATCTCCAAAAGCATGAGCAATTATATTGAAAGCTCTTCATAATGCAATAAAGATGTTCTACAAGAGTCACTATGAACAAAGAGAACACACTGCTACTAATGACTTTAACACTATCTAGTGTTGCGTATTATCATCAACGAGCAGAGTGCCTTCTTATTTGCTAGGAACTGGACTGCATCCGTTCACCCAGAAAGCACTCAACAAAAACATTCGGGATTCTCCCAGAAAAATTGGGTGTGCACTTTATTTTAGGGTGTTCACAACAGGGGTAGAGTGTGATAACTCAGGCTAGCATGCCATTGCTCTCTTCAAACCAGTTAATTGACAGTTGTACGAGAAAAATAATAGCAGCTGGCCAAAAACGTGGGCTGAAGACACATCCTCCAGACACAGGGAACAAGAGCAAGCCTGTACTTTGCCATGGAATGCTACAGCTAAGCTCCCTGGGGGTGGTTAACTTTAAATTAGGGTGGTGTCTGCAAGAGATGCTGTGACACTCCTGACTACTCACAAAATGTGTCCTACGAGATCACACAAACTTAAAACAGTCACGGACAGACAATCTATTTGCTTAATTCTAAGAAACAACACAAAACAAAAAGCAGCTGAATCTTGGACATCAAGATGAATGTGGATCCACAGATTTTAGTATGTGTGTGATACTAAAATTGGTGGATACAATTGTTGGTACTTTTAGCAATAGATTAATGAAAGTCTCTGGAGAGGGTAGTTTTGTTTAGGAAAGTAAGTTAATAAGGGAGTTGCAGTAATTAAAATAGCCTTGATGTTTTACAGTATTTTTCTTGCTCCTGTAATTTTTCTTTCTGATTTCTTTCACTTCATATCCACTTCCATGTCCATTGTAAATGTTACAAAATATCCATAATCTGTGAATAGTCCACTAAAACTGGAATAAAATAACAGTGGGGTAATTATTTTTTTTAAGGTTGAACTTTAGATCAACAGTTTCTATTGGGAAAAAAAATACACGTAAAAATTCACAAACTAAACCATTTGCAAAGGAAATTAAAATCTACGATGTACCTGCAATATTGGGAGCAAGTAAGATGCCTCATGAAACATTGATGATTTCTGCAGTGTCTCCTAGAGATAACATACATCAAAACAGGCCTTTCAGATAAAAGGCAAGTTTTACGGCATCTCTGAGTGCTGGTAACATGTACAGAGAGAGGGGTAACTAATATTAAGAATTTTATTTTTTCTCCAAAGCCAGAATGCACTTTTAGCTGATAGAGCATTTATAAAATAATACCTATTTAAAACAATTGTATATAATTTAACATATTCTAATTCTCCTTCTGGTTGGTAACTGCTACATCAAAATAAATAGTCCAGGGTTTTGTTTGTGTGGACATTCAAAATACAAATAATGTCTTTGTTTACCTCAAATAACCTTTTGTTTATTCTGAATGGGAGAAAACATACTATTGTTTGATTAATTCATAGCTATTTACACCCAGGACATAGAATACCATGGACAGACAAGGGTTTTGTTGCTGTTAGGATGGTGTGTGGTTTTATTTTGTGGTGATTCTGACCCAAAAATTGAACTTGTACAAAAAACCCAGAAGGCTGTCCAAAGAGTAGCAATTTCTCTTTATATTTTGAGGCTAAAAGCAGGGTCATCATTGCCCCTCTAATATCAACTTTTACATTCACAGAGTATAATAATATTTAAATAATTTACAGTATCTCTTAGAAACAGGTATGTTGTCTGAAGCTTCATTAATTTTTAGACAATTTACGTAATTCAACATAAAGACAGAAACATAAGAGGATTTAATACTCAGCCTGTGGGAAGACAGTACGATAGCTGGGATGTAACAAAGAGCAGTCTTCCTACTGCTTTTACCTCAGGTCAGTAATTTATGGGGTGGTGAGAAGCCTTAACCTCATAAAACTGTGGTGCTTAAGAAAAGGGATAGTGACCAAAAGCAGGGAAGAGTGATATGCCTCAGTGCAAATCCATGGGACAGAAATGTTTTGATGCTGCATGTAATTCTGAACCTGTGTCCAAAAAGACTTAAGGTAGAAGGAGCAAAACAGATGATCAGGGGTACACAGTATCTGCCTACGGCATCACTAGACAAACAAGGTCTCTTTAGTCTGGGGAAAAGTGGAAAAGGGTTTGCTAGGAGAGATCTCCAAGGTTTTCTGCCACTTGGAGAAACAAAAGAACAGTCTGTGCCCAACCTTTGAGTTCCCAAGAACTGGCAAAGAAAATTACACAGCCAAGGTGGTGCATGTGTCCCCTGAATGAAAAAGGTATCCATTACATGAATCAAGCTTTGGAAATCCTTGCCATGGGGCACTGTGACTTACAGGCATCCACGAAGCAACTGGACTACTTGATAGGAGAGTAAAAATCACCAGGCTATTGAATAAAAAGATGGGCATTCCCAAGATATAGGTCGCTAAAACTGAGACCTTGCTTTGGAGGAGGTGTACTTAGTGTGCTGCTACACCATGGTGTCCTCCATGTCCTGCTGGCACTTGAGGCTTCTGCTCCCAAACCCTGGCTTGCCAGACTTTTGTCTCCCCTAAATAAACAACTCACGTAATTTTTCATAATGAGCCAGTCATCTGCTGCATACCTCGAGGTGTTAAGGCTGTTTATCACGTATGATCCAACTCTATTTAACTAACAGCTACAGTAACACCAATGAAGAGCACCACTGAACCTGGACAGGAGGTGTTGTCAAAAATGCAATGCCTTTTAATACATTTAATACATTTTAAGGAGTTCCTTTAAAATGCTTAAAATGCATGGCATGAAAGAAAGAGTGCACAGCTTAAGAAGACCACCACAATGTCAAGATCCATCAGGAAGGAGAAAAAGAGAGAAAGAGAGAAANAAGAGAGAAAGAGAGAAAAGGAGGAAGGAAAGTGGGGGGAAGGGGGCAGAGGGTATGTGTTTGAGTGAAGAGAGAGCAGGATAGCTATAGAACCTGCTAGGTAAACTGAAAACCGAGCGAAAATCTAGAATATTTTATGAAATACATAAACCACCTACAAGGTCTCCTGTTCAAACTCACCAAATTTTGGAGCCCTACCCAAACTCTTGTTTTCTTGATATTTCATGGGTTGAAATTTATCAACATTCTGAAGGACATACTCCCTTAAATGCAAAGATTTAGTCTACAATAACAAACCCTCCCCCCCTCTAAAATAGCATCGACACATAAAAAAGAAACTCTTTCTTATTCATAGCTAATTAACTAGAAATAAAGTGTTGAAACCCAGGAAAAATCAGCAAATAACTGTTTTCCTGCTTTCCAAAACCAGCCCCAGTATTGCAGAATTCCATATGTTGAAGTCACCAGTCAAAACAACTTTCTTAGCCAATTTTAGTCAAATTCCCAAGACACCTCATTTTTCTTTCTCTCTCCAAGACAGTAATTTTGGAATCTGTCAATGACAGATGCTGTACACATCCTTCAGACCTAGTTAAGCACTGTGAGTTATATGGATTTAATATATAAGCTATTCAAAAGCGATGTGTTGAAAACATTCTTCCAAATCATTGGCTGCTAATGAAATACTAGCTCTTCCCCATTAAATTATATTATATTATGGTGCTGCTTCACCTTTTCACAATGTAATTCTCTGCTGAGAGATCAAGGATGCTGCCAGTCCCATGCCCTTTAATCAAATCTGAATGCTCAAATGCTTTATCTGGCTTCTACTTGCTAGTCTGGCCTTGCACATGGTCCTATTTAACTCCTGTGTGGTTTCTATAAAGTCTGACAGGATGTCTTGGCATGATTACAGTTCTTAGATGTGCTGAAGATATTACTCTGGTATTAGAAAATGTGTTGTCGACTGGGAATTAACAAACCAGCTAAGATAAAATAACTGTAATCCTGCACTTTCATTAAAACTAGATTCAAACCGTGATTATCAAAGAGAAGTAAATACGGGTTTGTAGCTAAATGCCACGGCTATATGCTGAAGGCTTCAATTCCTGGTACTCTGAAAGATTTCTTGCTTGATCTGGAGCTGTGCCTCTTGGAGCCATAAGATTGTAAGCACTTGTTAAAGCATCTAGTCATGTTTGCAGATACTTCAAAAGGTTCTTGCATATCACTGTCTTTCAATATTTTACAAGCATGAAAACTAACATATTTTAAAACTTCAACACATACATATCTGCACCTCCAGAAGACTACACACCTTGGAAACATTAAAAGCTGTATGTCTTTACCACTTTTCAGCTGTAAATTTTGGATATCTTTGCTAAATACATTTCACTGCAGTGTTTAGAAAATAATTTTACCTAATGATCAGGACCACTCATTGTTTTATGGTGCCAAGATATGACACATCCTTTAGCAAGAGTAACTTACTTTGTTTAGGAAAAAAAAGGCAACAAAAATCTGAGTACAAAGTAGTTAGCCATGGAGGTATACCTTAAAGAGTAATGAAGGAAACAAGGAGGTATATAAGAATGACTTGAAGGGTCTGAAAGAGACATCAAAGGCACTTTCACTGATGATGTGGATTGACTGAAAAAGTAGAAAGGCCAACAGGGGTCCAAAGGCGCTTTCAGTTTTGGACCTATCTCTAGAGCTGTCAAAGAATTGAAGAAAGAATAAGAATAAGGAAAGGATAAGGGAAGAAGGGATATTGAATGAAAGCAAAATGAGAAATATCTTTACCGAATTTTGTTTTCAAATTATTAAAGTGAAAACCTCATTCATTTTTGGGGGGTTGGGCAAGTAGACATGGTTACATTGTAATTAAATTCTACTGCATTCTTACTGAAAAGGAGAGGTAGTCTCATTCTTCCTTAACATTTGTTAGAAGAAGTAGCCTTGGAATTACCAGAGTCTGATGAATAGTACCTAGTTACTTCAGCATAACTCAGGAAACTCCTTTAAAAAAAAAAAAAGGATTTTTAAATAATTTTATTACATAAATTCATTACATCTATTACATGAGACACTCAAAAACTCTCAAGAAAAATCAGCAGAGTTCCAGAACAGCATTTTTCCAAGAGAAACCTGCAGTTCTGTAGTAAAAGCAACTCAAGTTCTCCTATTCCATCTTGTACTCAAGGCGCAGCGTTCAAAACAAAATTCAACTTTTATTTCCACACTAGAAGTCTGATGTGCTGGTTTCAGCTAAAGTAGAGTTCATTTACTCCACAGCGGCCTGTATGGGGCTGTGTTCTGGATTTCTGCTGAACAGAAAGGGTTGATAATACAGAGATGTTTTGTTATTGCCAAGCTGGGCTTACACAGAGCCAAGGCCTTTTCTGCTGTTTGTACTTTCATGCTGGTGAGGAAATCGGGAGTGTATGGGAGGCTGGGAGGAGACACAGCTGGGACAGGTGACCCCAACTGACCAAAGGGATATTCCAGACCATGTGACATTATGCTCAAAACATAAAGCTGGCGGGAAGACAGAGAAAAGGGGAAACATTTGGAGTGATGGTGTTTGTCTTCTCAAGTAAGCATTACATGTGATGGGAACCTGCTCTCCTGGAGAAGGCTGAACACCTGACTGCCTGTGGGAAGTGGTGAATTCATTTGTTGTTTTGCTTTGGTTATGTGCATGGATACTGTTTTCCCTAACAAACTGTCTATATCTCAACCCAGGAGTTTTCCAGCTTTCACCCTTTGCATTCTCTCCCCAGCCACACTGGCAGGAGAGTGAGTGAGGGGCTGCCTAGGGCTTGGCTGCTGGCTGGGGTGAAACCACAATATATGGTTTCCACTAGGAGTACTCTCATCTCAGTGGTCATAGCCTGGATGTGACACCTGGATGTAGACATTAGTTTGTAACAATACTAGACCTCATTATAAAACCCACATCCAGGAAAAGTCCTAAAAGTCCAGCTCTTTTTGGATGATCTTCTTTCTCAAAAGCAGGAAGATCCATTGGGTCCAGATGCAAAACCTTCCTGATATACTGAATAACATCTGAAGAGACTACGGAAGGCACCAAAGTGCTAACTGGAAACTGCCGAATGTGAAGTGTGCTGGATAACTTTTCCACAACATAGAGAAAATGGCTATTTTTGCCAGAACTGAGTCCCTTAGGTTCACTGCAGCTTTTCCTAATAAATCAAAAAGCAAACACCAATCTGATTTTTCCTACTTATAAGGTCTGATTGTAATTTCACAGCAAGATAAGTGCCCTTACACTGAGAGTGGCAGAGCACCAGAATAGGCTTCCCAGGGTGGTCATGGAGCCTCACTCTCCAGAGACATTCAAAACCCAGCTGGATGCATTCTTGTGTCACCTGCTGGTGACCCTGCCTTGGCAGGGGAGTTGGACTGGATGATCTCCAGAGATTGTTTCTAACCCAATGTATTGTTCTAGCATGGCCTGTTTTTTGGTAGCAGAGGTGGCTCCTGTGAGAAGCTGCTAGAAGTTTCCACCATGTCCAGCAGAGCCAATCCTCATGGTTCTGAAGATGGACATGTTGCTGGCCAAAACTAGGCCAGTGAGAGAGGCTCCTAACACCTCTGTGATGACATATTTAAGAGGAAAATAAAAACAATGTAACAGGTTTTTGCTTCTAGTCAGAGAAGAGGAGGAGGTGAGAACATGCGAGGGAAACAACATGGAGACACCAAGGTCAGTGCAGAGGGAGGGGCAGGAGGTGCTCCAGGTGCCAGAGCCGAGATTCCTCTGCAGGTCATGGTGAGACCATGGTGAGGCCGCTGTGCCTCTGCACCCCATGGGGATCCACTGGGGATGCAGAGATCCGTGGAAAAGATGTTCATGCTAGAGCAGGTGGATGCCTGAAGGAGGCTGTGATCCAGTGGGAGATGCGGTGGAGTGAGAGGGTCCTTGAGCAGCCTGTCCTTGGAGGACTGCACCCCATGGAAAAAGTGACCCATGCCACAGCAGCTTTGGGAGGACTCTCTGCCCGTGGGAGGGTCTCATGTTTGCAGAAAGTGTGGTTTGGCTGCTGCTCGTGAGAGTGGACCCACGCTGGAAAAGTTCATGGAGAACTGTCTCCCATGGCAGGGACCCCATGGCCTCACAAGGGAAGGACTCCTCTTTTGGAGCAGTGGAAGAAAATCTCGATGACGAACTGACCAAAACCCCCACTGCCCATCTCCCTGCTGTTGGTGGGAAGGAGGGAGGGGCTAGGGGGAAAAAAGTATTTTAAGGGCTTATTTTACTTTTCATTATCCTCTTCTGATTCTGTTAGCAATAAATTTCACATTGCAACTTTAAGTTGAACCTGTTTTGCCTTTGAATGGTTTTCCCCTGGTCCTTATCTCAATTCAAGAATCCTTTGTCTCCTTTTTTGCCAAACACTAAAAATTGGCATATAAATATTCAAAGAAGGTGTGGCAGATGGTTTTATCCACTGACAACCCATTTCTAAATTTTGTACTGGAGATCTGAACTCCATATTACTTTAATGACTGCTTTGATAGCATGTAATATTAAATTTTCATAGTTTTAAAAAATCTTTCTGTCCATAATCAAGCACAAGTCTGTATTGGCTTTTTATTTAAAGAGGTATGTCTTGGTAAACTTAATATATTGTTTTAATTTTGTTAACTGTATGAGAGTGTCTGTCTTACAGTACCTTGCAGGCTATGAATATTCAAGAGATCTGCTAAGCAATTTCAATTAATCTGTCTCTCATGTCATAATCAGAGAAACAGTTTGCATTTTTTACAGTAAATGGACAGGGTCCCAGATATACATTGCCTGCCAGAATTTATACTTCCCACTGTTCAGAGAAGAAATTGTGCAGGATTTACTACCAATGTTACAATCAGGTCGCAATAAATGTTACTTTGAATTAGATGTGCTTTAATTTACCATGACTTTTGCATCTCTAAGCACCCTGTTGGAGTTCTGCTGTTAATATTAACTGAAGCACATGGTTCTTTTGTTACTCATTAATAGCCCCATTCAATAGAAATTGAATTTCCACAGCTGCCATGCACTGCAAGCACCTAAGGCTGGGTACCCAAAATGCCTAATCCTGGTGCAGCTGAGAGATTGTCCTTTGTAGAGGGTTAGAGCTTTCTTCAGGGCTGCCATACCATCTCAGATGGCCTTCCACAGCCTTGTCATCTAGATCCAAGGAGAAGAACCATATCCAGGTAATGGATGGAACTGTTTCTGGAAGTGCTGACACACTTGTCCATTTTAAAAGGCATCCTCTGGACATTACAGGGCTTTCCAATGATTTGAGGTCACAACTGTGATACCAACCTGTAATGAAAATATTAAATTGTATGAAACTTGATGAAAGCATGCTTTTTATTGAATGGCAGACAGGTTACATGAAAGCATTGCAAATTCAAAGCTTTCACCCTTCCATTTTCAAAGGCTATCACAATTTCATTCTTACTATTTCCACAATATGTTTCTTAAGGTACAAGGCTCCTATTAAGTGAAAATTCTCAAAAAATCCAGAAAAAGCTGAAGACTTTCTCACAGATGATTCCTTAAGTTTTAGATTTCATGTTTTTCAGATTCTGTGCTGCCTAGGGGTGTAGTTCTGAGCCTCACATAAAGTGCTAGTACACTCTCTTCACAGAGTAGATAGACAAATCCATTTCCAGATGGAGACCAAGGATAACAAGTACAAGTTTTCAGGTTCAAAAGCATAAACAACGGTGGACTGAAGAGAGAAACAAGAAGGATGGGACATCGTAATCTGAAGTTGTAATTGGACAATTAACCCAAATATGTAAATGGACCAAAATTTATAAAAGTGTGAGGCCTCATGACGGGACCATTTGAGGTGCATCTTGGGTGTAGTTCTGGCCAGGCTCTTGTACTGCCCAAGATGTAGCCTTAAAGGCCTTTTAATAAATATCCACTTTATTCTCTTAGCTCTGTCTAGTCTCTATTCCAGGTCAGCCTTCCCAAGGAATCACAGATACTTCATTTCCATAGCCATTCGACCATTTCAAGTTTCATAGTTAATCTGGGGACATGGTACTTGTTTCTGCATGCTAACATTTCTAACAATGCAAGACATTTCTACTAAATCGAGGACCTTAAGATAAATTCATTTGTGATATTTGTTTCTCACATTACCTGATCTTGACTAAAATAATCAGAACCTCAAAGAAAGCATTTTGATTTAGCACTTGTCAAAGCATATCTGTAGATATAGCTCTTCATATCCTTCACTTTGTCAGTCAAGCAGCTTATGTTGGGGTTAGAGAAAGACATTGAATACCAGCTGAGCATCATAATTTATAGAGATGGAATATTATGATAAAAGCAGCACCACCAAGAAAGCCTTTCCAGCCTCCCCAACCTATCTTCTGCCTGTAAATCTGCCTTGAGCTATCATAAAATCATTGGATCACAGAATGGTTTGGGTTGGAAGGGACTTTAAATATCTTGTTTCAACCTCCCTGTCATGTGCAAGAACACCTTCCACTAGACCAAGTTTCTCACAGGCCCATCAAACCTGGCCTTAAACACCTACAGGGATGGGACATATCCAGCTTTTCTGAGCCTGCTCCAGGGCCTCACCACCCTCTCAGCTGAAGAATACGTCTGAAGCATGCAGCTCATTTTGCAAGCTGCAAATTGAGAGGAAGTTTGAGATGCAGATTGAGCTCTGGGTAGGAGCCTGAACAAAAGGCCACAGACTGCCAACCCTTTGGATAAAAGAGGGAATGAAGACAAGTGGTGCCAGCCAGGTGAATGGACACTGAGAGACACAACAGGAGCAGCAGGAGTCAAGAGGAAGAGCAAGACTTGTGCAGCAGTACACTGTGAGAATATAAAAGCCTGGGGGTTGCTTTGTTGGGGGTTCCTCCTCAGAGACATCAGCTCAGGCTATTTCTGTGTTACTGTGCTGTGAACAAACTTCTCTGTGGAATGAGACAGGTGGGAGTTTGCTCTGAGAAAATCTGGTCTGAATGCTGAATGTGTGGGGGTGTGGCAAGCAAAGCAGGGGCCTGTCGGGTCACTGGAGCCACTCACTGTGAAAGGTGCTTTGATCTCATCAATGAAAGTCTGGCCTTGGGAATGTGACTGCCAAGAGAGGCTCATGAATGGTCAGACTGGGAAATTTCCTTAACATTGACAATATAATATCAAATCTAACCCTACTGTGTTTTAGTTACCTCCTTGTTCTGTCACTACACACCCTTGTAAAAAGCCCCTCTTCAACTTTCTTGTAGGTTCCTTTCAGGTACTGGGAGGCTGCAATTAGGTACCTCAAAGCCTTCTCTTTTCCAGGCTGACCAATCTCAATTCAGCTTTTCCTATTGGAGTCGTACTCCATGCTTCTAACGAACTTAGTAGCATTCCTCTGGACTTGTTCCAACAGGCTGATGCCCTCTCTGTGCTGCTCCTTACCAATTCATATCCCTCAGGACTGTGAACTCCACCAGTACAGGGTCACTGCACCCCAGGCTGCCTCACATCTTGACAGCCCCAATTAGCTCACCTGTGTTGGTGACCAACAGGCTCAACTGATCCACTAGGGCTGTGTATTAGCCCTTCCTGTGGGTCAGGAAGTTATTTTCCATGCATTCAAGGGGTTTCCTGGACTGCCTACCGCTCGCACTGCTACTTTTCCAGCAGACCCTTGGGTGGCTGAAGTTTCCCAGGAGGACAAGAGCCTGCAAGTGTGATCCTTCCTGTAGCTGGAACAAGGAGGTCTCATCAACAGGCTACCCTTGGTGAGGGACCTGTAGTGGCAACCTCCACAAGGTTCCCTTTGTTGCCTCAGTCTCTGTTTCTTACACACAGACTTTTACCTGCTCATTGTTGTTCTTCACTTCACAGGTTGTTCTCCAGAGATGGCTCATCACTCTCAATCCACTTCTTGATTTAGAGGGCAACCCCTCCATCCCTCCTTCCTTCCCTGTCCCTCCCAAACAGCCTCTAACCATAAATAGCTGCACTCCAGTCAGAGAATTCATCCCACCAGGCTTTGGTAATGGCAGCTAGGACATAGCTTTCCAGCAGTGTGGTGGTTTGCAGCTCCTCTTATTTGTTGTCAACACTGCATGCTCTGCTGTAGAGGCACTTCAGTTGGGCAACTGGCCATGTTGTCTTCCTACAGGTACACCATTCACACCCTGTCAAATCTTTCTCTGGTGTTTCCCTGTTGGTTCCTGTTACCTCAGGAGTCCCTGGCTCATCTCCATAAGACTGCAAATGTGTCTAAGTGTGGTCAGTGCTCAGTGACTTCAGAGTCAGCAGCAGAGAGCCCTTGTTGGCACCCTGTCCCTCCTTTGCCTCTCATCCCATAGCTGGGCAGGGATAAGTCTGATATTGTCCCTCTATCCTGACACATCTAGCTCTGCCAGTGAGACACTAGTTTTTCCAAGCAAAAAGGCTCCTCCTTCCCCAAGAAACATCTCATGCCAACATGCCTGGTGCTGCATAAGCCTTTCCATTGTCATAGAACCCAACATTTTTGCAGGGACACCAGCCATGGAGCCATATATTAATAGACTCAATCTGTCTCTTTCTTCCAATGTTACTATCTTCTACTGGAAGAATAGAGGAGAATATAACTTGTGCATCAGATTCCCTTACCCACTGCCCCAAGACACTGAAGGCATTTTTGGTCACCCTCAGACTACGTGCTGCCCCTTCATCACCCTCTCCATGTTGTCCATTAGTCCAACAAATAGTAGTCCAACAACCAGCAATTTTCAGCCTGTTGTCTGCAGGTATTTCACAGACCATGCCTACCTTAAGAAGGGAGAGTCTGCAGTACAAGTGTTTTATCCCCATGCTACTAATTAGCAGAGAAATGCTCCATTTTTTTTTCTCAAAATACCAAGCTCTCAATATCGTCAGGATTGCATGCAGGGTTCCTATTTATCTCTGAGATGGAAATTGACTGGAATGATACAAATTTTTGCCTGCTGCAACTTTGATTTTCTCATTTTTCCAGATATACAGAGCATTCCAATAGCTTTGTAAATTTATGCCAAGAATGTATGTTCAGATAATTGCAGCATTAAAATTACTAGCTACAGATTAAAATCTTAAAGTTTTAAAATGTAATAAAATGAACTAAATACAAGTTAAATACACCAGGGTTTGTGATTCTTAGCCAGCATGAAAATTCATTATATTTAGTGGGATTTCTCGTAAGCTCCAGAACTGATCTTCAATATTTCCAGAATCTGTAGCAGTGTTAGTCAGCAGATCACAGAAAGCACAACTTTACAGTCTTTGTAATTAACATGAATTAAAGGTTCACAGCACTGGATATACTTTTTTTAAAAATTCAAGTATAGAAAAAATCAATACAATTTAACAGAAAATTTCTGCTAAACTTCATGTTAACTTAATATGTAGGTGGGTTTTTTCAAGTTTTGATTTCCTTGGGTAAACCCTACCTGTCATAGTTATAGACTTTCATATTTAACAAAGAAGTTTAATTAAGACTAAATTCAGCTTTGGGAAAACTAAGTGTGGACTATCTAACATCAAGTTCCAGACAGGGAGTCCTTAGTGAGCATCAGAAAACAAACCTACCTTTGCTATTTTCTTTACATTTTCTGGTGTAGCATGTGGCCCAACAAAGTCTCTATTGTATATGTACGGAAAGACGTTACTATTGTTATTGTAATAGTTGTTAATGCTTTTTGTTTTCCACTCTCAGAAGGGTTCATACAACATACTTTACACTGTCCAGATGGTGTTTTACAGATTACAGAATCACAAAATATCTCAAATAGAACACTGGATTATAGAATCACAAAATATCTCAAACTGGAAGAAACTCATAGGGGTCAGCAAGTCCAACTCCCTGCTTTTCACAGGACTACTTAAAATTAAACCAGAAAAGGATCACCAGATGATCCTTCAGTTCTGTCAGACCTCCGACCACTTCCCTGAGTAGACTGCTTTAGTGACTGACCACCCTTTGGGTTCAGACCCCTTCTCTCTACAAGATTCCCTCTATCATCAAGGAAGTCCATAGTTCCTCCTAATTCAGAATCATCATCAAACTAACTTAATGTACATTTGACTCTTGCATCCAGATAATTTATAAAAAATACTAATGAGCACTGACCCTAAAACTGAGCCCTGTGGAACTATGACCAATTATTTCTTGATTTTTCTATCTATTTGAAGTTTTGCTTGTTTCACCTCTATTTAGGTTACTTTCTTGCTTTGTGGATTAAAAAAAAAAAATCTTTAAACATTTGTGAAACATTTTTTTAATTAAAGACAAACTCACATATGATTATTCTAGTTACACAGAACTTTTTTTATTAGGATAAAATTTCAAGAAAAATCAATTAAATGCTCAGAAGTAGTCACTATTCAACCCAAAATCCAGTTCAAATTAGCAGTCACTTGCACTGCATGGTAGGTATATGGACAAATAGTTTTGCAGAAAATTTAAAAAAAATTAGTGAAGAAGTTTTCATTCATTCTTCATGGATCAAATATACCAGACCATAAATATACCAAATATACCATCTATCAAAGTAAACAGAAAGATCACCAGAAATGCAAAATCCATAATATCATGCAAGCCATGTACTCCAGTGTTTCAATGTCATTACCACTAGAAAGTTTTTTTGCTGATTTCTACCTTGACCTTTTTTCCACCCTGCAATCTGGCCTCATTAGCACTCTCCATGGAAAGGAGAACAATCCATTCTTTTCTTTTTAGCAAGCACTGTTCTAATTATATCAGTAATTGGCTCTCAGTGTTTTCTTAATCTTTTCTTGAAGATAAACATTTACAGAACTATCAATTCTTTCCTGCAGGTCACATATGCTTACACACTGTCCTTGTCTGGATTCACCTCAATTTATCTGTTATCACATCTTATTTTTGATTCTCCTTACATGCCCAAACCCAGATGTTCCTTTGGTAAGAGATCACACATGTTACTCAGAAATCAATATTGTCGCCCATTCATGTTTCTCTTGCGTGAGATAATAACCAAATTTTCTTTAAGAGCACCCACCCTGTTCTTGTGGAGTTCCTATGTCAACATGTTAGCTAGTCCTCTCTTGAGTTTCATCTTAATTTTTCCCCAGATCATTTTATAATGTTTTTTTCTCCTACAGTTAGTCATCTCCAAATGTAAACAAGAATTTTTTCATATGTAAGCAAGAGTTTTTCTAAGGCTGAAGAGGCTTAGACCCTTTATGGAACCACAAAAGATACATAAACCCATTTCTACAGATTCTATAAATGTTGCTACTCACATCTGCAATATTTTCAATTGAGATAGTGTTTCATTTTTTAGCTATTTTAGGCTGCTATATTAACCAATGTCAAAAGTTAGTGGCATTCATTGTATCTCCCCTATCCACATGTGTTTTCACCTTACTATAACTTGTTTTGACTTACCTTGTTCTCAATAAATCCAGGCTAGTCATTACTCTGTTCCCTGTTATTTTTCAAAATCTCAACGTCTTAGAACTAAACTAGCTCATTAGTCCATGTTTCCCTTTTCTACACAAGGGAAAGGATCTCCCTTTTCTACATAAAAGTTAGTACCAGGCACTATGCTTGTTATTTTTCTAGCACTCCTGTTGCACGGCAGTCGTCTACCATTTCTCAAAGGCAAATCCAACCATTCTGAAATTGCTTAGGCAACACCACTAAGCATACTTTTATGAGGTTTATCTAACCAGACAATTTCAAAACATCTAATTTATCTAGGTGATCTCTTATCTGTCTTTTCCAGAGTTCAGCTTGAAACCTTTGTCATCAGTATTGTGTTAGCCATTTGTTCTTGACCGACCATTTGGTGAAGACTAAATGTAACAATATATGTCATGTGATGGTTGGAAAGGGTTTTCCTTTCCCTTCAATTTCCTTTTGCCAGCAATAGGACTTATAATTAACTTGTTTTAAAATACTTTCCTTTTACCCTTCACATTTTCTGCTACTTAACCTCATTTTGTACCTTGACTTTCCAACTTTGTTACTACACATTCACATTATACTTAGTTTCCATCAGACTGTCAACCAGATAATCAAGTTTGCATTTTGTGTTTAATCACTCCTTGAAATCAGTAAAGCTGCCATGAATTGGGTTTATTTACTCTACCTAGCTGTCCTATTCTCTCCAGTTTTCTTCCTGTGCAACCTTAAGTAAAAATTCTGAGAACTGATTGAAATCTGTTTTCTGGAAGTCCATAATCTTTTTTCTTTCNTTTCTTCTTCTTCTCCTTCCAAAGATCACAAAATCTTACTTCAGTTTCAATCATTTTGAGGTTCAAAACCTCAGAGAGTTTCATCCTTGATTTCCCTCTCTACTTCTTCTTTAGTAAAAGAAATCTTTCACCTGTCAGTTCCTGTATTCTGTTGGACGGTCTGGGTCCTCACTTGGATTTGTTATGATCTTCCACTGAACACTGTTTTTCACCTGGTGCTTCCTACAAATTTTCACATAAATTATCACCCATACTTCTACCATATAAGTTTGCATTTTGTATCATAGAATTTGAACAAGTCTAACTCCACATGTACTCAAAACCTCCAGGTAAGCATATTGTCTTACTCATATTCAAGATCCCACTTTTTTTCTGCCTGAGCAAAATATACACAGGAATACTAGCATTCCAGTAATGAGTGATGCCACAAACCCAATATACCAATTAAATGATGTTTCTGACTGTGTATTAAGATTTGCAGCTTCTCCTGTTTATAACCCACATTATTTCACTTACGTGCTGACATGCAAGACTTTTATTAGCTTTCTTGAATGAATATACTTAATTTTGCCATCTTATCTAAAGACCATTTAGGATCATCCACTGTTTCTTCTTACATCCTGCTTCTTGATCTTCACTTAATTAATAGGTCAAAGTGCAGATGTGGTTTCTCCCTATGTTTAGGTAAATCCATTCTTGACCAGTAGCCCATAAGTATCACTGCAAGAATTTTTATACTTGTCATTGAAAAATGCCAGTGAAACCAATGTTACTCAAACATCTGAGTTCAAATTACATTGGGTGTAGGGGGCAGGGGGTTGTGCTTCATTTTTTAAGGCCAGGAAGATTAAAAGGAGTGTCTCTGGTTACCTTGCAAGTAATCATAAGGGAACATTGGTGCTTATTTCTGTATTCAGTTAGAAGAAGGTGGTCTAGAAGCTCTTTTCTTTTTTTACTAAATTCAGTAAAACCTGAAAATAATCCTCCTATTTGATTTGATTGTTCCACAGTTGCCTATTTCATGACTTGTTAACCCTTCTTTGAAGCAGCTGGTTTCTGAAATCCTTGGGTTTTTACTAGAGCAGCCAGAACCCTGATGCAGTAACTTGAACAATTCTTTTCTGATGCTCCTTAGTCTTTTTTGTCCATTTTTTCACTAGGAGCCCAGCTGTTGCTCTTAAGGCTAGATACCAAGCAATTAACTACTACACATTCATCAGTTTTTAGACAGGATGCTGAAGAACTCAAGTAGTGAGGAGACGAGTACCTAAGTACTATTTTTCTGATGTGCAGACTCCAAGGAAACTCCACTGCATCAAAGACTGGCAGCTATGCACCAGCAGAGCTGATAGCACTGTTGGGACCTGACAGCTACCCACGTCTCAGTGACAGGGCGAGTAGGCACTCCACAAAACAGCAGTGGAAAAGAAACCAACACACTCCCATGAAAAGCAGTTGAGACTGCAAGAAACACGGATAAAAACATCAAGTACTGGATATGATTATCATAAATCATGCAAAAGCCTAATACCAAAAGAACCGATATCTCAAGGCATTTCAGAGTCCCTAAAGCACAGGAAAAATGTCAACATCTGCACTCCTGAAGTGATCAAAGTGTTTGATTAAGATGGCAGGGATGACAATGAAAAATAAGAACAAGGAAACTGTTTCAGAGATCATTTGGTGCTGTAAAGTCCCCATGTCCTAACGGAAATTAAAATCTCTGGCAGCTCTAGAGGAGCATACAAGAATTGTTTACTATGAATCTTATTGTGCTGCACATTAAACTAAACCCTAAACATCAATGCTTCCTGAAACCACTGAACACAAGTAACCTCTTAGCATATCCCTTTCTACCTTACCTTATGAAAACCACAGTTCTAGATTGGTACCTATGACTCGTGCATGAAGTCTGTTTTTTCTGAATTCCTCTTTTAACTCGATTTACACACTGTGGTGGGCAAAAGAGCACTTGAACAATATAGGCTCAGTAGCTGAAAAATTTTAAAACCAAAAGGTTTGCTTTTTCTCATAAAACCCTTAAAGCCAGTACGCTTTAAAGAACAAGCAGTAACAGACGTTATAGATGACAGGAAAAGAAGTCTTTGTCCAAGGAAGCACAGGAATAGTTCTGTGACAAAATCCAGCTCATATGTGTACCATCAAAACTAGGCAATTAAGTTTTAAGAGAGTGTTTTCAGAAGTCTCATGAGCTGTTTTATGTATTGCTCTTTGTGCTTTATTCCTCCTCCCTAGCCCAAGATTTTACCTCTAGAATGCCCATGAAGGAAAAGAAACCTATTTTGTTTTTTAAAAACACTGAATACCTTATTCTATATTTATGTACTATTATATCTACTGCTAACTGGTTTCTCTGTTAAAAGAGTCGGGATGGTGTCTAACATAGAGCAGCAGCAATAGCCAACTTGCATGGAAAAAAACCACAGTGGAGTTGACAAAGTGTAAATGGGGGTAGGAGGCATCTCATGTAAAGGACCTGATGGCAAATAATACCAGGTCTAACTGCCTGTGCTGAGGAATGGACATGTGAGCTTCATCTGGGCCTTACACAATTAACATAGCAAGAAAAATTGGTCTTATCTATGTTTTCAAAAAATACAGAACATCAGGCTTCCCAGCATAAGCTGACTGAATTGCTATTAAACTCCATGTACAGTAATTATCACATTAATTAAAAGATGTAATGGGCAGTGGCATGTACCCTGGAGAATTCTAAGGAGAGAAAAGATTAGGGATTGGCATTTCTCAGACACTGAAATTGAGTAAGAGGCAGTTTCTAACCTCTAAGGAACTTCCATGTTCTTTAAACGGGACAATTGCAACCTTCTAAAAATGAAACTCAAAATTTTCAAATGGGCTGTAAACATAAATTCTCAAAACCTGGGGTTCTTAAACCTTTTATCTCAAAGGAATTATCTCGGTAGCTGCAGCACATTTCATAAAATGTCTCAGGTAAATAAAACTCTTCTTTATTCTAAAACCAGGTTTTAGAATATGCAGACACTCCTACTACAGCCTATAATTTGCATGACATATCTTCTCATGTTGATGAGAAACAAATCAAACCTGCAAGTTTCTCTTTCACTGCCAATTATTGTCGAGAGCCAAATTTTGTTATACTTCTCTTAAACTAAAATTGTCTTTTAGTCTCCCAGTTTCTTAACTGCATGAGGGTTCAATGGAAACCACAGAATGAAAAAGAGAGAACAGGTAAGCCCTGTGTTACAACCCAAACTGGAGAATGTCCACTGATCTCTTTGTGACCTATAAGCAATTCCTAGCTTGTTTTGATTATAAAAACAGGGCAGAAAAATAATGAAAAATGTAGGATTTTAGTATTTTCTTTAGGTGCTCATTTCTGTAGCTGCAACTTGACTGGAATTACATCTCTGAGCTACAGGAGGAAGTACAAATTGGGGCCAAATGCTCACTGAACTCTTACCATCTACGTGAAGGGAGTGGCTGTGGAGTAGGCCTGTGAGGTTTTCATGATCTCTGTGTGGATTGTCATCATCATGTTCATTCTCTTTAGTAACAGCTGCTACAGGCAGGTGAGAGCTGAGTGAAGTTAGCCAGTAGCCCACTTTGGTCACCAAGCTAAGAAATGTCACCAGCTTATAACACAAGAGTACCACACAGGAGAGTTTTCCATTTCCACCTCGACTGTCAATACAGAGCCATTTGCTCCAAAAGGAACAGGAAAATTCCCCACATCTTCTAGAACACCCCATCAGCCTTCTTTGGGGTTTTATTTTGACAACACAAGAGGCTTCCCAGCTGAGAATGGGTTTCATTAGCATCACACAATAAATGGCAATCATGACTTTTCCATCAGCTTTGCAATGGTAAACTAAATTAGTTCAGAGCTTAAAATGATGCCTTGTGAAATTATTAACTCTTATTTTAAAAAAACAATTAATGACATTTTAAAATCATTTTATGTCCCAGAGAAGCTGAGATCTATTTTTATGAGCACTCTTTTATTAATTATAGTCAAACACCCTTCAAAACTTGTTTAACTTTAGAAAGAATCCAAACCCAAATACAGATGATTGACCTCCATGAAGTTCAAACTGTGCTAGGTAAATCTTGATAAAATGTCAGTAGGAATTAATTTATCAGTGGGGAAAAAATATATATAATATGGTAGTGCCAAGGGGATTAGAGAGAATGTTTCCCCCACTTGAGATTTTAAATCTATATCATTGAGTCTTTCACAAAAGAGAAATTATTTCTTTGTTCTTCCTATCTTACTTTGTATTTTCCTTCCAGGAAAAAAAATTAAATACAAGACTTGCAACTTCCTTAGGGAAAAAAATAAGAAGTAGAAAAGGAAAGAAAAGGGGAGGAAAGTGCATTGTGACAGTAATCCTATTGAGAATTGCTGATTAAGAGTTTTCTTTGAAATAGATTTTAATTTAGATATCTAGGGGAGATTTTGTGAAATCCACTTGAAGTCTGATATCCTTACCTCAAAAAAGAAGCAATTTTGCTGGAGCCTGAAATTGCAAAGATTTTCGTTTCCACCCATTAGACAATAATGCTATAATTTATCCTGTCATTACAAATCTGCTTTAAAAGGTGCAGCCTTCACATATAGCCCTTTTTGTTCTGTCAAAATTACCAGTGTGAAATTAGAAGGAAAAGTGTTGTCACAGTGACAATAGTTTGACATCTTATTGTACAGTGGTCTGGATGAATCAGCCTGAGTGAGCAACGATGGTAATGGAATATCTTGCCAAGTTTGCATACATGCATTGCCTACCCTGCTCCAACATATAAACAAACCACTTCACAACAAGGTGTCAAATTACAGTTGCAATGACATTTTGCTTTCTAAAGAATTTCTTCACCAAGAGCATAACAGTGGGGAAATAACACTCAAGTCACAATTCTCCCGGTGATACATAATTGAAGCAGTCCATACACACTTGAGCCCTCATTCTGGGCACAGTTGTAAGTTGTGTTCTCACAGTGACATCAGTATCTTAGTCCTCCTTCTCTAGGCTAAATGATGCCATGGGCTGCCAATCGACCTTCCAAGGCATCACTTGCAATGTGCAGACAGACAGGGCAGTGAACAGAATCCCTTTCTGAAAGAAGGAAACCTTCCAAAGGATGCTCTGGTTCCAGGTAAACAGAAACCAGCAGAGATATGACTAAGCACACTGGCACCTGCTAGAGTATGCAAAACCAGGACAACCCTACCAGCATCCATTGGAAAAGTCCTTGAGAAAAGCAAAGCAAGGGAACCACTGAGAGAGGACTTTATCACTCCTGCAGTGTGTCTGACAATTTGCTTACCAACCTTGCCTTACGGTTTTCACCCTGGGTGATAAACATGAAGTTCAAGGTACAGACACATCCATCACTGATGGCACTCCAAACTACCAGTGAGAGACCCCTGGAAATATGGCTGATAACCAGCCTTTGCTCTCCTCCTGCCTTCCACAGAAGGAGAACAAGGAAAATAGTGTAGAACAAGGATACTTAATTTTATAGTGTGACTTTAGGTCCAGATTCATTCTCTGTGTCCGAGTGCATAATGAAGCCACTAAATCATCCTAGCTTTCCTCTGGAGTCAATATAGGAAAACAGTGGGCAGAATTACCTGCTATATTAAAGGTGTACCCAAGGGCAAGAAGACACGTATTATCAGTGTCTTGGGGAAGCACAAAGTGATTGGGCCAAACCCCCTCACTACTTACTTCAAGAACATAGTATGCTCTGTTCAGTTTACTTTTCAGTGATCTACACAATCCTGAATTTATGAATTTATGCATATTCCTCAGGCTTTCTTCAACTCAGAAATAGCTACAAAAGACATGAAACTATTTACTAATATTATGAGTACTATAGCTATAATTATGGCATAGACATAGATTAAAGTTACTGGAAAGACAAAGGAACATTTTGTGCATTTGCAGGTAGAGTTGAATTAAGTGTGCCTCTATCAAATTTTGTGTCTTACTACAAAAACCTTAAAATTTATCTTTGTGTTTTGAATTAGACTTCATCTAATATCTGTTCCCCTCTTTCAATAAATTAGATTTCCACTTAATTATTACAATGTTTGAAGTAGGGTATTTGACCATAATCTTAACAATAGATTCATTATCATTTATACATTATGTGAGAATATGTGAGTACTCTTTTGGAATCACGTGTGTTTGTTCTGTGTAATACATAAACAGATTAGAACAGCTGTAAACTCAGTGGAACATTCAATGCAAAATACATCTTGACACTATGATTTCTGTTCAAATAAATTTTGGGGGGAAAACCCTGTGTAAGCAGAATTACATTAGGAAGTCATTTCAGGAGAAAAAAACAAAGCTCACTAAAACTATGCAATGCCACAACAGATACAGTCACCCGACACCTAAAAATTAGGAAAAACTAATTTCACGCCCTTGGTAACCATTCATA
>VZDJ01000119.1:93873-226309 GCA_008694505.1 Cyanoderma ruficeps | reverse complement strand
AAACAAACAAACAAAAAAACACCCTGGGTATTTTTGGGTTTTATTTTCTTTTAAAGATGATGGCATTAACATTCTGAGGGAATTCTCTGACTAAAGATTTCCTTTAAAAGTCAACACATCTCAGATACAGATCCCAGAGGAAGCGACATTTCATCTCATGTTCAAGGTCACAAAAATCCTCTGAAAATAAATTATAAATGGGAGAGAGACTGATCACATCAAATAGCAAAGTGTAGAGCAACATTAAACAAAAGTCTTACTTGCCTGAACATGTTTATTTTCTATCCTCTTAAGGTAACACAAAGACATTGCACAGGAGGACCAGCAAGGCTCTGTAAGTGCCAATGCTCCTTGTGCTGGTAGAGGCTTCCTGGGAGGAATGAAGACATGTCTATTATGTCATTGTTACTCCTTAATTCTTAACCATAGATGTAACTTCCGTAATTCCTAGATCCATGGAGCATAATGGAAGGTGCTATGCACTCTCAGACAGGATAATGTCAGAAGAGCAGCAACACAACCATTTCAACGATTCTGGAACAAGCTCTCCATTTCTTAATTCTGTTCATGACTTTACAGCTTACTGATATTCTGTTTAGGCATTTTGACATGGCTTTAGAAAAAGAGGAAACCATTAAAAGACAAATGTTCAAGCAGACAATAATGCAAAAATGAGCCTTTAAAACTGGCAGATCCACCAGGGTGCAAGATTCAGTTTCAAATGACACTGTAAGGACTGCAAGCGAACATTTAAAATGAACCTAATTAAGAAAACTGACTGGCACTTGGTCTCATTGGTGGTCTTTTGGTGTAGGGAGAAAGCAATCTAGCAGAGAAGACTTGACAGCTGTATAACATAAAGGGCAAACTGCAAACTGGTGACTAGGTTCAGACTAAAATCTATATCATGCATTCAGAGAAGAATCTGCCAGCATTAAATCAGAGAAAGTCAAATTCAGGGAGCCTTTGACTCCACAGAGTGGTTGACTTTAGCAGACCCTACACATAGCAGTTTGCCCTGTTTCACCTGCAAAAGAGAAGCAAGTTGTTGCTTTTCTGCATAGTGCAAAAATAAGTATATTCTCTTCCAAAGGATTCTTCATGGGAAAACTGCAAGGGAACAGTGAATTTTATTTCTCCAAGATTCATTTTCAACCAGCAGAGGCATTCATATAGACATTAGTATGGAGATATCTTAATTCCTTTTCATTCTCTGTTTATCTGTGTCCATTTGATAATCCAAGAGCTTATTTACTGAAGATGAAATAAAAAGGAATAGTCACATATGTGCATACAGAACAAATGCAAAAAGCTACATAAAACCATTGACTGGGATCTTATCAAATAATCTGCAAGACAGCCATATCATAAGAGATGGGTGGTAACACAAACACTTAAACAAAGACACAGAAAGATGAAAAACAGGGGTTTTTAAGAAAGAATTTTAAATTCCTTAAAAAATTTAAAGTATGCCAAAGAAAAACCAGAGAAAGACACCTACTACAATGTTTCTTCTATAGTGTCTTCTACCATCTATGTAGAATACAACTTTAGAAAACTTTGCAATATCTGGACAGAAATGTCCTCTTCATGTGACTGCAAGCAAGGCTCATTGGTACAGAACATCACAGCTTCTAAAAAATCCTGAATAGGTGCCTCTCACATGCATAGAAATGTATTATATCTAACTAACAATATATCTGTACCAAGCTGGTACAGCCATAAATAGGGCCCCTGATCTTAGTGTCAACAAAAACTTTTACAAAACACACTTGACAATGTTAATTGGAGATATAGGAGAAAAGCTCATGAAGAAAGTCAGCTAAAACTGAGGAAAAATGTATTCATTACAGTGGTTTTGATTTGAAAAACATGAAATTCCATCATTTTGTGTCTTTACATTGCTACAAGCAGGTGATACAAAGTACTGCTGAGAAGTCAGCTACTCTTTGTTCCACAGACTAAAGCTGCAGTTGCTAGGGTTCTGTAGGAGGGCATACACATATGAACTATATAATTCTTTTTCCTATAGAAGAGTCACATTTTAAAAGAACTTTTAACTCATGTTCTCATGTGTAACATGCTTAAATGACCAAGTGAGAACTTTATTGTACCAGCACTGTAAAAATATGGCAAACAGAACCTTTCCTAAAAGCTTCTACCATCAATTAACAGAAAATAAGAAAAAAAAAATCAAGTCTTCTTTATAGTCAGCAATTGAACTTATTAGCTACTGAGACCTCAAAAAAAAACCCAAACCATTGACTTTCAATCTGCATTACCATCCCCAAGCGTTCTGGGTCATCTTTGTTTAGATGACACTTAGTCTCTGAATGGTGGGAGTAAGAATTTAACATAGTCTTGAGGAAATAGCTTCAGTGCTTAGTTCTAATGCATGTAAACATGTTTTCTTTATTTTAGATACATCTTTATTGCCAGATAGTTTTTGTGCTTTTGTTTTCTTTAGCTATCCATATAGCACTAATTTTACCTCTCAAGGACTGGTTTGTCAATCCAAGTCACGTGGTGGTCTGAAGAGTACCCCCCACAGTGTCCTGTGCCACAGACAATGCCAGTTAGCAGTAATGGCTCTGACCAAAGGCACAGTACAATTTGGCAAGTGTGAAATAGCTTGGGTACCAAAGAAAGCAGCTACAGCCACACACTGTTAACCTGCCCACGGAGGTGTGTAAACACCACACCTGGTTCTGGGCACAGCTCAGACACTGCCAGCTTCAGCAGGGGCGTGCACGTGGATAGGGAGTCTGTGTCTGTCACACTGTGTGAGACAGCCATACCACTTAAGAGACTCCCTTCCTTTAACAAGGTGACAAAACCTGTTCATCATACTGCAGAACAACACAAATCCTTGGTCCAAAAAATTTAATCCACCATGATTTCACATTGATTTCAGAACTCACCCACACACCATGCAAGGTCATATCTGCATGTTTAATTCTGTAGAATAGGAAGGGGGTGGCAGAAGATGAGATGTTTGAAGCCTTTTTATTCTCTTGAATCTCAAGCACACCACTTTGTTATGAGTTACGGTAAAAATTACTTTTCATTTTGACCTCTGCCAAATGTACAAGTGTCCCACTTCAAACAGACATCTTACTGTCACATTTAGGGATGTGTTGCAGAAACACGAACCAGCATTTAGTCCAAAAGATCAGAAGCCCTGATGAATTGTGTAATGCTTTTTAATCAAACAGGCTTTCACAAAGGGGTAGGCAGAAATCAGACAATGTGAAGAGCATTTCAAATATCTTCTGACAGAAAAATTTGCAGATCAATGAAAGTGGACAAAAGCTGAACTTAAAAAGACTTTTGATCACATCCCCTACAGTTTCTATTAAAAATGAATTCAATATAGTAAATTTAAATTTAGGCAGCCTGAAAAACAGAAGCATATAAATTTGAGGGTGCTGTTTCACTCATTAAGATGGTAAAAGCTCATTTGTAAAATTAAAAAATACACTTGGATTTTACGTTCTGGGGTGGTAAAAACCTGTACGTTTTAGGTCTGATCAGAATGAGCTTGAGATGCCCAAAAGAGGCAAAGAAGTGCAAAGGCAATGACACCTCTATGTCACCATCCTTCTGTTCACCAGATTCTGAGAGTTTAGGAGGCCAAAGCTACCACCTCCACCAGTCTCTCTCACTAGAACCAGCTTTCATAATTCACTTGCCAGGAGCAATACTGTCACACAGGAACAGAGTATTACCACATGAACATTCAGGGTAGGCAGCCAGTCCAGGCAGATGCTGTCCTTGTACTGGACATCAGTGCTATCCCATGTCTCTGTCAGTAAGCAAGTCAGTTTTTTCAGGTACAGTTGAATGGTAGGAGAGGCAGAGTTATCCCACTTTGCTCATTTGTTTGCATAGCCATGCTTCTTCAAAGGACTTGGTTCTGCATGATAAGGAAGAAATCACTTCAGGGAGTTTTCCAGGCTACTCAGTAACTCTTAGCATATGAAGGTTTGACCCTGTCCCTAGCTTCAGATGTTTTTGCATCTTTGGCTCCAGAAACACAGTATACTAATTCTGTGAGTTTGATATTAACTAGCCTTTATGTTAAAGACCTAATCATTGAATTAATGTATTAATCATTGAATTAATGTATCAATTTTCAATTTTATTAAATTTTTTTAAAGGGTGGTGTGGGAAAAAAAATGAAGAAAAAAGCTCCATGAGTCCAGAAAGCTCAAATAGAAAAGAATACCAGGCAATCACTAAAACCATTCATGAATAAAATGTAGTGCAGTTCCAACATATTCAAACAGACATAATGGTTCCCAAGTTTGAAACCCTATGTAATAGCTTTTGAAATTATATATATGCATATATAGACTGTAAACCACCACATTTAAAACATTGTTGGGTTTCATTTGTGTTGAAAGGATCTTTTGAGTATAAGGTGAAAGACCAGGAGGCTCTAGCCCCCAGGGTATGGACAGCCCTGGAGTATATCTTGAGACAGGGGTGAAGTTGTGAAATGGAAGAAGAAAGAGAGAAGGACAATTATCTCATCTTGTAAATATTGTTTTTACTTTTGAGTTATAAAAACTGGGAGGAAGCAATGACATTTTTGTCTCAATAGCCAAGAGGAAAAAGATTTTCTTGACTGTGAAACGTGGCCTGTTGTCTAGTTACCTCAACAACTATGCACAGGTAAGGCTACATAAAGCTGCAGAGTGCATTTGGAATGAAAATATATACACTGATATCTGCATGACACACAAAGTATTTGTTTATTCACAAATTTTACTCTCTATTTGTCATGAGCAAGGCTCAATAAAATGGTTTTCCTAAGAGACACTTTGCTGGGGGAATTATGACAGTTCCCATTTGAGTTTTCTTATACCCTTCAGAGAAACAGCAGTCCAACAAATCATAATGCAATAAAAGAGCTCATTCTTAAAATCATGAGACCTTCTTCTAAAGCCATCTGCCTGTTTCCTCTTTGCAACGTATTTTTATAGTGTTTTCTTTGCAATATCTTTATACCTGCTAGGCTGAACCTGAAAAGGAAAAAAAAGTTAGTGGAGATGAATGGAAGAGTAATATTTAGGAGCAGCTTACTATGGGATATTGCCAGGAATGGGAGAAAAGAAACTAGAGTTCTAGCATATTAGATAGCTTAGTTACATTCTTTAAGCATTAAAGTATTAAAAGTAACAAAAGGATCAATAAAGTTCAGATATGAGATGGTGCTTTGTGAAGCACTCCTTCTTTTTCCCCAACCACAAACCCTTGAGTCAGTTGTACAACAGAAGAAAAAGAGTTGAGTTACTTGCCCTGTTATATAGAGACTTTCCAGAGCTATAAAAGTACCATAACGAATACAGATTTTGGACTATGAAGAAAAAAGCTGGTTATCATTGATTAGTTTTCCCCAAGGCAAAGTTTCTGGGGAAACTAATTGAACTATCAACCCCCTTTTCTTTTTTGCAGATTCTCTTAGAACTTCAATAATCCTAAGTGCAAGCAACAAACTCTCATGAGTCTGCAATCCTAGAGATAAACAATTTCCTAGACCTACCTGAATCTTGCACTTCAGCTATACATTCCAAAATAAGAATCATTAAAACTATCATCATCTTTTCTTGGAAAACACTCGGGGAGAGATGAAAGAAATAACTTTGCTGGTTGTATATGTAGTTAATTCATTTTAGTCTTTATTTTTCATCCTCTACTACCTAGTGTGAATTTGTTGGCACACCCTTGCCTGATCCAAAAGCACTTCTCAGTACTTGTTCTTCTAAACAGCTTTTAACATTGTGTTTAATTAATGTCTAGGGCCCAACACATATAATTTTCTTGATTTTCTGCTAATTAAAATTGTTTGGTTCTTACTTCAAAATTCAAGAATATTCAACACACACTATAATACTAGAACTAAATTTTACATCATTCTAAACCAAAGAAAAGGTCTCTTCCAACACCTCTGTGACAGCTACGTCCTGTTGACAATTTTAAGATCAGCAGCTTGGTATTTAGTAGTGAACTGAGCTTTCCTATGAGCCCAAAATAATCCACTCAATCCAAGTTATTGGACCACTGCCCTTCGGGTAATAACATTCAAAACCATTTAAAATTTTTACAGCTCTACTCATTATCTATGTTGTGTAATTTTTTTTCCTCTTATATTTTTGTTTTTCAGCTCAATTAAATGTTCAGACGCATATTAAAACAGTTTAAAATATTACAACCTTCTGGACTTAATGAATGCAAAAATTTGCTCTGGAGCTTTTAATATGGTTCCCATACCAGCATCAAAACAGAAAGGACCATAGTGGCCATAAGTATCTCAAAAGGGATTTCTTTGAATTACTTAACTATTTCACTTGACCTGCATTTACACTGTTTCTCTTCTCTCTGTGTCATCTAATAGAGGAATCTGCAGCTAGTTTGTTGGAAATGAACAAGAGCCAGAAGTGCTGCATCCTTCCCCATATGGGGAGTTCTGAAGCAAACCAAGGTTGGATTGCACAGGCCCACCAACCTTGCCAAGCACATGTGGCTACCAATAGTGAGGACGGAATCTTGCTGGTAGCGATATTTATCTGGCTCAAGAGCCAAAGCTTTCCTAGCATGGCTTTGGAAACAGATAGGGGAGGGTTTGCCAGACAGCAGTCCTCCTTTGCTACCAAATAAAATGCATTTGTCCCTGGCAGGCTGACACAGCCACAGTACAGGAGCTGCACAGCCTCCTGTCAGATCACGGCCAGAACTGCTTCTGCTTGCAGAGACCATGCTACAGCGTCAGCTGGGATCTGCTCCTACTTGGTCTTCAGCCAGCTGCATTTACTGTTAACCTGTCAGGAAGCACTGAAAAACACCCCACCCTTAACAGACCCTGTGGGTACACACAAAACCATACAGCTGCCATTGCCCAGAGAATCTGATCTCTGAATATGTTTCCTAAGTCCTCACACAGCAGTCAACACACAGAAATACCCACAAATGCTGTTATAGTTACGTGGTCAGTTACAGTACTGACCATGGCAATGAATTTCAGGTGCAGGATTCCATGTGGACTGCAGTGGAGATGGGCTTGAATGTGGTCCTCCATCTCCAGTGCTGGCTCTTAAAAATTTGTCATGTGCCTTTATTCTGAGCAACTAGTACAGTGTCTTTCTTGGTGACCATTAATAGGCCAAAAAATAATTTATTTTCCTATTTCTAGCTCATTTGAATAGTACTTTGCCATCTTTACAAAATTTTGGGTTCTCTTCCACAGAAATGACGTTTTTTTACTTGACTTGTATATTGTTCTACTCTGAGCAGCTGTAACAAAAGGAAAAAAAGAGAGAAGCCTCCATCCCCCAATTACTAAAAAACATGAGTAAAAGAAATAGCAAATTGGTTAATTCTTTCACAGTGAAGGATTCCTCAGCCTTGCACAGGACTGTATCTTCCTGAGGACAACATCGTAGAGCACTCTAACTGGCACTCTAAAAATTGCTCTGGCTGCCTCTTTTCTGCTTCACTACTGATCATGTAATTACTCACTATAAAGAAAGGGACAAGCTGATCATCCAGATAAAAGTTCTCACCATTCAGTGAAGTATCACAAGCTTTTCAACGGGATATTTGTTTAGGGATTTTATACACAACAGAAAACCTTCACTTCACCCCAAAATACACCATAGTAGATTTTTTGGATGGCAAAAAGTACATGAGTTACACCAGAACTATTTTGATACTGTTAAGCAAGCTGGGAGAGGATCAACACCTTGAAGCAAGAATTCATCCCAGGCAACATTGACACCTACTACAGGTGATAGGTAAACCTCACCATTCTTTCAGGCAGACAGGGTCAAATTTCACATCCTTGGTCAGAATGCTACTGATTTTTAAGACTGTCTCCCTCAAAGAACACAGCAGAGAGAAAAATCATTTCCCCAAAGTTACCCAAATATTCTGAGCACCATAAAACTGCACCTCTGGCTGGAGGTTTCTGCCTTCCTCAAGGGGGGCTGACTGTGGAAACTATGCAAACTTTTATACTTAGATACAATGAAGTTATAGTGTTTATTGTTCATTTTAGGGGCCACTCTACTGGCTCCTAAAAGCTTACTGATGGATTTCAGATCTCAGTGTAAAATATAAACTTCACATCCTTTTCCATATCTGATACTGCAATATTACTTCAGATAGGCAGACTTGGAAAAAAACGAAAAACAAAGAAACAACAAAAAATATAAAACTTTTCCATCCCATACAACCTTAATTATTTTTTATCTTTTAGTGAAAAAATATAAGTAAGAATCCAGAGCTGACTCAACAGCTGCAAATCTCTGTTTTACTCATTAAAACATAACCTTTTTCCAGGAATGCCCTGGTAAAGAAGTAGAATTTTGTATGGACAAGATATCTGGTTCAAATTTGAAAACATTCTTTTTAGCCACTGATAGAACCTACAATAAAAACTGACTAGATTATACCTAGAATTCATGAAAACATTATTGTAAAGAGTTTTCTACAATCAGATTGCTCTAAATCTATGAAGCAAACACAAAAAAAAATCTTATAACTGTGAAATTAAGCATTTTATTTATTGAAGGAAAAAAATAATGAAGAATGTAGAGAAATATTGTGCATTTAATTTTAAGGCAGACACATTGCCCTTATTAAACAAAAAAAAAATTGCCAAACTTCAAGTACAAAGCTCACAGTACTGGCAAGCTGCAACTCAGTCTTCCAGTGTTTTAGTCACATAGTCAATACCGAGAATTTCTTGATGCTTATGGTTAGCATTAAAGTCCAGAGTAAAGATCTTTCTTAAGGAGAAAAAACACTTAAATTGTTAGTTTCTTGTTGATATTGTTCATTACAAGTGCTGCAGGACAGATTATGGCTCTCATTCAGACAAAAAACCCACCCCACTAAAATGCACAGTTACCACTGAACTTGATCTTAGATACTCCCTAAAAAGCAATTTCTCCAAAGTCAGTACATTCCTCTACACACCTGTTCTCAAACACCCTGATGGACTTTAGAAAACAGCAATGTCTGACGGGTTTTGCATAGATGTTTTGAAAAAAATACAGCATTCATTTTACTGTTCTTATCACACAGACTTTCATGAATGCTGCTTATAAAGATCTAAGAATGAGCACTTGGAAATGTTTAAAAACATACCACAATAGACTCTGCACAGATAATATGACAAAATAAACTTGTCTGGCTGAAAATGAGTCTATGCAGTGTAAATCAACTCTTTTAATCCTCTTTCATTTAGGTTGTGAAGCTTGACAGCAAGGAAGAGTGTTCTTTTTTAAATGAATATCAAAGAAATTACTTGAAAGAAACTCTAGTGAGAAAATCATTAGCACTACCCGTGTTATAGGAAAATACATATTATTCCAGCCAATGCTAATAGGACACACGAGGACACATTCTAGAAAGGAAAGAACTAGTTAGAGAAAGATTGTAGGAAAAGCCCCTGTCAGATAGCTCTCTCACACACATACACCTCCCCTCATTTAAAATTTATGAAGATGAAGTGCTGCTTTTGTTTCCTGTCTCCAAGATGAGCCCTAATACCCTTGCCAAAAGCAAGCTAACACCATGTAATTGTTTTACATATAAATTGCATGTCCAATCTGCTTAGTTTTCAAGAACATTGATGAGGCTACTTTGATACCCAACTGCCAAATGACAAAGTGCAGGGCACAGAGGCAGATGGGCATGATGCGAATTTTTAATCGTTATGTTTCTCAGTCATTTTGCTGAGTGTGGGATAGCAGAGGAGATACACAGAAGAGAAGAAAAATTATTTATAAGAACAAAATGGGTTTTATTTTTAACAATAATTTAGAAAAACAAATAAGAAAAAAAACCAATTCAGCACAAAGGTCCTTTGAGGCATTTTAGATCTGTTATATTCTATATAGCTAAAAGGGTTTTATGAAAGGTAGCAAAATTGACAGAGAGAATGGACAGAAAGCACAAAGGCAACTACCTTTCTTTAACAAAGATACTAGTCTTCATTCTGAGAAAAGTAGCTTCAGAGTTTGATATTTACAGTAGACACTTGTAAATTGCTGACACCATAAATTAGAATATAAAATTATTATCCTTTAGCTTTCTCAAGTTCATGAGCGTATCTTAACTGTTAGCATTCATCTCCTGTTTTTCCCCTCCATCTTATTTCATGTCATCCATTTTCAGAAAACAGAACCACATGGAAATATATAAGGAAATCCATGAACAGTCAAATTCTCAAAATATACTCTCAGTGATGATCAGCAAGTGCAGAAAGACGAACAGCTTTTACCTTTGATCCATGCACTTCATCCTGTTATCTGGAGCCAGAACAAAAAACTTGATTCTGTTTATCATGCTTGTCTGGGTTAATGTACCTCTCCAGGTTAAACTATTGTTCTCTAATTACATTCTCTAAGCTTTACAGTGCAGGGGTCAGGGAGTATATTGCATTTCTTGATGTGCATATAAAGCACATGGCTTCAGCAACTGCATCAATCCTGCTGGCTTTCTGTAACCTTATCTTTATCATACCCAGCCACTGACGCTTCAAGGAGAAGCAGGGCATCCTGTAACACCTCCTTTAGATGTGAGTGAACATGTGTGAGGAGCAACACTGCGTGTGGAAAAGAATACAAAGAAAAGTCTGGTAGCACAGGATCATCACAATGCAATCCAGACCTCATTATGAATTAAAGAAGGAAAGCAGAGGCAAGGTTCATCTGCCAAGACTTTTTTTCCTTTTTTTTTAATTATTGCAGCTACTGCCATTCTTCTGTTAAATGGAAGCACAACTATTAGTTTCATATTTAATACACATTCTCTTCCATTCTCAAAATTAGTTAAAGAACATTAGTTCTCATGTTTCTTTCCTTTCCACAGATACTTTCCACTCACTGACGCACACATGTATGTTCCTGGCTTAAAAGATACATACATCAAGAAAATAAGACCACTGACATTTCATGAAAATTATTCAAAGAGAAACTGATTTAGGGCATACATGCTCAATTCTAAACTTGCCATCATTTTGCCATCTGAATACCAGTTATGACTTCCCCTTGTGACAGGTTTGTCCCATCCATGGAATAGGAACAATTCTATGGATGGAACAAAACACATACTTTTCCATACAACACCAAGGCACACTGTATTTTAAGCGTTATTTTGTCCAAATGCTTAACATTTAGCTGCCCAGATATTTTCATTCTCACTAAGGCACAGCTTTCCAGGTTGCCAGTACACCAATTCTGAACCATTTAACCAAATGTTTAAACACATGCTTAACTTCTTCACATTTATCTCTTTAGATATTGGTCTTTTAGCCCTGACATCAGGACTAGCAAGGGCTATTGAGTAATGACTTGATATTTAAAAATCACCGAATATGTAATTTTACTTGTATAAATAGTCTTGCAGAAAACCTTAGAAGAAAACACCAAAAATGTCTTTATTGTTTGATTTTTTTTTCTCTTGGTAAAGGAGAAATAGTACATGATTAAAAAAAAATCAGTATGAGGCAGGGAATACTCTGCTTCAGAGTAACTGGTGTGCACAGAATGCATCCAGTTAGAGAAGTCCCACAGCCTATTAGCAGGAACATAGATTTTGCATTTACTAAAACCTGTCTGACCCTGTGAGAAGAGAGCAAGGAGAAAGGGAGAACAAACCAGCAAGAGCCATAGCCTGAATTTCACATGAGTGTTATTGATCTTATTGACTGGGGCACTGAAGTGCTGCTGTACATTTAGTAGAGAGAACAACAGAAAATTACATTAATTCAAATTGTTAAATCAATATTTAACAGTATAGTTAGTGGCAGTTAACCTTCAACACATCTTTAGTAAAACAATAGTGAACTAGAAATGCAAGTCATAGGCAAAATAGTCATCTGAATTAGAGTGAAATATGTGTTTTAAGGGCCTGTACAAATGTAGATATTTCCATGTAAGTGTAGATATTCCTTGTAGCTGCTTTGTTTCTTGTTGCAGGTAAAAGCCTCCTGTCAACAACATGTTGTGTTACACTTTGTGTTAAATGGCCAGATAACCATCCAGAAAAATCGTAATATTTCACTGTCACACGTCTTTTCTGATATATTTGTGGACCTTGAGAAGAATAAAAACAAAGAGTAACAACATTAAGGCAGGAGTGGGCCACTGGACAGCTTGTCTTAACATACAGGGCATTCCTCTCTCAGATAAGTGAGCTGCATGCTGATCTGAGCCTCAGGGGTTCCTTCTGTGGGATGGTTCTGGTAAGAAAAAAAAAGAAGTTTTAATAATAATTTTTTGTCAAGCTAGCACTACAAAGACACAGAGTGGCAGAACAAACAAAAAGCAGATTTAGGTCACTGCACTTGAATCTCCCAGTAACAGGTTCCCAGGACATATTTAAGCTGCTGCTGACTTGTCAAGTGAGATTCTTAAGGTATCCCCTATGCAACCAGGATACCAGGTCATGGTATGACAGATGTTTCCAAGAAATGTGGTGTCATTAACAGATTAATAGCATTGGATTAATGATTAATACATCAAATTCATCAGAAACACATTAATCCATGCAATTTAAAATCATTAATAAAGCAAGCCATTTTCCCTGCCTAATAACTTAGATCCCTAAGATCACTGGAGATATAGGTTCAAATTCTTCCTTTTTCATAGGCATCTTTCACTGCTAGCAAAGTACATCAGCTGTCTTGACTTATACTCAATTCTGCCTATCTAACAGAATATTAATAATACTAAGATAAAGATAGTGTGGTTTCTTAAGACCAGATAGTTCATAGCCATAAACATAATTTAGCCTTTTCAAAGGGAGACTAAAAAATGGGTTAGGCTTAAATGCCTTCATTATTCTGGGATCTCTAAGTGACTAAAACTTCAGGAGAATCATTTCTTCCCACAGACTGAAGCCTGAACAGCTTTGTAATACTTTGTGTAATATTATCCACTACACTGGATATTTAAGAAAATCATTTTCACTATTTCCTCTTTTTTTTTTACTAGGGAGAGGAGGAGATCAGGCATTCTGAATGAGCTATGAAAGGCCATGACCACTTGCCTTTTTACAGCCTAGTGACTGAGTACCTAAAGATTTCTGTGCAATCTTTTACCAGCAGCCTTCCTCCTTACCACGTTCAATGCAATGCAAACAAAAGGCAATACACTTTAAAAAGCATCTAGAGTGATAGTTCCTAAGTTGACTGTTTCTAGTCACAAAAGATTATGTAATTAAATTAGATGGGTGATTGAAAATATCAGCCTAACACCCAGTTCCCTGTCTCAGGATACTTTCAGTGCTGGACATCTACAGTTGAAAACAAAAGAGAAGAAGAAAAAGAAAAAAATAAGAAAAAAAAAATAAACACAAGGGAGAAAAAAGAATAAAACAAAAGCCTGTAATATCCACCACCAGGAAATATTCATAATTCCAGAATTACAAGTGTCATTGTATGCAGATTTTCTTACACAGTTAATTTAAGTCACAATGCTACTAATAAAATTTTAGAAGTGACTGGTTAACTAAATATTAGATTTGTAAAACATGGCACACAAGTTAATAAGGAATTTTCTTTTATACTGGCATAGCTGCAAATATTTTGAAAATGTCCACTCTGCCCTAATTATTTTAATTCTAAATGCTTCCTAAGTCTTTCTTATTAATTATTTTTATCTGCATGGTTTGGGAAAGTTTTACCTCTCCTTTAAGATTTAAGTCAGAAATTTAGCAAGTAATGGAGGCATCATGTTTTCATGATGCCTGGGTCCAGGAGACCCTTGATGGATGGAGTAACTGTGAATTAAGGAATAATAAGCTCTTCTGAAGTGAATTTTTAATTACTGCTCTGCCTTAATGCAGTTCACTGGTGCCATGAATGTCATCCAGCATATATTTTCTAACAGTGCTTTTCCTTTAATGCACATTTCTGTTTAAAACAGATGACATTTTGTCATTACTAAAGCTGCAGTGGTGCAAGCATAGCTATAGTGACTACACTTGAATTATTATTTACTGTAAAACACCTAGAAGATATAGATTTAGTGTATTTATTACTTAGGTGAATTTGTTCAGGTGTTATTTCTCTTCTGATAACTGGATTTTAGATATCAAATACTTACTTTCCTTTTATTTTCTCAATTAAGAAATTTCACTGCCAAAATAACATCTTCTAGTCAAAGAATATGCTTAAATATCATTAGGGAAATAGTCTCTTTGCCAAAAGGACATTGCCAATTTTTATTACTGTTATTGAAGGCAAATTCCTATTTATAATTACCAAAAAATTCAAGTCTACTTGATGCATTCCCCAAAATGTCATACACATGACACACTCTGACTTTCATTTAATATAAGTTGTACAGCTCCTTTACTGCAATAATGATGTCATAGCAAAGAATGAGCTTCAGGCAACATTATTTCAAGATTCTTAGCAGCATGCAATAATTAATACTTGCTGTCAATTTTTCCTCAGCTGCATACCATACTCAACATACTTACAAGTAACCTGTATTTGTCGTTTCATGTCTATTATTTCCCAACACAATGTTTTATCCATTCAAATGAAGTTATATAAACAGTGACTTCTTTTTAACTAAATGTAATAGCAGAAAATAGTAGAAAAAAATAGCTTGAAGTGCAATGCAGTGTTCTTGTATGACAGGTTTTCTGGGGACAATGTAAACCCCAGCTGGTTTGATAAGAGAACTGTATTTGGAATTAAGTGTTATTTGGAGGAGAATGAGTTCTTCTCAATTATCGTTGGAGTGCTGCACCAGGGTTTTGATTTGCATAAAACCTGGTTATATTTAGTATCTGCTCAGGCATCCATGCTAAATCAGCATTGCTTCATCAGCACACAAAGATTAACTTTCTGCCTGTATTTCTTCTAAGATCTTCGTTAGACTTCATATTATTGGAAGACTTCTTATTACTGGACTTGCTTAGGTTTAAAAATATGCATGAAATCATATCTATAATACTCATGGGTCTCCGGATGCCTCCTAACACCCTATATTTCTGGAAGAAGAATGCTAGGTATAATTTGTTCTTCAACCTGCAATAAATGTCTGCGACTGATATTCCATTTCTAAATGACTCTCCACTGAAACTAGTAATGACTTTTGAGGTGCATAGGCCCTTGGTACATGTATGAAATTATGATCAAAACTACAGAATCACAGAATGTTAAGTGTTTGGAATGGACCTTAAAGACCATATAATTTCAACCCACCTGCCAAGGGCAGGCACACCCCCCACTAGATCAGATTTCTCAAAGCTTTATCTAACCTGGGTTTGAACACTGCCAGGGACGGGGCATCCGCAGCTTTCCTAGGCAATCTGTTCCAGTGCATCACCTTACTCACAGTAATAAATTTCTTCGTCATACCCAGCCTAAATTTTCCTTCTTTCAGTTTGTACCCATTACTACTTGTCCTGTCATTGTTATTACTAACATTGTCCCTGTTTCCTGTAATATTTCCCTGTATTCCTCCCAGGTCACCTGTCCTTGTTTCCACTTCCTGAAAGCTTCTTGGTTTTGCTTCATTTGCTCAGCAACTCCTTATCTGTCCACGGAGACCTCTTGGCATTTTTTCTGGATTTCCTCCTTGTTGGGTTTTGTAAATCCTGAGCTTGGAGGAGATGATCCTGGAAATTCAACTAGCATTATTGGGCCCCTTAGCCCTCCAGGGCTTTTTCTCATGGGACTCTACATGGAACCTGGACAGGCTGGATAGATGGGCCGAGTTCAACAGTATGAAGTGCAACAAGTCCAAGTGCTGAGTCCTGCATTTTGGGCACAATAACCCCATGCAGCACTACAGGCTGCTGGGATGGTGTGGCTGGAGAGTGCCCAGGCAGAAAGGGACCTGGGGGTACTGGTGACAGCAGCTGAACATGAGCCAGCAGTGTGCCCAGATGGCCAAGAGGGCCAACAGCATCCTGGCCTGGATCAGGAATGGTGTGGCCAGCAGGAGCAGGGAGGTCATTCTTCCCCTGTACTCAGCACTGGTGAGGCCGCACCCAGAGTGCTGTGTCCAGTTCTGGGCGCCTCAGTTTAGGAAGGATATTGAGATGCTTGAGCACCTCCAGAAGAGGCAACAAGTTGGTGAGGGGCTTGGAACACAAGACCTGTGAGGAAGGGCTGAGGGAGCTGTGGTTGTTCAGCCTGGAGAAAAGCAGACTCAGGGGTGACCTTATTATTCTCTACAACCTCCTGAAAGGTGGCTGTAGTTAGGTGGAGATTAGTCTTTTCACCCAGGCAACAATTGACAGAATAAGAGGACACCATCTTAAGGTGCCCCAAGGGAAGTTGAGGTTAGACATTAGAAAAAAATACTTCACTGAAAGAGTGACTGCGCATTAGAATCATCTGCCCAGGGAGGTGGTGGAATCACCATCCCTGGACATGTTTAAACTGGATGTGGCACTCAGTACCATGAAGGAGGTGTAAGTTCATAGGTTGGACTAGATGATCCTAAAGGTCTTTTCTAACCTAGTTCATTCTGTGTTTCTGTGATTCTGTAACCACGAAAGCAATGTTGGTCACTGTAATCTTGGCAGCATCAGCCTACATACTTGGGTCATCTCCATCTTTATGTTCTGGACACCTGGGATCCTGCAGTCAAGTATCACCCTGCACAAAAACAGGATCCCATATCACTAAGTTCCTGAGCAGTCTACCAAGTCCAGCCAGAAGGTAAATATCAGAAAGGTCCCTATTGAAGGAAAAAAACCAAACATTGAAACAGGTATTTCCAGAAAGAAAAGTTCTATTTCTACTGAATTTTTTTTCCAGAAACTCATTATACTTTCCAAGCATGTCAGATACATCACTTTGAGCTCACACTGTGTTCAGTTGTGCTTTCTTTTACACAGAAATGAGTTCTGCTCAACTAGAACTGAGTTACACAAAACGTTAAGACACAAATTCTCCAAGTATAAACACATATAACCTTGTTTGGTTCAGAAATGGATGTCATGTTGAGTATAAGCACAACTGTCTCCAGGATCCATGTCTTATCTAAGTGACTAGCACATGCAACTGTCTTAATGTACATGTGGGGTGGTAAAATACGCACACATGTGTGTGCAGAGCAAATATTATCCTTTCTTCATAAGCTAACAAAGTGCCAGCCAGCAAGGAAGTAAGCGTAGATTTATTTTATTAGACTTCAGGAGAAGAAATTGTCCAGCTCTGATGAAAATACAGATTTTAGATTTTAATTATTATTCTAATGCAGTCACTTTCATTTGCAATTACACATTTCATTTTGCAATTTAATAAACCATCACAGTGGGAGATAAATCATCAGACATTCATGCTTCAGCCTGAAATTTCTGCTGTCATTTGCATAAAAAACAACATCTCAGAGAAAATACGCTCCTGGTTACATTTTCACATAGTGACAATAACTGCAAAAGCTAAAGAGATGCAGCAGGGACAGATTTATTTAAAAGAAAAGTCACACTGTCAATATTTAAATATGGAAACTTCATATCAGTTCGATCTTATATAGCTCAGAAGGAGAATAACTTCTTACCGAAACTCATGATCTTAAATATTTTCTGTGATATATATCGAAAATAGCACTCTCTTTTCTTAAAAAATCTCATTTTCTTAAAAAAACTCACTTTCCTAAAAAAAACCTCATTGAAGTCATCATTTTACTAACGCTAATGCTAGGCATCCATAATAAAAATAGCAGAAAAATTACATGTATAACTAACCAGACTTATAATCATGCATAAGTGGGCCACATGAATGAGCCATATTTTGTCAGTGACTTAGAGAAAATACATGTTTTGTAGAACTTCACTCTTATAACAAGAATTACTTACATTCCCATATTTTTGCTTCAAGATTAGAAAATACAGACACAGAGGAGAAAATAACCTCAACAGAGTGATGTTCCTTCCAACTTTTACCTCCAGGCTTAAAATCAAACAATTAGATGGTGATGATGATGCTATGAAGATGATGATGATAATAATAATAAAAAATATTAATATAATAATGTTATAATATATAATATCATACTAACATATAATAAAATGTTTATTGAACTCCAGACAAAAAAATATTGACACTGTTTGAATTTATACTTCTTCCTGGTCTTTATGTACTTCCTCATCTTTATCTTAATTATACATTAGACAGCTTTCAAGTAAACTGGTTTTTAAACACAAATGCATGTAAATAAATTCTCAGGAGAGTGCATACTCTTACTGGAACAGTCCTCTCATTTCAGGAGTTTAGTACAGGAATTGAAATCTGTATCAGCTTGTTTCTCCATAAGACTTGTTTTCCTACCTAAAAATAGCCCATAAGAGAATCATTAAGTTGTATTGTTTCTTTGCTAGACATGCAAGTAAAACAGAAATGTTTCCAATTTAGAAGAAGTTCATGACATCTGAGGTCTCTAGCTTGACCCACAAAAACAATTCTAAGAATAATTTTAGTGCCTGTGACAGGAACAGAAAAAAACCCCCGGACTGCAATTTTATGGTAGCATAAGTTCCATGTATTAAAATTAGGAGTTTAGCAATAAGAAGCAGTAAGATTTTACAGAAAAACAAACAAACAAACAAAAAACCACTCCAAAGAAACAAACAAAAAAGAGAGAAAAATAACAAGGTGTCAATCGTTACAATACCTTTGATGGTTTTTCATTTATGTTTGAAGGCTGAGCAAGATTTCATAAATTAGAAATGACTCTGCATATTTTTAAAACTAGGAGTGTATTGAGACAAGAAGCAAGAGGAGAACACAGCTGGGTTGCAGTCTTTTCACCAAGAAAACTAATTTAAAGGTATGATGAATTAAACAGCTTGAAATACTGCAGATTAAAATATTGTGAATATTCCATTGAACTGGGGGAAAAATGTGAAAGCAAACTAGAAGATATTCATAAGTACAAGATTTGCTTCAGACATGGGAGAAATACATAGACCATTAGAGTACCAAGAACACTTTTTATTCCAAAACAAGATGAAAGCTATTTCTTTATAGCATGAAACACATAAGCAGAGGATATGCATTAATCATAGAGAAAAAGCAAAAATAAAGTAGAATCTATGTAAAAAGAAACTTATAAATGCAAAACTAGAGAGATGAACAAAATTAATATCTTGGGCTGGTGTAAAGAGCATGAAAAACACTCTGCCTACTGGGTCACATGGCAGCTGTGTCAGTGTGCTAAAGCTTGCAGTAAAGGAAAAAAATCACCCACTCTGAAAGCAAAACAGCAACTGAGAGGAAAGTTTCTGCACTTTATGACTGTAATGCAATGCAAAATAGCATAAAGAAATGGTTTCTAGAGTTCAGACTAGTATCAGATGCAAAGACAAGGTATCAGTAGGCAAACAGTGAGCTGAATGCCAAGCTGTCAGTGGGGCACAAGTAAAACCATGAAGCCAAAAAAAGTGCTACGGAAGAGAGGAAAAAAGATAAATCTTGCAGTCTTACATATGCAACATTAGGATAATGTAAATCCTATGCAAAATTCTGGTGAGGAAAAAAAATGCCTAAAAATCTTAGGCAGGACAAGGACATAAACCATACAATACATGAACAGACATTCAGGCAAAGCCACTAGCATTAAGTACATTCTGCCAGAGCCCACAGTATCCAAGGGGATCTCTGCAAAGGTGGTACAATTATGACACATTTACAGGACCAGGGCATCCTGCCCCTAAGCTCACTAAACTAGATAAAACCACTAAGCAATACAGATGACTGATTCCTTTCGTAATATGAGAGTAATGAAAAGACCAAATAGGAAAAAAAAATAATTACAGGTAATTTCTGTTAAGTAACTTGTGCCAAAGCAATATTCAAAAAAAGGGAATGAGAGTCATGGATACCTTTCAGTGTTTGGAAGGTTAAGAACACACATTTTTAAGATAGAGTCTAGTCACAAAAGAGTGCTCCAAAGAAATCTTCTGGTAATGGTCTGAAAATGTAATGTTCTCACTTCCCTAGGTTTGTACAGTAAACAGTGCCAGAGATAAGCACTATGTTTTTTACCTAAAACTATAATTTTGGATCTAAAATGGCTCTACAGCAGACCAAGAGGATCTGCACCACCTGGGAAAACAGAAAACAGAGATAAAGCAAACGAACTGAACTAGTTCCATCATTTCAGAGAGAACAAAAACAAAGCAAAACAAAAATAAAGATTGAACACAAACTAATATTCTATGACTATTTGCATCTAATGTTCTAAGAAGCTACTTAATGTTCTGAAGTATCCAAGATCATCAAGTGCAAAAACTGTCACTGCACAATAAAGCATTGAAGTTCTTGAGATACAGAATCCTTTGTGAAATTATTTTAAGCTGATTAGGGATAGACAACTAGATCTGGCTGGATTTGACTTTCAAGTCAAGCCTACTACAGACATTTGCCAAACATGACCACAGATATTCAGCATGCAGTTGTGACACATTCCAAAAAACACAGCAAAAGCAGCAAAAGCCAAATGTTTCTTGGAAATTGAGAGCATTCCCAGTTTCAGGGAGAGGGAAAGGGAGTACTTCATTGACTAACAGTCTTGTCAAGGCTCTGCACTCCAGAATAGCATAGCAAATGAGTAAAGCAGAAATACAAATCTGTTTCTCAGCAACATATAATCCCATGTTTTAACTTGCAACCTATAAAGTCAAAATACAAAGTCAGTAGGGATCATCACCCAGAATGCTATGATAAAATCCTGCTGATCTTATTTCAGTGTCATTTGAAAGAGTGTAGGCACCCAGAGTATTCAGAAACTGATTCACGTTTACTCAGTCTTGAGGCAGGAGCAGGGCAACACCAAGTGATGTGGTCCCAGCCTTTGACACAAATTATATTAACCGTATGCCACCACCTCAGAGGCAAAGACATAAAGACATAAATTAGATAAACATACATGTTCCCTGTATTGTTTCTGTTGTGAGTGTAACAGCCTCTGCCTGAGAGCAAGGTTGATCATGACCACCTCTATCACTGCCACAGCAAAAGCACTTCAGACACAACAACAGAGGCTTCATTCAGATTTTGAGGGAGACAGTGACCTGCAGATGTTCTGCATAAATCCAAGACAAGTGTTTGCAACACTTTAGAAAGCGGGTGTTTTTGACAACAGATGGCTGTTTGCTAGCAGCATGTTTATATGCCATAGCCACAAATTCAGTCATATCACTCTATCACAGCACCACAGCCAACCAAAAGCCAAAGCTTTTGAGTCAGCAGATAGAATTTTAACCTTTTAACAGTTGCATGAAGCAAATAAACGTGTCAAGCCACCCTTGAAAAAAATAACTACACAAGAAGTCTGATTTAAAAAGTCTTATTAAAACATTCAGTGCCAAGACACAAGTTTGGATATGTGCGGCAGGACGCAAATCAGAGCCAGACATACTGTCCAAAGAGGTTGTGGACTCCCTATCATCAGAGAAATATAAGAACTCTGGACACAGTCCTGTGCCATGTGCTCTGAGGTGGCCCTGCTTGAAGAGGAGGTTGGACCACATGGGCCACTGTAGTCTCCTACAACCTGACCCATTCTGTGCTTTTATGATACAGTGTGGAGTGAAATGGTGACATAAAATCTTCCAGGGATCCTGTGAGGAAAAAAGTATTTTCTGAAGATAAATTATGTTCTGGAAAAGAGCTGCATATGTGAAACAAAAAACTTTATGGAGTTTGATTTGTTTAAGTTTCAGGTTAAGTGTATGGGGACATGTTATTCCAAAACCATAAATATATCCACTCATTATGAACATATGCATCCATGAAATACAACTAGCATCAGCAACCCAGAAAAAGCAACTGCAATAGTAAGTAGCCAGCATCAATTAAGACATTCTCAAAAAACATTACACATCCATCAAAAAAAACAAACAAAAACCAACAAAACAAATAAAGAAACAAACATAAAAAGGTAAGAAAAAAGCTATTAAAAAGTCTAATTTCAAGTAACCTGCAAACCCTAGTGATTTATTCAATGTTAAGATAAAAGGAAAAGCTTTCAGATTCAGAGGAGAAAAGGTTAGTTGCCAAATAGTGGGGCAAGGTTTATTGCTGAATTTAAAAGAATGAGGATGGTGACATCAACACAAGTTTTACTATAATGAGAAAATACAATAAATGTAAGCAAGGTGGAGTAGCTGCATCTAGTTGTGCTCTGTTTTGTAAAGAGAAGGAAACAGATATGAAAATAATCAGCAATCAGGACCATAAGGGTATGAAGTATGCATGTACAAAGGATCTTAAAACGTTAGCACTTGAAGGATATATATGGAAACCAGAACTGCTCAGCTAGCAGTTGTACACTCATTTTGCACTTCAGCAATGAGCACACTTGCCTTAGGCACACTGCTGCTGAATCAGAGAATCAGAGAATCATAGAATAACCTGAGTTGAAGGGACTCCTAAGCATCATCAAATCCAACTCCTGCTTGAAGGCAGACATGTTTTGGCTTTCAACACAGCTGCTACAAAAATTTGCACTGCACCTTCCAAACCAGTCTACTTATAACCAGTCCAAAGCAAGGAGGGATATTGAAAAAAGTGAACATTAAAAATGGCAGAAATTAGTAAAACAAAGGATCCAATGTTTTTAGCAGGAGTTCAAAGCACTGAGTGACCACAGAGGCTTGTCTTGTTCTGTGCACAGATGTCAGCATATGGAGAATTTGTTTTGTGGAGGAGCTCATACAGTTTGTTCCTTTTTTAATACTTAAGTCCACTTTTGTTTTATCTCAAGTATATAGTTACTTCTATAAAAGTGATGGCCCTGACTTCTGAAGCAGCAAATTAATTTTTGAGATTTCACAAGTTAAAATGAATTAAGGCTCGGGTTTTTTGAGAAATGCTTTGTCTCATTGAAAAAATGTTTTCCTTACATAGAGTCTGAACTTTAAATTCTTTCAGTTTAAAACCATTACCCCTTGTCTTATTGCTACAGGCCCTATTAAAAAGTCTGTTCCCGTCTTTATTATTAAAGTCCCCTTTACAGAAATGCCAGGTGGATGCCTTTGGCCAAAAAAACACTTGCTTCTTTCAAGAAATCATTTTAGTCATGTTTTCAAGATTTTCCTTAAAGACTGACAACTAAAAATATTTTTAGGATGACAGGTAAAAGTTAGATGTAACCATGAATCCAGGAACATAAGCTGTCAGTCAAAGCAGTATTATGAAGGTGCCATTTTGAGATGTGAGAAGGACATGCAGATATGTTACATTATTTGTTTGTAATCTGCATCCACGACACAACACTGGCATCACAGGGAGGATTTAATCTGCCTGAGGGTTGTTCAGTTTTTCTTGTCTGTTTGACATGCATGCACCGCCTATTAAACCTACTAATTTTTCATCATCACATCATTAAATTTTCAATTTCTTATGTATTCCAGATAATTTTTAAAAAATGAATATTTATATGTGTTCATTTTATATGTTCATATAAATGAATATTTATATATGTTTCCTGTTGTTACTCTCTGAGCAGATACAAGGAAAAATGTTCTCTAGTATATACAGCTTTATATAAACTGCATGTTTTTAAAAAATCAACAATAAATCCCAAAACTTTCTGTCAGCTTACTTCTTTCCCTAGGAAAGGCACATAAATAAAAAATAAAAAAAATAAAAACAGACTTCAATTACACAAGAAAACACAGGATCAATACAATCAAATGTTACTGGGTGGAAAATATTAAAAAAATATAAAATATTTCTGGGGATTGATAACAGAATACAGAAAGTTTTTACAGTTCTGGTGCATGAGCCTAGGCATACAGAATACAGCACTGGTGTCTAAACAATTGATTTGAGCTTAATAAGAAATGAGACTAATTTGCTCCACACTCAATTAGTAGAAGCATTAAAAAAAAAAAACCCAAACCAGAATCCACAGTTCCATGTAATTTATTCCTCATTTTCATTTCTAAGATTTCCAGTGTACCTAGTAATAAAAATTTGAAGTGGATAAGATGGTAATTAGGTTTTGTATAGATTTTCTTTATCTAACAGTATTAGGAAGCTACACTACCAGCGCATGGAGTACTACAGATTATGTCTAAGATGCACAATGGGAGGAAAGTGATCACTGTATGCCTAATTTAAACAAAAGATCCTTCTCGTAGTTTTCTAGAACATAACAAACTGCAGTACATCATGGTGGACTTCAGTCTGGCAGAGGAAGCAACAAATTAATCCAAGTTTTTTGTGTTAATAATTATTGGTTTCAACAACAGATTCCCTTAGATACCTCACTGCCAGTAATAATAAACTGTGTATTTAGTCCTTGTTTATGGTTATGGCAGAACTTTACTTTTAAAGCAATGTAAAAGAAAGCATATGCCTCATCACATTAATCTGTATCGCTGTTTATCATCTGTAACGATCTTCTGAGAATTTGACTGAAAGCCTGGAGTTTCTCTACAGGATGTCCCTTGGAAAACATCACAGAATTCCTGCTGTGTAAAATTAGGCCTAATCTTAATTATCTTGCTGTCTGTTTCCTGAGCTTAATTAACTTTTATGAGTGCTTTTCTACAGTGCAATGAGTACTAAACCCATTTCATCTTATTCACCATTTCATAATTTCTTTTCCCTCCATTCTAGGACAACAAAAAGCTCTTCACAGTCCTAATTGTTATGGCAAAAGCTAAGGTATGAAATCTGAAAGAGAGCTGTACCAAAAAATTTAAGAACATTTAGCCATGCATACAAATAAGGGCAGAAATCTGCAATGTTGAGAAATAATCCATTCTATCCTGTAAATGAACTGACTTTAAATATTTAATTATCTTGTTAAGTAAATCCAAATTATAATATTCAAATCCTAGTCATTACAGGTCATGAGGCTGTTTTAGGTGAAGAAGAAATTGTCTACAGTCCACACAGCTCAAATAATTTTAGAAAAATATAGCAGCTGAGCTGCATGGCCAAGCCTTCTTCCTTAGCGCTCATTCAAATTTTTGTATAATCTAGACTCTTCTGTCACAAGAGAGAAAAACAGGAAGACTGAGCATGTATTTTATTGTAGCATGTCACTTTCCTACTGCTTGAATTTCACTTGGTTTCTCTCCAATTACAAAAACCATCTCTACGCTTTGGGGAAAGGAGACACAAAGGCTGTTTACTCCATTTTTTTGCCCATTCATGAGACAAAAGAGCAATTTTATTTAAACTGGTTGTCTAAAAAATCCAATAGATCTGTCTTAATTAAAAGAATACTTTCTTTCAAGATCAGACAATGCCCATTAGCCCTTACAGTGCATTTACTACATATTACTCTCTTCACCTCTACCATGCCAGCAAGAAGCAGGGTGGCTTTGTCTCTAGGTATGGTCAGATGAGGTACTCTGTGAATGACTAGCTGATATGCAGGTGTTCAGGTAAGCTGCTTTTTAATAATACCAAAGGCAGAACAGACAAGTGAAAAACTGGTATGGGGACAGCAGGCACCCTCTATTTAAAAGTCTAAGGGCTACCAAATTTTACAGACTATTTCTTTGACCTCTTAGGATTTAATCCTGTCACTATTTGACTGTCAGCATCAAAGACAGATTCAGATACTGAAAATAACCAACACCAAAGAAAAAATAATCAACATCCATCCAGAAAACAGGGAATATCTAAACTATGTTTTCCATTTCCGCTTTTCCCATAGCAGGTACAAACACCAACAAAAAAACTTAGCAATAACTTCATCAAAGTGAGCAAGAAAGCTTGATTTTAACTTAAAGTTATTATAACTTAAAGTTAGCTCATGATGGGGGAATGACTCTATGCAGTTGGTCATCTCCTCTGGACATCAACAAAGTAACCTTTATACCAAAAACTAATGCACTACATAAAGAATGAAGAGGGCCAAAGTTCAGGACATTTCACTTCATGAATTTGTTTCCATGTGTATTTCAGTCTTTTTCATTGATTAAAGCCTCCTGCTTGTGAGCTGAGAAGTCACACAGGGCCACTTTCAGCATCTATAGATCACAGGCTTAGAAGCTCTGCTGTCCCAAGCCATCCGTGTTTTTTAGTGGCAGCTTTCAGAAGGAAGATGCAATAAGGATATGGATGTACTGAACAACTTGCACTGTCTCCTTCAGAAGCAGGGAGGGAAATTAAGCACGAACATTGTAACTCCAAGTGGTCACACAGGATGAACACTGTAGATCATCAGCATAGCACACAAGTGCACAACTGCACAGCTGCAACATCTCACCTACTCCTTGAACTTCATGCTAATGTTTCCCTACCTAGCAGGTATTCTATCTTTCTTGATAAGAGAGTAGTAAACTGAGTTACAGACCACAATGATTGCAAAAGCAGGTCAAAAGAAAAGTCTTAATATAACCCATTATAAAAAAGAACAAAATCAATTTTAAAACATCTAGACCTCTACTAGAGTAGGTTTTACTTATATTTTCCCCATTAGCTTCCACTAACATCAATATTTAAACAATGGGTAAACTTCAGTCTATATCATCACTAATTTCCCCATTTTACTCTCCTTCCTCCAAAACACCAGAAAAGATGTGAAGAAAGGCAAAGGCTACTTAACAGAACCAAAGGTCAATCCCAGCTGGCCAAACTCAACCCCAGAAGCAAGAAAACCAGGCTCCCAGAAATAGCACCAAAACACCCAATTCTGACACCTGGGCAGTATACACAAAAGGGAGGTCCACCAGGAAAGGAAGCAAACAATTGCTCTCTCCCTCTTGTGAGGCACCCCAGCGCTGTAGCTAAAAACAGCTTTGAGCAACCTGTCATGCCTGCATCACTAGTCCATGGCAAATGGGCAGTTTTGACATGTGGCCTATAAATTTAGGAAGGTTGGCCATTTTACTTTTCAAGATTCAAGAAAATATAAACTGGAACAGTTTCATCTGATTGCTTTTGGAAGTGGAAGTGCCTTTTCCCTCAAGGCAAATCCCTCTTAGGAACCAGAGCCCAGAGCAACTTACTGGTCACCAGTTCTAAAAAGTTCTGCTAAGCCAGGGCTGCTCACACTGCTATGAACCCTATTGTGTCAATACAGAAACACCAAAACCTTAAACTTTAGGGCAGCAGAAAGGACTTATTTCTATCTATGTGACAAGCTGGAGGTGAAAAGTTCACCATATGAAGCCCAAAAGAAAAAGCAACAAACCACTCCATAAGTGGTTTAAGATTTGACTCACAGTTTCACCAGCTTGTGGATTTGTAAATTGTTTTCAGCTTACAGAACAACTGTACTAATTTTCATTAAACTGGACAGCATTTTGATTAAAAGATCAAGCCAAAAATTTCTCATTTTCTATCCTTCTAGTACTAGTGTAATGGTGTAAGACACCACTGCCTAGGCAAAAGGTCTATAAACCTATCACCTTACTGTATCTATTGTCTCTTGAAGGGAGCAATCTGCCATGTAATTCAATTCTCATTGACAGATGCAGACAAACATATCCACATGGAAACACTCTCAATGTCTATTTTAAAAATATGAGGGAGGGAAAAATGTATACCCCTAGCTATTTTGAAACGAGCAGTCTGAATAACCAGAAAAACTCAATGCACATATTCATAGTCTCATTCAATTATAGAGAGTAATAGGCAAATAAACAAAGTGGAATAAAGAATCATAGATGTTCAACAGGCTGCTTTTGCTCAAAGACAAAAAGTGGCAGCATGTTAGAAGCGAGAATATGGATTTCACACCCATGCATGCTCATCTTCAAAGCAGTATGTAATTTTCTGCTGTTTCTCTGTATGAAGCAGGTGATTAAGAATGAACAGACTGAGAGACATCTGTGATGTAGGCTAAGTGTTAAAAGAACGCAAGCTCATGTTATCCCAACTGCACCACCATAACACTTTCAACTACTACTTACTTGCTAAAATGAAGCAAAATGAACAACTAGAGAAACAAACAAGAACTGAAATAAACTCTCATAGGTAGCCCTTAGCAACTCAAAGATCTTTTATCTAAAAAAAGGTTTCTAGTAAGCTAGAAAAAATCCGCTCATGTCTCAAAATGCAGTGATTTTCCAGGCATGCTTCATGATTACTAGAAAATATATTAGAGTTTTATTTGATCTAGATGAATGGGAAAAAGAATAATCTGTACATCTGCTAAAGCCACTAACACCTTATTGATAGGTTCAATTGAGCCACTTCCATGTTTTCCCTACTTTGCTTAATATATATCTTGGCACTCAGCAGATGTGACAAAACACAGTATTACAGAAGGTAGGGGAAAAGCCAATACACTGCTAAAGGAAAACATACATCAGCACTTCAGTCAACCTTTATTCTGTGCTTTTGTTTTTTCCTCAATGAGTGACATTTTTCTAGTTATGTCTTTATGAAAGCTATCGTTTAAATTAATATGAATTAAAAATATTAACAAATGTACACATTTCGCTGCTCTAGCAATTTACGGATTTATTTCTGTATTTTATGGGAATTTGAGATTACGGTTCTCAGAAGCCACAGAAGCACTCCTTGACACAAACATGAACATAATGCACAAACATATTCATGCATAATACACATAATACTCCAATGTTCATTCCTTGATTCTTCCCTACCCACATTGCTTGGCTGCACAAGTGAATAACATTACAGATTTCAATATGATTTTGCTTACAGCATTTTCATATAAAGATATTCCTAAGATTTCACAAGAAATTAAAATATTTCCAAAACAGGAAAATTATTAGAAGGACATGTTTCTATGAAATAAGCAATCTCTCTGAATTCTAGCACCTGCAGGTTTTTTAAGAAGTACCCAGATCCTGCATATAAAGGACGAAGTGGCTGATACAAATCAAAGGCAGGACCATGTTTTAATGTAGTCAGGATAAACATGTATATTTTTATTTATACATTAATATATTTATATGTGTAGATTTCCTGATTATATTAAAAGATAATGCTGTCTTTAATTTGTATAAATTGCTTTGCCATATAGTAGTTAGCAAGATCAAAGGGGCTTCTGTGAGCCATGTTTTAATACCATTTTTTCAAGCCCTGTATCTTCACTGTGACTTTCATACCCATAAGGACAGGTTTACTACATCTTGGTCTGGCAGAACACCGGGCCTTCCAAACTCTACAAATTATATTCCTGCACTTGATATCACTTGCTGAATTCAAAATCATGGAGAAGTGAAGAGCTGAATATTCCATTATTTATTTTTCATTTTTTGTGTGGAATTTGCAGGAAACATGAATATCTATTTTTCTGCCCTTCGTATCTGCACAGAATTAATGAGAAAGACATCCTTTAAACACTTTTTACAAAAACAAGGAAATAATTCAGTCATATATTTCCCCTTTTCCAGTGCAATATTCTTTTGTGCTCTGTTACAAACAGATCTGGCATTAGGCACTGAAAGAATGAAAGAATAATTCTATTCATTTTATGTGGAGAATAAACACAATGGTAGAGAACACTACTACATAGGTTATGATTTGATGCCTTCTGGATGTGAAATCTAGAATAATATATCTTTTTATCAGAAAAAACACCAATTAAAAGTGTAGCTTTATAATATCACAAATGTGCATACTTGATTTGCCTCCAAATTATGGAACAGGCCAAGTAACCAAAAAGTGCTAAATAATACAAGCAGAAAACAAGAAAGGTGATACAGAACAAATTTAATATCAATTTGGCTGCCAAGGCCAGAATTCACAGTACTTTCTGTGAGCACTAGCGGTGTCACGCAGATATGATGATAATGTGCAATTTCCCTGTTTAACACTAGAACATAGCAAGATATAGGCTAGTTCTTCCCAAACAAAAGGGGACCATTTAAATACAAATGAGACAGAAATTCTGGAAGTGACAGAGAATGAAAGTGGAAAGCGACTTAGATGAGGATAAAAATAAAAATAACATTTCTGGTTCTTAGGAAGGAAAGCATGGGAAAAAATCAATAGCCTTCAGTAAGCAGACTTGTATAACCTTACAGCCATGGGTGCTGAGGTCTAGTGGGATGGATGTCTAGATAAGAGAAGGGAATGAGGAGAGCTGGTGACCTTTAAAGGTCATGGGTGCAAGTTATCACAGTTCAATGGAAAGATAAACTAAGGCTTGGGAAACATTGACTTGGTTATTCCAGTTTTTCAGTGATTTCAAAAAGAGAAGCCAGAGTAGAAATCAGCTTATATTATTCATTACCACTAATCATTTAAAAAAGATGAGAAGAAAATATAGAAAGCCCAATCTTTGAAGAGTTAGGGAGAAATTAACTTACTTGGTAAGTAATGTGATACAAAGACAAGCAGTAAAAAAGCAAGCTTCATACACAGTGAAGAGGAAGCACCACTTTGCAGTTCTCAGTGACTGACATATTCAATATCAGTTTGCCTCCTTCCTCGCTTGTGATGCAATCAGTGTTTAACATGACCAATCCAAGTGACAGAAAGGTAAAAACTCCAGCAGGGCAAAGAGCATGTTGGATGTTTTGAAGCTGGCAGTGCTGCTGAAATACACTATTGCATAGCCTGAAGCCAGTGTCTTTGTGAATGCTGCAGCCAACCTGACAGCACACTCAAGCTGAGGGCAGAGGAGAGGAACCTGCCTCCTTGCCAGTAATGGGCAGTTTATTGGCCCACCTTACAGTCCTAAAACAAGTGTTTGCAAAAGGCCAAAGGAAGCAATTCAAGAGCAGTTTGAAGAGCAGTTCAAGTACAGTCAAGTCAGCAGTTGCACTTCAGATTTCATAAAAGACCTGAACAAGCCCTGAAAACTGACAACAGGACAAAAAAAAAAAAAAACCANAAAAAAAAAAAAAAACCACTTGTTGACAACTTTTAAACAGGGGAAAAGAAAGGGTAGAATTTAGGAATCTGTGCCCTATGAGCTTACCTCTGATTTCTAAGAAAAAAAAACAAGAAAGCCCAAGCACCACAGAGGTGCAAATAGCACCAATTTATTTGCACTTCTCCTTTCAGGGCAGAGAAGTTCCTGAATGGGGAATAAAATGCTAATACATTGACTTCAGGCTTTGATTACAAAGCTGTTCGTTCCAGATTATTTTCTTGTAAGAATTAAGAAAGTAAGTTAAGAGAAAGCAGCAAGTAGGATAAGGATAAGCTAAATAGCAGAAGTATCAGCAGGTTAGAGACAAGATGGATCAGGGTATGGAGTGAGGTTTTACAAGAGTCTATCCCAAGCTCAAAACTATTCCATATTTCTTTCCCAACCTGGATGAAAGAAACAATAGGTATGGTAATCAAATTTATTACAGGTAATATCATTAAGGATCAGAGTTGAAATTCCAAATCATAATTAACTGAATTCTTACTGACTGCAACAGAAATTAGGCACTGCTCAATAACAGCAAATGCAAAGCTTTATTTTTAGAGGTAATCCATTCACAGGCATAGGAAAACACATTACTCCATGCATAACTGCACTGCAGAAAGAGATCTAGGAGTTAACCAGTGTATTTTGTGATCCAAGAGGAAATGCATAATTGGAATAGGTTTTGTCAACCATGTGAATTTCTTCACTCATTTAAGTGACTGAGTTGCCCTTAGCTAGAGAGTCATGCCCGGCTCTGGGCACTCATTCAAGAAAGATGTGAACCAGCTGGAAAAGGCAAAAAGAATAATCAAAGGCTTGGAATACTCAGTCTAGAAGGATGAAGAAGAAAGTCGCCAAAAAATCCCAAATGTACACCAGAAACGGATGCTGTTGTCAACAGAAAATAGTGATCCTAGAGGTTTAAAGCTCTACTTACATGCCAACAAAAAAATCTTAACATCCAAGACTTTTAGAAATGCAAGACAGTGCTTAGAACCATTCCAAGCTGACAGCAGACTGGGCACTTGTCTATGGCGGACAAGTACTAACAGGACCACATTGATCCTCTAATTAAATCCAAAATAAAATAATCATGTAAAAAGAGTTGGAATTAGGAATTTTAGCTGTCCTATAGAAAGTGTTAGATGAATTATTTTAAGTACATTTTGTTTGGTTGGCATGGCAAGGTTTTGGTAGCAGGACTGTACAGGGGTGGATTCTGTGAGAGGCTGCTGGGAGCTCCACACATGACCAACAGAACAGGCTCCAGCTTGCTATAAGACAGCCACTGTCACTGCACCACTGGCCAAGGCTAAGTCCAACAGCTGCAGTGGCAGCACCAATGCAATAAAGTAGTGAAAAAGAGGTAAAAACTGCTCCTCAGTAGCAGCTGGGAAAGATGATTGAGAATGTGAGAGAGAAACAACCTTGCAGCCACCAAGGTCAGTGCAGGAGTGGGAGGAGATGCTCCAGAGCAGAAACAGCACAGAGGAAACTGGAACTGTGTTTTCTTGTGAGAAAGTTGAGCTCTAGACTTAAATTCCGGTAATAGTGGTCAGAATCAAGCTGGAATTCAGTGTTTATATTCCTTTCTTTAAACTGAAAGCAATAAAAGTTTCAGAAAATAACTCCATTGGGTTCTTATGTAATTACATAGAGAATGTGGTTAACATTACTCTGTGTTGGCTTAAGACTATTTTCTTCCATATAGATTTTAAGGGAAGGTTGGTTGAATGTTACAGCTTTGGTGTTTTTTTAAGGAATCATAAATCCATTTTGAATTAACTATATGTCATATTGTTTCCCTTGGACTTCACAGCTATCATAGGTTTTCAAAAATTTCATGTGAAGTTATATTAAGCTACATTAAAATCCCTCACTGCATTTCAGGCTATGATTTCAAAGTGATATTAGATATTAAAGTAGATATTAAAGCATGTGAAAAATGACAACATAAACAACCTAATATAACAGCTTCTGAGCCACAGGCAACAGTAAAACTAGATTTTTACTACCAATTGGGGTTAGCAACACCTTGAAGATAACTGAATTGCATGGTGCCTGTTTCCTTCATCCTTAAGAATGTTTCAAGGTGCTTGCTGCCTTGCAAAATACTTTGATTTTTCTAAAGAGCAGAATAAACTGCCAAGTAGATATCAGCATTGTCTAGCTCATATATGGTTCTCATTCACTGAATTGCAATCTCAGAAGGAATCAAAACATGTAAAGAAAATATCCTCAAAAAGCTCCAGCATCAGTGCAGCTAATAGCCCTAATATATGACATAGCACCTTGAGTGCTCCAAAGACAACACCAATCCACGTTAGAGACCCAGATTCCTTCCTTGGGATCATCATGTGTCCCCTTTCTTCAGCTATCTTTACTGCTGCCCTTCCTCATCTAGAGAAATAACACAGGTAGACATATTGTCTAGAAATTTTTCTATAATTCATGCATAAGTTTTGAAGACTGTCGGTTAATATGACATTCTTATAGGCAGGTTAGGCGGAGAGAAATATCAGCACCTCCTCCCTATTTCATTATCTCTCTTATCTCGTTCAAGCAAGAATAACTGCACTCAGAATTTTGGTTATCTTCCTTGTGGCACTCTGATTACACACATTTCTCCTATGCCAGAAGAGACTGCTGCAGTCTTCAAGGGGTTCCTCTGTCCTCTAGAAGAGCCTTTTAAAACACCTTCAGACAAAAATACCCACAACAGTGGAAAGAGTTGGATCCCCTTATCTAAAACTTCACTAGAGAGGATTTAAGACTTGCCAAAAGAAAATGTTCTTCCAGTTCCCTATACCTATTCAGATTTTTGTTTAGATCCGCTGTGATAGAAGCAAAGAGGCTCAGGTGGACAAGTTTTTCTATCTTGTGCGCAGCAGTAGCCTAATTATATGATCAATTTGCTTTCTGCAAGATGATCATCTGAGTGGCTTGGGATGCTGAAGCTCATTGAATAGAAAGTACCCCGACCTATAATGTTGCTCTCACTACTCAGCACAGACTCACATTTTAGTATATTCTTCACATTTTATTCTGAATACTGACCCTGAGATCAGCTCAGCTTGAGAGATCCTGGGGCTTAAAACATTGAGATTGTGATTACAGTCCCTGTGTGGGCTAAGAGTGGGACTCTATGATCCTCATAAGTCCCTTCCAACACAATATTTTGGATGCTGTGACCTGCTAATTTCTGTGTGAAAGTCAAGTGTTTGTCACCCATCACATTGTCTTAGGTGCTCCTCTGAATACTCCACAAGGAAAAGGAGCATGATGATTCCTTTGCTTTTACTGATGATAAATGAAAGCAGGGAAGTCAAAGTTAACATTATGATGACAAATTTTTCAAGTCAGTACAATGTGATTTTTCAAGTTTTCAGGATGGAATTTCCATTTACTAAAGTTTAATTGTGAAATCTCAACATGTATGTGAACTGGGATGCTCAGGGTTAGAGGTGCAAATAATTAATGAGGGTTTTGGCTTGAAGGGGTTTGGGGTTTGGGGTTTGGGGTTGTTTTGTTTGGTTTGTTTGCAGGAGTTTGGTTTGAGTGACCTATAAAAATTTCAGTGAGAATTTGTGCAATGAAAAGTAAATTCCCAGGGACAAGTTTCATCTGTCTTAGTTTTAAGATCTCTCTTCTCTATGTTAGTCATCAAATACTCCTGTCTTCGTATCATTCAATCTCCACAAACCTTTGAAAGGTTTGATCTCATACTCCAAATGTTTATTACTATTTTCTTGTTAACATCACTACTGTTCAGTATACTGTGCAAGCATACTGACTGTTTAAAGTGCAGTAGGAAAAGTACCCTCTGAGACAGTGTCCATTTACTTACACATGAAGATATAGCATATCTTACTGGAAACCGTAGTATTCCCAAATCATCTTTTAAGAGTGCTTGGGAATAATTCACCTACCCCCTTATGCTACTTTATTGCATAAGCCTCTCTGTTGCATGTATGAAATGAACAGCTCCCCTGCATTTGTCTCCCAGCCTCAAACTATTTCAAATGCATATATCCAAACAGACTAAATTGATTAATTGTACTCAAACAATTGAGGGAAAGATCAGAGTGAACAGTACTACTGCTGCCAGAGGAAAATATTTCCATGTGGCATGATTGCAAGGGACTCCAGACTTTGCAGATTCTATTCTTATGCTCAAGTCAAATCAAGCAGCACTTTTCAAGGATTTAATTTTTTTTTAAACAAAAAACCTGCTTTGGAAAAAATGTTTCACAACAGAAATGCATTGTGTAAGTGTTTCTGTTCTTCGTCCTCTACCCCTACAGTTTATCCTGGAACTAGAAAGAATTTTCCTAAATTAAAAAAAATATTCTTAATTAAGCTCTCTTCTGACAATTATTTCTCCTTTGCAGGAAATGGAAACTGGAAAACTTCCACACATAATGAGGAGTCTATGGCCTTCTTACACACTCTTGCAGTATTCTCTCTTGGAGAATCCATTCCAGTTACTGGGATTTTCTGCTGGATTTTTGGAGGGTTTGGTTTGGTTTTTGTTTTTTTAAAAACTGAAGCCAACTAGCTTTTACCTTGTGTACTCTTATTTCTGTTACTGCCCTGGATGAGTTCTTTACCACAAGCAGATGTTCTCAGGCTGTGTCTTACAAGTGTTCTCTGAAAGTTGTCAGGCACATTTACATATTTATCTAGTAACAGGTGTTATCTTGCCTAGAGTTTTTTCATGTAACATCTGTCCCAATTCCCTATTTGATCATAAGAATTAAGTCCTTCTTGCCTCACAGGATATAAAATTGGTCTCAGGAAACAAATAAACTTTTCTTCTGTGTCAGTGGATTCCCACAGTATTACTAAAACTACTGTTCTGTCAGGACACTAGACAATGCACAGCTGATATTAAAACAAAAGCAAAAACCAACCAACTAAAATGCCAAACAAACAAACATGTTAAAAACTCAGTACATTACACCTTACATTAAGCCTTAGGAATTCCTCTTACATTTAAAGAGTAACCTTATAACAGTTGTATTGTAGTTCCTGATTTTTTTTCCATACAAGGCAAACTCTGCTAAAGTTTGCAAATTTAAGTACTGATGTAAGCTTTTTCCACCCTATAGGTAAAAGTGTGTCTCTCTTTGGCTAACTGTAATGGCCAATGTATTTTTTTTTCTGGACAACAGCTTAGATCTCCACATCATACACTACAGCTTCTTTGTAGTATTCCAAAATCCCAAATCATCTCTACAGTTTCAAGCACTATCTACCTTCAGAAATGGAGCAAGGCCGCTATCTGCCAGGCTGCAGCTGTTTTGTGAAGCATACATGGCTTTTCAGAGTTCTCATTCAGTATCTTTTCTTTTCTTGAATACATGTTGCAAATGAAATCAGCAGTTTAAGTCTTGCTGCAGCTCCATCTGATCAGTAAAATCATATCCTCCAAGTTTAATTTTTGCAAAGAACACCAAATTCTTCAAGTTCTTATGTTTACATATAAAGCTGATTCTACAGAACAGATCCTTTCATGTAACTGAAAGCCATTGCAGAGTAGGAAGCCCCTCAGATATAACGTGTCACTACAGAAAATGTTTCCTGAAAACCTGCAATAAATATCACTTACTATTTTTATTTGCAGGGTGAAATATGATTTAATTTTTCTAAATTNATTATCATTGCATGTCTTAGCACACTACCATACTGTGGTATGCAGTAATTGTTCAGAAATAAGATGGTTTATGCCATTTTGATTCCAGACACTTCTAAGATTAAAAAAAGCAAGCTTTCACACCTCAGTTGCCTGTGATTTGCAGCTCTACTACAGCAGCAGTCAAGGAATCAGCTTGCAAACACTCAAGAAGGGACACAAATTGCTCCTGAGGAGAGCACTGCCTCCCCAGAAAGCAAGACAGTGGAACTACTACTATGCGATGTCTTTCATTTTTCAGTACCTGCTAATTGAGTATTGTGCTACTCGATAAAGAGATACCACACATGCTGTGAACACTGACAGGCCTTTTTCTGTCGCCAGTTTTGAGGCACTTTCAGTTTTAAAAGCACTTGAATATCATGATCAAGATTAATTCAACTGATGCTTCATAAATGTAAGGGAAAGACTCCTTCATATTTTTGCAACAAACTGTAGCTCTCCTGTTTTGGGACGCAACTTTACATCTTCACTTTCTTGTGATATCTTTAGACTCTATTCAAAAAAACTAGCACAAAAATTAAGTTTTAAAGTCATGTTATTGAATGAAGAGTCTGTTGTTACAGTACTAATTTGGGAAAAGTATTTGAAAATACTATGTACCAAAACAGGCAGTGCACAGAACAATGAAACAATGTAATACAAATGCAAGCCAATGGCAGATCAGATCAGAGCTACTGAGGCTTAATATGGTTATTAAAATTATACCGTGGTTATGAAGTAGTGAGTTTCAATACAGCATTAGGACTTGTTCATGAAGTAGCAGCTGTCAGAGAAAGATGTAGACTGTCAGAAAGAGCTTCAAGATTGTGGCAAAGAGTGTACAAGTGTGTGTGTGTGTATGTTTCTGCGTGAGCAAATGGTCCAAAAAGGTAACATTCACAAATCAAGTTCTCTGATAGGGAGTGCATAATTTAAAATGTTTGTAAGACATAACAGATTTTGTCAATTTGTTTTCTGAATTTTAAATATAAAATGAAAGCATAGGATCCCATGCAAAGAAATTGGAGGCAGATATTGCATTCCTCCCATTTGGATTGTTTGCAAATGGACTTAATGGTATAAGTCCAGTTGCTCCTACAGAGCAGACATGGGGAGGCTGCTGAAATCTGGGAGCATCACAGGACTAAAGGAATGCTCCTGAAATCACAGAACTCTTGTAAGGCTCAAGAAGGAACCTGAGATGTTGCATGTCATAGCTGAATCTTCACACCTTTCTATGCCTGCAGTCAGGCACAGCAGCTCTGCAAGCCTCTAGGGCTGTCCTGCCTCCCTTCAGGCACACACTGTTTACCATGGCTGTCCATTCTGGCAGCAGCCCCTGCGCTGGCCATGCCAGGACCACTGCATGCCCAAATCCCAGATGGGCCTTCTAGCCTGACTTGTCCATGCAGCATAAATTCCAATGCCCAGGCTAGGAGCCATCCCACAACCCCAACAGGCTGGCTGAAGACCTGTTCATCAAAACTCTGGCTCAAGAGACTCTCAAGCAGGAGCTTCAAAGCCACCAATTCAGCAAAAATGACAAGGACACTTCTGCATGGGGGAAAGGTGCCCAACTGGCTAACTTTCACAGCAAGGCACTAGACACCTAATGCTGCAGTCGTCCCTCTTCGTCCCTGGCCAACATCCCTTACAGACAGCAGGACTCTGCACTGCCCTGACATTGCCTACAGCATTTCACAACAGTTGGATTTACTGCTCGACTTCTGAGTCCAAACACCTGCAGCTCTGGAAATGAAAAGTGATAACTGCTATTTGTCATCTTCCCCTCTTGCTGCTGCAGCATGCCAGAACACTACCTCCAGGCTGCATGGTCACCACCATGAAGCATCATGGTGACATTTGAGAACTTCCCCTTGGAGCTTGCAGCCAGCCAGTGCCAACTCCTTGGCATTTTCTGTCCGTCAGGACTAAACCCAGCTAACCAGGGCTGCCTATGGCTAGGAATCACTCTGCTCTAACCCTGACAAGACAATGTGAATGGCAGCCATCTCCAGGAAAAACATAATCTACTTCTGCTCAAGATGAGTCCCTCCAGGTGAAAGACTCAGCTTCTCCTGTCCCTCCAGAATGGGACAAGAAAGCACCTTGTAAAGCTGGTCTAGCATCCCTCAAGGGAAAAAAGCATTTCCAAACATGCACTGATTACCAAAGTACCAACAGAATCCATCCCCTTTGTTAAGAGGAGTGTTCTGGTGAAGCTGATGACTTTACCTTTCCAAACAGAGACATACAGAGATTCACACACCCCTTCCTAGATACATATGCACACACACATTTGTAGATTCCCCAGCAACTAGCATGGACCCCCTTATCTCACATACGGACTCACGGCATATTCTGAGTTGAAAGGGGCCCTACAAAGATCATCAAGTCCAGCTTGTAAGTAAATTAGTCATACAGAGATTGCACCCACAAACCTTGATGTTATTAACACCATGTTTTGATCAAATTAGCTAATCTCCTCTCAGTATCCCTTCATGGATGTCAGCCTTCATTTAATACTGCATCGCCTTCTTTTAATCCTTCTTCACATTCTTTTAATCCTGAGGTACAAGGTGAAGAGTCTGGAAGTTGGAGTTCTGATGTGGCACAAGTGCAGCCCTGTAACTGGTGCACAAGGTGGCCCAAACCCTTGCCCCATACTTTCCCAACAGTGCACCAAGGCACGGAGCCTAATAGACTTTTAGGCTCTCAGCATCATTTTGCAGCAGTGATTTCCTCTGTGTATTTACAAGGACAGCCCTCCACCCTGTGAACTTACCTAAACTGACATACTCAAAGTTAGAGCACTTAGGCATCTGATTAGGTCAGCCTGGAGATTTACAGAGGATTCCTGTGTTTTAGGGTGTGCAGCAATATATGTGTTCTCCTTCCGTCTTCTTTTATTTTATTGAAATCATATCCTACAAATATGAAGATTCAAGAATAAGAACGTACTATGCTAGCAAGCCTCAGCTGTTTACACCCTAATTTCTAATAAAATTAAATCCCATTCCTGATCATCCAAGGTACAGAACTATCTGATTGAAAAAAAATGTATTTCAATTACACAAACCATAAATTTGTGTAGACTATTTAAAAATCTTCTTTCAAATTCTTTGCCTTTTTTTGGTCAGTATTAGTTGTATTTTCAGATACAGAAACATTTTACATGTATAGCCAGCTACTAGTTCAGGTTAGAATGGTATTTCCAACTCCATATGATAAATTGAAGAGACTATTGCTCTGTTAAGTACAGCAAGAGCACATTTTTTATCCAAAGAATCAAAACAACTATACAGAGACTGAATGAGATATCAAGAATAAAAGCTGAAGCCTCACAGGGTAGGCATGCATTTTTGATACTGCATAGCCCAAAATCAAAAAGCAACACAGAACTCAGTGCAGTCTTTGCTATGTACTCTCAATATTAGCAACACAGGCCAGGACAGCTTTGCTTTCTTCACTACACTCCTTGCACATTTCACCAGCATACTCCTTAACCTTTTACAGACTAGGTATTCTGAACCCTGAAATAAGAGCAAGGCATCATGAATTTCATATAGCAGCTGAAGCTCCTCTGAGGATAAGCAAACACAAGCATGTTCAGCTAGCAGTTTTATCTAGCTTTATAACAGGCCTTGGAGATCACATATCACCATCTGCACACTTTGGATTTAATTTCCATGGTTTGGGATGAGCTGAAAGGCCAATTTGCCAACCGCACACAATCGCCTGCATTTTGATTGACTGGCAGATAAGGGGAAAGTTTTGCATTTACTACAATGAAGTCCATTCAATAAGTAACATTGGTAGTGTTACCAAAATTAATAGTTCCTTCTTGCCAATGGTGTTCTTTCTGAAAGGGTGCCTGCACCCTTCTGTCTTCCTGCACACAAAGGTTTCATACAATAAAAATCAATCATAATAGGAAATCAAAACACCTCCAAGTCTTTCCTAGCATGCACTAGCTCATCCAGTTGTTTCCATAACAACAACAACAAAAGATATAGTGGATGGGACTTTTTTTAACACTCAAATACCTGAAGAACTACTTTCCTCAGGAAAAAATCAAGAAGATACTAGTCTCTTCTTTAGTGACGAAAGGACTGCAACCTCTTACAAGCCAAAAAGCTGCCTGAAGAAGGAAACCTACAAGAATAAGGATGCAATTTAAAAGAGGAAAAGAATATACTAATAGTCACATTTGGAAAATTTGAAGCAAAGTTTCTTCCAGCCTACACACCCTAGCTGTGTCAAGGTCAAAGGAGCCATGAAAGGAAACATAATGTCCACTAAAAAGGTACTTGGTCCTGTATCTATGTAAGTAAATCATGAAATTTAGCACTTATGATGAAACAGAGCTTAAGCACACTCAATCTTTGTTTTAATTTCTGCAGTACTGTTTCTCAAAACCAAAAAGCTTGTTTTCATAAGCAAAAGCACAAAATGTCTAGTTTAAATAAGATGCAAATATGGGCAATCAGCTATTCTAGCTATCCAAAACCCTGATTATGGACTTTGTGACTGTCTGAAGGCAAGAAGCACAACTACTCACTGTGTAGAGAAATGGGCAGAAAAATTCAGTCTCCAGATTAGAAAATGAAGTCAAACCCTGCAGAAGCCTTCAAAATTCATGAGTTCAGAAACAGATAGATGTAGGTGAAAAGAAGGTAAGGTAGAACACTTCAGCACATTTTATGGCAAAATTGATATTTTTGACCTCTTTTCTATCCATGTCCCTCAAGAGAGTGTAATTTATAAATGTTGTTCAGATACTTTTGGTCCTAAAGAATCTAAAAGTGAGTTTGGGGTCCTTTTTAGCTCTTTAGGTGAAGACCTCTTTCGAAAATGCAAAAGCCAAACAAGAAAATCACACAAATATTTTTTCTCCTATAAAGAATTCTAATGAAGAGCTTGCACTGATTTTTCATAATTTAAGACATAGTCATTTCCACATATAATTTCAAGTACTCAATGAGTAGCACTTCTTGCTAATACCAACCAGTACTGTATGTACTTCTAGACCAGTTTTAGGACTGTGTGTGCTGTTTCAGCTGGGGTAGAGTTAATTTCCGTTCCTTCACAGTGGCTGGTCTGGGGCTGTGTTTTGAATTTGGTCTGAAAATAGGGTTGATAATACAGAAATATTTTTGTTATTGCTGAGCAGGGCTTACACAGACCCATGCCCTTTTCTACTGTTTGTACTTCTACACTGACAAGGAAGCTGGGGGTGCACGGGTGGCTGGAAGGAGACACAGCTGGGACAGGTGACCCAAACTGACCAAAGGGATATTCCAGACCATGTGATATCATGCTTAGTACATAAAGCTGGAAGGAAGAAGCAGAAAGGGAGGAATATTTGGAGTGATCGCACTTGTCTTTCCAAGCAAGTGTTACACATAATGGGGCCCTGCTCTCCCAGAGATGATTGAACACCTGCCTGCCATGGGAGGCAGTGAAATAATTTCCTTTTTTTGCTTTGCTTGCGTACATGGATTTTGTTTTCCCTATTAAACCATCTTTATCTCAACTCACAGGTTTTCTCACCTTTACCTTTCTGATTCTCTCTCTGTAGACAGGAGATGAGCAAGCGGCTGCCTGGGGTAGGTGGCTGGCTGGAGTGAAACCGCAACACTGTGTCACTTCTCTTCCTCCAGCTTCAAGTGAAATTTCACTTAGCTATGCAAGCTCTATATTTCCAGCTGAATATTGCTGTAAGATTTTTATGCAGGTTTATCTCCAGAGGTTCAGTCTGTCAACATGTTCTCCCACTATCATACTCCATCTTTAGTACTCAGGGGAGCTATAGAGGAAAGAAGCAGTATCAAAACTAAGTACAACTGTGCATATGAAGAAAAGAGACAGACATTTAATGGGAAACAGGTTGAAAGCTTTGCACTATGAAGTATATCAGTTCTTAAGTAAGAAATTCTTTACTGTGAGGGTGGCAAGGCACTGGAACAGGTTGCCCAGAGAAGATGTGAATGCCCCATCCCTGGAAGTGTTTAAGACCAGGTTGGAATGGGGCCCTGAGCAATGTGATCTAGTGGAAGATGCACCTGTGATGTGAGGGCTGGAAATACCTGCTGTCTTTAAGGCCCCTTCCAACTTTTCTATGATTCTGTTTCTATGACTTCTTCACCTTAACTTTTATATCCTCCCTCATAAATAAAAAAATGACAAACATCCCAATCACAAAATAAGATATAGGCTACGTATCTCACAAATACTCATACCTGGTGGACATGCTATCTGTTATCCAGTAATCTCAAATGTAGAAAATGCAATATTGACACACAACATAGACAACGTTGAGTAAGCCACATACAAAAAATTTAGGAAAAATTTATTGAACTTCCTTCTTTTTATGAATTTCTTGATTTTACACTAACAAATAACTCACAAAAAGTAAATTATTAAACACCCATTTTGACATCTGGCTGCCTTCAGATATCAACTTTCTTGTTTGTTCCATCATTCTTGGCTCAATCACTTAAAGTAGCTTAAATTCTTGCAAAAATAATCTACATTTAAGGCACTTCATGAGTCAGAAGGGTGAATAACTCACAGTACAAAAAGTTTTCTTTGAAAGAAAGACCATTGCTGAAGAGCTCTGTTAATATTCATAAATGCACTGCAGAGATAATCAAGAGCTTTCTCAAATGGGGAACTTTGAAAAGGATGCTTTTAACTGATATGTTATCAGATTGGTTTTAGAACAATTAACTAAATCAATGAATTCTTAAAGATCCTGAACTCACCCCAAGCTGTAGAAAAGCCACACACTGAATTTCTGTGTAATGCTTTACAAATTGACTGCAGGATCTGCAGTCTATAATTTGCAGTAGGCCCTATCCCAAGTAAACGGGAACAGGTAGCTGCAGCACCAGCAAGAGAGTGTAGGTGTGGGTCCACGTCTGCGGCTCCACGGGAAATGAAAAGCAAATGCCCCCCAGCACAGGATACCGGGGTGGCAGGACCCGCTAGATGGAGCTGTTTGCCCATATTTAGTACTTTTGTCTTTGAAAAAGAAAACCAGGACAGGAAAGTAACCACCGAGGGCAGCAATTTCTGTTAAAAAAAAAAAAAAAAAGAAAAAAGAAAAAAAAAAAGACAAAATGTTTCAGAAGAAAAAATTTTATTAGCTTTCTCCTCATCATTCGTGTGAATGGTGTGATGATCTCCATCAAATCTCTTTCTCGAGGCAACACTAGATCAGAAAATTAAACTTTGGCCTACTGGGCTTAGATATATGTTCTCTCTTTTTAAAGTGTTGTTGTCTAAAATAATCCTATTCTTAGACTGCTCTAGTGATAATGTGTATTATTAAACATATATTAACTTACAGCCTAGAAGAGAACCCTCATTTTATTAATTCAAAGAAATAGTCAGGTTTGAAAATAATTTACATTGCAGATTAAATAAAAAGCAAAACTTAGATTGTGGAAAACAGAACACATCCTTTTGTTTCCTGAACCTTTTCCAGTTTACTCATTGATAAATACCATAAGTTCATCGCAGAGAAAGTTTTGTTTTTCCAAATGGCTTATTCTATTTTGTCTTCATTTCCAAGTAACAGTCTATAACAGTCTAACTTCTATAAACCTTGAATGCATAACAGGGAGGGGGCAGGGGGGGAAATACATAGTATTTTCAGGAAATTTTGGTGTAAAAATGGTAGCTAACCCAAAAGACGGCAATTTTCTCCTGGAAAAAGAAAGTTTTATATATACACACACACAAAAGTTAGACATGGAGGATCAGGAGGCAAAGAATAATAGGTTGAGTCAAATGGAAATTTTACTGAAGCACAGGGACAAAGTGTGTAAAGCACTAAGCTATTAACATACAGCAGATTGTATCAGAAGAATAAGAGTGCTAACGACAGACAGTGAAGGTGTAATCATTAGCAGATTCGATAGAATTTAGAAAATAGGCTTCTTATTGCTGGAGGCCTAAATAAAGTTCACAGAGAAGCGTTCAAGACAACAATTGCAGGTGGTCACGGAAGAATCACATTACAATCTACTTTTTCTGGTTTCTCATTAAAAGCTCAGAAACAAGGCCGAACCCAAAAGTTAGCTTCAACATCTTAGGTAAATAACAAATCCAGTGCCTGCCTGAGTAACAATACACAGGAAGCAAATCTGCTGGTTAAAACTGTTTATATATGCAAACTCACCATCATGCCTCTAGAACCTAGTATAAAACTGTGACTTTTAAAGGTATTTTAAAAGACATTGTTTTGGAGACAAGACAAGAGGATGTAGCCTCAAGCAATGCCAGGGGAGGTTCAGGATGGACATCAGGAAGAAGTTTTTCACTAAAAGGGTTGTTAAGCATTGGAATGGACTGACCAGGGAGGCATTGGAGTCACCATCCCTGGAAGTGTTCAAGAAGAGACTGGACACGGCACTCAGTGCCATGGCTTATTTGTCATGGAGGTGTTCAGGCACAGGTTGGACCTGATGATCTTGAAGGTCTTTTCCAACTGTCATGAATCTATAATTCCATCACATAGGATTGACATAGCCTTAGAATGGTAGGCATAAAATAAAAACTTCTTAAGCTATGCAACAATTCTGATTATGAACCAAAATTGATCCCAAGTATGACTGCAGAGGTTTAATTTAATCTTTCAGACATAAATCTGACAAAAATGTTAAAGGTTACCAAGAAAACTAGCAACCAAGAAAATAAAATATTTCTGATATTTTCTTTCATTAGCACAAATAACTTACTACAGATTACATTATTCAGCAAATTAATAGGCAATATTTATTATCATTTTTAATTGCTAGCAATTGAAAACAACATTAGTGAAGTTAAAGATGTTAAAACCCTTGAAGCACTGTTTCCAGTTTTACTGGAACACAGGGCTATGTCTTCTGTTTAAGTATAAACAGCCTTTGTTCACGCAGGGTACCACTCTACTACCAATGACAAATTGATACTTTGGCATAGCAAACTGACCTACAAAACATAGGTTTCAACATAAAAGATTGATCTGCACAAATCAACAACTTCTTATGCTATTAGCTTACAAGGTAGCTTACCACATATTTTATTGTCCACTGTAGAATACAGTGTACTAGAGATTCATGATCTAATAAGTATTTCAATTCCTCTAATTTTTAATAATAAACTATGTTAGCAATGAAAAGTAGAAAAGGATTAATGGTAGATCTAGTAAAGATTTTAAAAGTGCTTCCTCATATTTTCAAACATGTTTCTAGATACACTAATTACTGATACAAATTTCTAAATATACTGATACAAAGTTATCAACTTTGCTACACTAATGTGTTTTAAATTTGTTCACCTTCATTCAAGGAATAGGAAAATTTGCCATAAGAATATTAAAACAGATTTGTAAAAAGATTGATAACCTAAACCCTGTTACCATTATCTGTGGAATGCAGGCAGACAAGGACAGACTAAAATTACCATGGTCCAGCTCCTTTAAGCAATACTATCTACTGAAAAATGACCCAAACCATAGCTTTATGTAATTCATCTAAAATAAAATGGTTTTCAAGAACACAGTCCTGTATTGCTGGTCAAATTGAAGAGCTGGAGTTTTGAAGGCTCTCCCTACTTCACTTATTTGAATGACATGGGCTGCTTGAATAGGCTTTTTAAACATTCAGCACTAATTGGTAACAGAGACTAGATTAAAATCAGTCGAGTCCTTTTAACCTTCCCCAAATACCCTCACATCTTCAAGTTTCACTTAATGTAATTGTAAAAACAGGTCTACTGTTACTCAACTCTCAAGGGTGGCATTAACTTCATTAGGTGCTGTTTGTACAATGTGTTAAGCTCCTCATTAGCACATGCACAGAGGTATTTTAGACTAATGAGGCTCTATTGTTATAACCTATCCCTGCTTAATTGCAATTTCTTTATAAGTAGCTGACGTGGTACAAACTCTCTTAAATGGCAAATACTGGTACAACAATCAGTTTTAATTGATGTGTACATTAAAATAAATCTTCCCATTAGGCTGCACATTGTATGCCTATTAGCCTCAGAGAACAAAAAAAAAATTTTTTTAAATAAAGAAGAAAAAATATGTGTGTCCAATCATGGGCTTTACCCATTTGCAGAAGGGTGCTGTGGAATCCTTCCTTCTCTGCAGCCCTACACAGCACCACCACATGGGCCCAACAGCTACCAGTGAGATAGAAGCAAGGAATCATTTAGACTGGAAAAGACCTCTAAGGTCACTGAGGCCAGCGCTGCCAAGTCGACTACTAAATCATGTCCTCAAATGCCACATCTATGGGTCGTTTAAATACCTCCAGGAATGACAGATTTCAGCTCACCACATCTGTATTTTTCAGCAGCAGCCTTTATCATCACCTCAGTTCAGGTAATTCACTGCCTTCTCTCATATTAGAAGAGAAGCAGACCCAAAGGTCAGGATAGACAGACAGTCTTCTCTCACAAGTGCAGTCTCAAGAGCTAAACTGTGGTATTGGAACTGTGCTTGTGGTGATAACAGCGACAGATGAAATCCCTCAACTTGCAAATGCCTCAAAAAACGTTCTACACTGGACAAGTATATACAACAAATATACTTGTTGTATATACTTGTCCAGTGTAGAATTGGAATTAAAGAAATTAAGCAAATTGAGGCAAAAACAAAAGCAAAACCAAATAAAGCAATATCCAGGGTGTAAGTAGGAATTTTGTTTCTGAACAATGCCAATTCTGTGCTCTTCTGTGCTCTTCATGCAGGAAGGATGTGAGGTCTATGTAAATTTAAATCATGCTAAATAGAAAACCTTCAAGGGAAAAGAAATGCACCTAAGCTTTAGTTCTTCTTTGGCATTGGCAAGACTCCTTCTAATTATCATTCCTAGGCAAAAAGTCTTTTGCTTTTAACACAGTTGCACAGAGAAAGACAGTAGAAAAATCATGTCTGTGTATTCAGGGACAGAAATTTACCTCAGAAAAGGTATTCAAAAGGAAAAAATTTATTTTAAAACAAGACATGTCTTTTTATTTTACCTTCAGGAAGCATTCTACTGCACAATCACATAGGATTAATCTTGTATCGCTAACCCTTCCTCCTACTGTTTGTGTTAAATAAAAATATATGGTAAGAGGTACGAAGGGACCATAAAAAACAAGTGGGGGTAATTTCTGCTTGGGACTACATGAAGGCAGTAAACCACTACTTTTCTTATAAAGAACACAAAAACAGGTTTGAAGTGCCTACATTTCATAGATCTGTTTACTTTCCTCCTGGGCTAGTCTAATCCACTTCCTGAGAAAATCACAGCAACTAAATCCATGAGTTTTTCAGATCATCTTTATGATTACTGTAAGCAAGTTTCTATCCAGTGAGCGTTTTCCATGCTTCCTATCTGCAAATTAAGTTCAGTGTTGCAACACAGGGTTGTCTGACAGTGATTGGACCAGAATTCTGATGAAGCTTCCATTCACCTAGGTGGGGTTTGGTATAATTCCTCAAATGCCATTCCTGTTTTAATGATTTGCTACATGGACATATTAATAAAGCTGTCCTTGCTGGCTTCCCATTACCATGTTGTCGTTGCTTTGCTGACAACTGTATTACCAGCTGCTATCTCTTTAATGTTGTTATGGTCTCATGCATCTTCTTGGTGCTGCTACTCTAGCTGAACATTGCTGGAATTTCCTATTTTATTTGCTAATGGCTTTGCCCATGCACCTCTTGAGAGGGGGTGTCACTATACAGTCAGCAATGATATTTTACACAGTACATACCAATCAAATGAGATGCTTAATAAAGCAGAGGTCTAGTCAGGAGGCAGCTAGCTCATCACAAAGATGACAAGAGTATGGATAAGCAGAAATTTCCAAAATTTCACAATGCTATTCACCGAATTTATTTCTTCCCTTCATGTCAGTAGCCACCAGCTTGGCAAAATATTGTTACTTTTCACTCCTAGCAACATTTTACTCTAGGTCTGTCACTAATCTTCATCATTAATATAGAAAGTTTGAAAACATGACCAGGACAAACTCATCAGATTCAGGTTTGTAAATAAAGATATTAGTATTAGTACTACAGTACTGAAGAGAATAGATCAAGTCATGGTTTTTAGTGGATTGATAATACAGCAAGAGTCTAGATATCATTTAGAGAATGGGAAACGCAGCCATTTACACAGGTGAATTTGTTTAACTTTTTTAAAGCATATCCTACAAAGATCCAGTCTTTATTAATAGTAATAGTCTTTCAGTCAACCAGATGAAGTGTGTTTCTTAATAACAAACCCAAATCTCTCACACAGGGCAACAAACTTGGGGTTTTTGTCTCAGACACTATTTCGGTTAAAAGAAGATTTTGTAAAGTCTCATCTTCTAAGGTAAAGTTGCCTTTCACAATCCCACCACATCAGACTGTCTTCTCCACCTCAATGGCTTTCTTCTAAATTCATTGTGTAAGGGTTCGTTTCTTAAAAAAGCTTTTCCTGCCTGCAAGTAGAGGCTTCCACACACAGACATGGACCTCCAAAAGTTAAGCATATGGGAGTTCCAGGATGAGGAAGGGAATTGGATGTTCACACAGTGGAGTAACGGAAACAGCACCTACTAAGGTGACCACCATGCGAGAGAGCAGACAAAACAGTTCTAAGAGAATGTTCTAACAAGATTACTGAGGAATAAAACAGTCACTGGCTCCCACAAATATGGACACCGCACCATCCATTTCATTCCTGTGTACTTCTAGGCATAATTCTTCTATGCTAAATATTCATCTATCACTCTCACTCCACTTGACCAGTTTTCTGTCTTCTTGCTCCACAAATTTGTCTGTGATTCTACATGAGTTCTGGTCCCATACAGCATTCAGAGTAGCACAGGAGGAGACACAGCAATTCTACATATCTGCCTGTAGCATCCCACATCCTCAACACAGTATTTGTGTAAGTTCAAGCAGGAACAGGCACAACTGAAAACTCACTACATACAAACTGAGTGTATCTCACTATTGCAAATCAAGCACAGAGTAGAACAGATCAAACGCAGTTCAAGAGGAAAACCAAGAAATCTAAGATCAGAAAAATGAACAGAATATCAGAAACTGCATATAAAATTTACCTAAAAATGTCCAAACTGCTTTTGGAGAGACCAACATGTGACCCATATTTCCTTCTGGAATGATTTGTGGAAAGATGCACTTTTCGTGCGTCCAATTCAGAGGGAAAAAAATATTAGTTTTTGAATAGACTTGGTCCAAGCAGGAAAAATAAATGAAACAATCCTAACCATGTCAGTTCTGAATCAGAGTAGCTACTTCTATATATACCTCAGAAAACAAAAATTATGACAGCTAAACCCATAAAGCAAGAACTCACCTCCCCATTATTCTAGGGATCATAACAGACTAATTATGCATTCCAGTTCACAGGCCAGTAAATTCTGAGACTCAGAACAAACTGATAAAATGACCACTCATTGATTCCCCTGCTCCTTACTGAAAAATCTATAAGCTTTTGTGGTCACACTCCAGCCAAGATGTAAACTCTTAGAATATTGTACATAATAACATTCACTACCATCTCAAGTCACTAGTATGACCTTCAGCCACAAGTTCAGCAGCTGGTTTATTGCTCATTTGGTTCATTCCTAGATGGTAATAAAATTGAATGTTTTGTTCAAAATATACCTCCTGACATCTCTTTACATACTCTGTCTAACAGCATCTCCCTGTATCATCACTTCAACTTGTAATATTTAGGCAGTTTCTTAGCAATCACCTATCACAAGGCACAAAGGCCTTCCTAGCATAAATGAAATCTCTTGCTCTGAATACCCAGTTTTTTCTTCCAATTTTTTCTTCCTATGCCATAACATGAGAACATTTAGTAAAGACATAAGGACTTAAAATGTGTATAACACAATTGACATTGTTAATTTATTTCTGAGTATCTCTATCTTCAGAAGAAATACTCCAGGGACTGAGAAAGCAAGAATAATCTATCATTTCTTTTCCTGTAGTAATTAACTTTATTTTAATAAAGGGAAAAAAAAAACCAGTAGTCATAACAACAGAAGGAAAAAAAAATGTGTAAACGTTTGCAGACAAGTTCTAACCTTTTAGTGACAACGGCTGCAGACTGAAAAAAAATCACAAGAAGTTCAAGGACACCAGCCACATTTTTTTGTGGCTGCCTGCCTACCAGAAATAATTGCAACAGTCCTAGACTGCACAAGATACTGTCTAGCAGATAAGAGATAACAGAGTGTCAGTGACAAAGGTCAGAGTTAAAGGGCATAGTTTGATAGCTGAGAAAAATAAGGATACGCTTGGCCAAATATGAATATGGAGTTCAATAAAAGTAGATTAAAGGAAGCAGAACTCAAGAAATAAAGGGGAAAGGTTGTTGTCATTGTATGCGGGAGTTAAAGAAAAAGAAAAAAACTACTCCAGCTTGCAAGGCACTGAGCTACCAGTTTCTTCAAAACATGAAGAACAGTTCTCTGGGGAGAAGTCCATGTACAGCAGATAGCCACACCATCAGGAGTATCAACTTCTTCCCACACCTGATACATCGCATCAGAAAGAGAAAAGATACTGGTGTCTGTTAACTACTGCTAAGAGGTCTGAAGTGAGCAGTTACAAAAAGTAAGTTCTGTATCTGCCCCACATCTCTATTGGTGACATTTCTGTAGGTATCTAAACCTCCCCTGAAAATATTTGTGGATACCAAGATTAGGAAAACATGGAGTGATCAACTGCTTTTAAATTTGCCTAGTGGTTATAAGCAACATGGTTTTCATATTGTTGCATCAAAATAGGGCAACCCAAAGATGATACTACAGCTTATATCCACTTGGAATAAAAATTGCATGAATTCAAGTCTTATCATTTATACAGGCACCATCAAGTCAGCCCTTCTGGCCTTCTAACTACAACCAACCATCTACTATTTTCCAGCCCTAAAATGATCTCCAAAACAGCTCAAGATAACCGTTGTGCAGCTCAAGATTACAGTGCAGATAGAGAAATCAACAGTAAACTCAGTTTGTGTGGGCCTGGAAATAAGGAGATAAAGTCATGTCTTGAACATACAGTGACAGCACTACCACCACGGTACTTTTCTGTTCTCACTAGAAATGCATCTTTCAGGCCTGTTCCTCTTCTTCCCATCAGTTCAGGGAGTTACTGCTGCAATATTCCAGACAGGTAAGACCTCTTAATAAGCAAGAGCAGTGAGAGTCTCAAGGCACTCTCACACAAACCTGTTTTTCTTCACATTGCTATAGATAACAGCAAATGCCACTGCAACAAAGCTCCTGAGGTGTGTTGTGGTGCATTTTAGGAATTGGCAGTGTTACGTTTATGCATGGACTTGATTTAAATGATTCTGTGACTATGTAGTCAGACCTGAGCTCACCTAAACTAACTCAGTAACACCAGCTGCATAGGCAGGAGCATTTAAGGCCCCAGCCCAGTACTTGACCTGGTTAGCTTTGCACTAGCACGGCAAACCTAAAGCCCTTCAGCACAGGCATATGCAAGTAGCCACATAATTGCAGGCTAGAAAGCATACACTTACCACTTACTATTGTGGTACAGGATGGAAAAGAGCAGTTTAGAAGCAGGCACGGTACCCTGTACAAAGCTTGACTGTTTTGTAGAACAGCAAAGATGCATAAAATTGAAGGAAGGAATCATGTCATAGTTTTTCCTTGCTAAGAATGTCCCTGCAATTACCCATTTAGGGAAAAATGCAATTGCCCTCTCACTCTACTTCTCTTTAACAGTTGCCATTCTGACTTTTAATGAAGGCGTTTCATTACATTTTACTGTACAAATAGATTGCTTTCAAAAATAAATACATCATACTAATGATTTACAAGATCACTATGTCATATAAGTGTTCTAAACAGTTTTAAGAATGTTTCTTTCTTTGAAAAGAAGAAAGACTTCCTATCTAAGTGAATAGATATGAGCAACACAACACAGCCAAGGCAAATTCTTCTTGTGACTAGCAAAGGAAAAAGCTTTTGTATTTGTTGAAGACTTTATCACTTGTTTTATACAAGTGTAATAAAGTACAGAGACTTTGCCTAGTTAGGCAACCCTGTGTTTTCAGCCTATGATCACACTGGATCAAGAGCAGAGTAAGAAAAAGGCCTAGATAACAGGAAACCAAACATGTACAGCACAGTCACTCAAGGAGGCATTAATTCAGAATCCAAGTAGCTTAAATACAGCTCCCTAAGTACAGGTTTCATGGGGAATACTTAAAGATGACACAAAGGATATATTTTATTCCTTTTCTGCCTTTTTTCTTAGAAGTCTTCCAACATTTATTTGGAATTTTTGCTTCCAAGGAAGCAGCTGTTCCATCTTTACCTTTCTTAGCTGTTATGCTAATCCTGTAGTTCAATAGTTAGTCTTTCACACCTTCATAGATTTCACTACAATTTGTTTAATACTGATCACAAATATTGTATTAAAAAAAAACCTAGGTCTTTAATAATGCAAAGAAACCAGAAAAAAATATATTTACAAAGAGAAAAAGGCAATAGTTTGCTTAGATGTCTTTGCATTTACAAATAAAACCTGTGAACAGTCCAAATGGATCTGTACTGTTTCACAAGCTGTTTATAGATGCTGAGAATAGAAAGAGTGTATTACATTAAACATCTTTGGTCAATCTCATAGACAAATCTTCATTACTGTGCAGATCCGAGATGAAGTTTAACAGAATTTCTAAATGCCTTGGGTGCTAAATCATTACTATAAGAGGATTTTCTATATAAAGAAAGATTTCTGATCATTTCATTCACTAACCTAATCATTATAGTAATCTTCAAACAGAAAACCAAGCAAGTGGGCAGTTAATGTTTGCTAATTCCTATGGAAAAACTGGTTAGACAAACTGTTTTTTTCTGGTTGGGTTCCTGTAAGACTACCTGTACTTAAACTGAACTGCAATGATTTGACTTCTACAGCAGCTTCATGCACACATGTGGACCAATCTGTCACCAGAAAGTGCAATATAATAATTTTGGCATGTTCACAACAAGTGGATGTAGTCACTTCTTAAACATACCCAAATACATTATTCAAATTGGGATAAGTAGAGATAGGTAGATAATTCACAAAGTAGAATTTATGACAGACCATATTTCAGTTTTAGGTACAAACCTGAAAACAAAACATCATTTGAAACAGAGTTTCACTGTTTTCCTGTTTTACACTCCTCAACTCATCCGAACAAGTTATTGTTATTTATAATGAAATTTCAAAGACACAGTTCACCTAGTTTTGATGATTTTTGTTTTCAAGTAAACTTCTGAAGTGTTGCAGATAAAAAAGAAAACTCCCTTATGATGTCACAACACTGCGTTACTCATTAACTGATCTTTAAACCTAGTTTGGGCAGGAGTCACACCAGCACAGCATTTCCTGCAACGCTGAGAAAGGAAGGCTGTGGGTTTCAAGGATCGCTCTAGAATTGAACTTACCTGAGCCTGAAGTTAGCGCCATCAAAATGCTGAGGAAAGGAAGCTCCTTGGAGGACTCCGTTTTTCGTTCTGAAAGTCACAACAGCTTCCGAAAATCAAGTAATGACACCCCAGCCAGCCCTACGGAGAGTGTTGGATCAGTATTTATAAGGTAAATTCCAATATGATTGAGTGTTTTGCATGTGCTTGATGATGGGGGAACAGGGCAGCAATACAGGAGGGTACTGGGATAAGTGCACTAAGGAAAATACCCAGATAAGGAAGCTTAATATGAGAAGGAAATGCACAGAGAGGTGGTAATTTCATATATGTCTGATTGCACTGGGAAGGGGAGCACTACTGTAAAGGAGAAACTTGTAATGGAGGACAGAAGGGTATTGTTTTCTCCTTCTTTTTCTACTGACACTGAAATAGGGCTTCGAATGTGTATAACACTATATACTACTAAAATTCAAGTTTTAAAGTTATCTCTATGGGATCACCCAAATATCTATCAAATTTGATCTCTGTTCAAAACAAATGTAAACTTTGTTAGATCAGGGAGTTTGACAAAATATTTTCCTGCGTGTTTTGGCCTGAAAGACTTCATAATGTTTATTAAACTCATTTTCAAGATAAGTGCCACCTTATTCACAAGCAATATTAATGAAAGTAGAAAGCTCACTAAATGAATACTGTTAAAGGGTTTCCTGATAGAACGCTGCAAAAAAATTCAGGGGAAATAGGTTTTCTTACTTTGGAAGGGTGGACTTGTTGAATTGTCAATTCCCTCTGTGGCAGAATTCATTGCAATGCAGAGTTCTGGACAAATCATGCACATTTTAGACAGCACAGAAAAATGAGGGAAGGCAATGTCAGAGGGTTACTGGCACTTACTGCTTATCCTTCCTCATCTACTGCAAGATTAAGACAAGTAAACATCCATAGTACTTAATGTCAACCCATCCTGAATAGAATAGCTTAAAGAGCTATTCAAAATATCATTAGACATTTACTGGTTCTTAATCCACTTGAAAATTCTTTGCCAAGGGCTAGTCCTTAATTGTTGCATGGTGCCAAACAACCCTGAAGAGTGATTTGGAACCTCTACACAGCCTTTGTGTGGCTGAATTACATCTCTTTGTGGCTGTGCAAAATTCTTACTATGGGGTGACAGATCTTATCACTAATTGGGTTACTAATTGGTATAAAATAGTCTGTTGGCCTAATTTTTTCTCTTTTGAAATATTGTTAAGGCTTTTTAATATCATATATGCATATCATCCTTTCTTCCAACTCGAATGTCAAAGAGATAACGTCCAACAGTTTCAACAGATAATAGAGAATCAGAAATTTTAAGTTTTAATTAGAGATATCAAAAGCTCTAATCTAGAACTAATCACTTAGAGCTTGCCTTTAAAAATAAAAATTCAAATGACTTTTCGTATGCCGCTTGATCTCATTTTCCAGTTAGGCGTGGGACATAAGTACAGAGGTATTCAGAGGGTAACCCAAGTTGGTTCTAATTCCTAATTTGGACAATATAAATTTTGTTCTCTTTTCTGTGTCCTGCCCAGAACACTGGGCAGACAGATCTACCTACTTTTTTATTTACCTCTAAACGACCAGTACACAAAAAGCTGCCATATATGCTCTGGGGGCAATGTGACCAGGCCTCACAAAGAACAGAGTCCTTTACCCCAGATTTCTCAATAATCAACCTGCCTGCCAAGTATCAAGTGGTAGGGGCAGGCCTTCTAGAAAACCAGTTTACTCAGTTGCTGGTTCAGTAAGGATAATATGATCATAAAACCCTGCTGTGAAACCACAGCTCTATCAATAGCAAAGATGGAGTAGCAGGCTGCAAATTGTAGACAATCTAATAAAAAGGATGCATGATAGCACACAATGAGCAAGATGGACTGAGCCCTCACCAAACTTGCTCTTCATGTGTTTGTCACAGTCATAATACATTTATTGAAAATGAGCCACATGAAAAATCATGGAAAATGTGTTTGGGAAAAGCAAATGCGGGCTCTGCATTTTTAGGCACTATTTTACTACAGTCCTATTTATTTGGAGCATATTTTCTATATATGAAGATGCACCGAGAAAATTTACTATATTAATGATTGTTCTTGTTCATTCTAATTATATTATTCATGCCTGAGGACAAAAACTGACTATATGCCTTAAGTTTTTACATAAATCTGTTTTCACCTCACTGTAATTGGTACCATGTGGATGAGTATGAATCTGGCAGAAACCAGGGAGTAATTAACATTTCATAAAGGGAAGCTCACAGTTTATCAACATGGCAGCATGTTATTCCTGACACAGAGAAAAAAACTGATTTCAGAAGCAAATTAGGACTCTGGAGTTGAAGCTGATGTGTCAGCCATGGATTATTGACCAGAAATTAGTATTGATAAAAGTACTGGCCACATGTCTTGGCAGCATTTTATCACTGTGAATGTATAGAGTTGTTCTGACATCAAAACAAAACATTCTCCAGTGGGCCAGAACAAAATCTGGGCTAAATAAATAGGGAACTCAAGGTCCCACTTGGAGCCAATCCCTCTAATATGAGTCAATACTCTGTTTTCCAGTTCTCCTAAAATTTAGAAAAATTTTTGGTTTTGGTTTTGAATAAGAGTGACTCCAGAAAAAAAAAATAAACACAACAAAATTAATTCAATTTAGACCGTCAGTTCTGTGAATGTCATAATGCTATGTATGTTTATGCCAATCCTAGCAATAATCATCTTGCTGGTTATATATTAAATGCTTGTAAAAAAAAAAAATCAGCATTTGTCAGTAACATTGATATTATGTAAAAATTACAAACATTTTTTTTTTAAATTACAGAAAAATGTAGAGCATGAGGTTTGTTTTCTAAATATCTCATGAAAATGGAAATCAAAATGGTTCTCAACTCTAGTCCTGACCCGCAGCTCATTTGGTGCACTATAATACACAAACAAAACAAATACAGTACTCACATTTTGCATCTGTGATCTGGCATTAACATCTTTTGCTTACAACAAAATAACAGAAAAACTCTGTAACAACTAGCAACATAAACTTTAAAGATGACTTTTTTACAGATGGGTTTTTGTTTGGCCACAAAAAGGAACCCTACTTCCAGATTTCCTCTCTGAAGATTTTTAACAGAAAGCTTTTTTAAACAAAATTCTGCATTGAAATTATACCCGTCAGAATCTTCCAACACACTGCTCTAAGACTGAGGCTTAGCTCAGACTAATTTAAGAAGTTATGTTAAAAAGACAGGCCCATACCACCTTTTAAAAAGTGTGTTGTTTTTATAGCTCAATTATAAGCACCTGAAACACTGGCCACCACCTTAATTCTCAATGGCTTGCATCTGGGATTTGGCATTCACCCTTTTTGGTCTGACTATGAAGACATATTTACACTTGTTTTGGTTTCTTTTTCCCTCAGAGCAATACAACTCCTAGTTCTAAATGAGATAGAATAGTAACTGTATAACCACAGTCAAATAGCTTATTATTCACGACCTCATCTGATGTAAAGACTGTGAGAGAAAACTGATAGTATGATTAATTCTTTCACATTATCTTGTGTTCCTCACTTTAACCTTCCTCTTCTAAAGGTAAGAATAAACCTTTCCTCAGCTTCTGGAAAGTCTAGGCACTACATTTTCTTGAGGAAGATTCAATTTATCCTCAAATTAGACGGTTTTCATTTTCTTACATACTTAATGTACCATACTGCTGCACTTCAGAGATGGCCAGATGACTAAAGGTGTTTTTTTAACAAAGTGATCACCATATTTACACATATGAATGCTTGCTGCACTCAAGAATGTGTGGTTCCAAAAAGGACCCACATGTACTCCTTTATGATACACAGACTGAGTAATTATATATGTGCATGCACCTTATTCATTAAATACACATAATCTGTTAGATACCCTAACCATACAACTGTAGCTGGATTGAAAATTTTGTCCAAGTCATCTGTATTCAGAGATGTCTCACTTGGATGTTGTCCAGGATTTCCTTGGACACTTATAATCAGAGGATGACAAACTAAGCAAAATGTAACCCACCAGAGCAGAACAAGCAATACACCTGACTTTTTTAGCAGAGCTGGACAATATACTAAATGAGAACATATATTTCTTCTATTAAAAGTGAAAATATCTTTTTTAAATTATAAATGGAGTAAGCAAATTTTGCTGCCATGAGATTTCATACAAGCATTTTAAATGACAAGATCTAGGCATCACAGTATTCTAATATGTTAGCATTGCCAGTCATGAGGCATCCAGGCCAATACACTGCACAAAAATATGCCATAATTGCTCTTTATTTTTTTTTAACATGAGTTAAGAGGAGACACTGACGTGCGTTTTTCAGCAAAATGCCAACTGGCTGAGTGCTTTCTCACAGCTGTTACATGTCACAGGGTGGCTTTTTCCAGAACGTAAGAAAGTTGTCATAAACAACTTGGAGCAAAAGTGAACGTTCCTTTATTTCAATGGTTCTACTGTGTTTTGCCATTAACCCTCCATCCCATGTTCTTTTCATCACCATGGCACAGTAAGACACAGTGGTGAGGCTCACAGTATGCAATGTGACTTCTGTGTCTCTGCACAGGTCATTTTGAAGATCATTGATTCTAAAATGGCAGTAAATATGCTGACGAGTACCTGTACAATGTGTTACATGCTCACTGAGAGGTGGGCTGACACCATATTACTAACAACCCAGCAGTTTTGTGTGGCACTCTCTCTCCTTTGTCCTGCTGGGTATTACAGCCATGAGTGTAGGCCAGTCTCGTTCACCCAATTGTTCCAGCATGGAGTCACAAGGAACACTCCGGAATGCTTCACCATCTGTGATAAATGCCCCAACGAGCTTTCAGCCCAGCTAACTTCATTTGCCCCATGCACTGCCCTGTCCAAAGGGGAAGTCAACCAATCCAGTAATCCAGACTACCTTAAACAAAAAACAGGAATTGACAGTTATATAAGGTTTCCAGTAAACAGCTTGGAAGAAAAATATTATCTGATATGGGTATCCATAAAGTAATCTCAAACTTTCAAAAACAAATAACTAAATTCTTAATCCAGGCAAGGAATAAGACTCAACTGGCCAAAACTGCTTTTCACTCCTTACAAAACGGCACCATTTGCTCTGTTCTGGTCCTGACTATCTTCCACAGACTATTTTGGACCTTGGTTTCCTCTATTCTGAGCATACATCAGGTATGCTGAGTAACTTGAACACTGTTTTTGAACATTCCTGCTTAAGTCAGGAGTATTATCAACACCAGCTCAGACCAGGTATGGCTTTGTCTAACTGGATCTTTTACCCTCCAAAGTCTGTAGCCTCTCCAGGCAACTTCTTCCGGTTCTGCACCACCTTTTTAGTCCAGTTGTTTTGGTTTTTTTTCTAGTGTGCATCTCACAAGCTGGCTTCAACCTGATTTGTGGATGACTTGTGTGTATTCTAGAAATTAGAATTTTTTCCCTGTTCCAACATCTTTCCAAATGTCTATTACTTTGTGTCTCATACTATCAGAGCTCCTATTTCTATAGTATCTAACGTAAGATTTCTTTACTGTCACATTTCAACTATAAGGACTTAGCAGATATTTCAACACTCAATGGCCTCCAAGAAATTTGCATAGCTTTCACAGAATCTTACCAATGCAGAATATCATAAAGAAAACTGAAGACAAGACATATATAATGACCTATAAGGCAAAAGTATTGAGGCACAATTGAAGCTGTATTTCTTGATACATTTTTACACCTGCAAAGAAATACAGAAGGATTCTCTACTGAAGAGAAATGTGCTCAAAGTACACAGAATGCTTATAACCACTCTCCTCATTTTCTGCTTTGTTTCTTTCCAAGGAAGTTTCCTCACATTCAGGCATGCTGATACTTGCTAGATAAACTGAAAAATACTTTATGAACAGCCACAATGAATGTACTGAAATAAACCTTGCTGATTAAGACAATGTATAATGCTGCCTATTTTCAGCTAGATTGTCTTTTTCATAATTCAACAGCCATGAATCTCCAGGCATGGGAAGCAGTTCCACTGCTTTTTATACTGACCTTTCCAATATGTCTCATTAGGCTCTTCTAGTCGTTCTTTCTTCATGTCCTTCAAGATATGATTCATAACTATTCTGATAAATTAAGGAAACTGATTAGAAATAAACAAAAAGAAAAACAGAGAAAAATGAACAAAGGATATGTAAACGGTCATACTTGGTCAAGTCTTACAATTTGCTGCCGATATACTAGAGAACAACATCTCAGCTGACATTTATAAAAGCTTCATTAGGTCATAGTGCTTGAATACTAAACCTGAGCCAGCCTCAACTTGCTGTGAAACACATTCTACCGCAAAATATGACCAGTGGTACTGTGCACAGGACTGATGAAGTTATCTTTTAAACTCCTCTCTATACAGCCTTCATAAGATTACTGGGTGGTCCAGTCTGGGGGATCACACTTCAGAAAATACCTGAACCTCCCAGAGACAGTTCATAGAAAAAAAAAGTCCAAACCCACAATTTATATGTTTTATCTGAGACTAAAGATAAGAATGAAAACGAGAAGAAACAAGAGACAGGTTATCACTGTTCTTCATATTGAATAAATGAAGAAGTAATGGCTTTAGATTTCAGTAACAAGGATCCAAAACCATGTTGTGGATTAAGGACATCCCCTGGATGACAGCAAACACTGGAATTAGCGGTGTGGACACACTGATGATGTTTTAAGAACAACTTAGACAGAAGCCTTGCCAGGAGTGACAGGAATAGCAGGTCTTAACTTGGGACCGGGAGTGAACTCAATGACTCAATGAGTCTCTCCTCATTCTGCTTTTCTGTGCCTTCATATGTATCTTAAATCTTTTTACTTTGCAGTGAAAGTTTTTCCTACTGTTTCATCTCTAATTTTTTATCCTTTGCTGTGTTATACATAATGCTGAAGGTCCTAATTACTGAGAACCCTGAATCCCCTGTAAGGTTTAATGCAGAGGAACAGAGCAGGAACACGTGAATTTTTGTCCACACAGCATCACCAGTACTGCTGGCATTAAAAAGTAATCAGTAAGTTTATAGTACACTACTTTCTCTCCCCGATCTGCCCTTCAGCAGTTAGAGAAACACACAGTCCAGATTTTCTCACAACTAGTCTCTGCTAGAGACACCTTCATCTTCAAATACTTGCTTTACTTTAACTGTATGTATGAGCAACTATCACAGTACAGTAAAAGGTCCTTTGTGGTTTTCTTTTTATGTAAGATTTATGTAACATAAAAGCATATGGTTTTCAAGTATATCCCACTCACATCAGCAGTTGTGCATTTGCTTATTTAATATAAGGTATTCCTCCCTGAATATTACTGAGAATCGTGGTATTCAGAGCTTTTTTTATTCAGGAGTGTCCCCTCTCACTCTGGATTTGCTGCACCATGTACTTTGACAGAGCTTGGCCACAGAGTTTCTTTTCAAGTTCTCAAAAAAACTCACAAGCTATAGTTCCGGTTCATTGCTTATTACTTCCACTGTCATTATCAGCTAACAGCAAACTGTACTAAGCACACGTGTATTGGCAATCTGCCAGAAGCAAATCTCTGATAAGAGTTAAGATATCGTAATATGGAAGAAATTACTAAGCAAGGATTCATTTTTCAGTGTAGAGGGTTTAGGCATCAACTTATTTGAATGTAAATTTCTTTTGCGCTAAGTGACTAGACAGATTTATTTAAATCAGAGAGCTGTGCATATCTTGGGAATGGAGCCAGATTAAACTACAAGAGAGACTGAGCCCCAGGACCAAGCAACTTCTTTCTAGTTCTTGCACCACTGACATAAAGACAGGAATCTCTGGCAATGAATAAACAATCCAGTGGGTTTTATCTCCTAAACAGGAGTTTTATCTCCTAAACAGACTGAAAACCTAAGCATTCAAAAGAAAGCAGATTTTATTTATCCAAATATCTGAAAGTCAGATTCTCACCTACTAAAACCAGCACTTCTGCTGAACTGTGTACAGTTACAGAGGAATCATTCAATTATTCACAAAGCTGCCTCAAAATTAGAACTAAATTAGAAAATACATTTTTAGTGCAATGGAAAGCCTCCAAAAACAAGTTGAGGGCTGGGCAGTCACTTTTCCTAGTGATTCCAATCCTCCTGTGCATGCTTTGTTAGTGCATACTTACACAAAAACAATCTCCAGGGTACCTAAAACCTCACACAGATTTCTGCACCCAAGAAAAGGGCCTCAACAGACACATGATGGTTCCCCCAGCCCTCTCCGTTCCAGCTCTACTCATAGTCCAGGCAGCTGAAATGGCTCCTATTCTGTTATGGTTGGGTAAATGAGATGCTGTTATATTGTCAGGTTGTATCTGGTTTAAGGGGGTGGGAGAGGCTCTGCAAAGCAGTGCCAAGCACACTCAGGGGCTCAACAGGGAAGAATAGCAGCAGTGTTTCACAGGTACAGGGCCTAACAGGCTGAATAATCGCTCTTGTAAATTAAATCTGACTTCTTTTCCACATGTGCCTTGACTTTCACATTAAATACTACGTGAACATTTGTTAATGATGTCTCCCAGAAATACAGCCATTTAAAATGTCTTCCTTTCTATGCATCTTAGCACGTAGTCTTTAAATTTTCCTGTACTGAAGCCAATTAAACCTACACAGTCTAGCAAAAGTCATTCAGCAATCTCACTTTTTTTGCAGGATTTGTGTGCCCAAGCAGCTATGGCAGTCATGAGCCATTTCACCATTAACACCTTTTTCTTATCACTGATATCCTGAAAGTATTGCAGCAATACCTGAAGCTTATTTCTTGCACCTCCTAAAGACCAAGTATTCAAAGGTGATTAATTTGCTTCATACACTTTTCAATCTGAAATGTACATTGTATCTATCTTCTACACAGATATTCACTAAAAGAAACCACTCTACTGTGTATATTCTCCCTTTAGCTCATGTGAATGTTCAGCTGTTAGGAAGTTAATATATTATTAATTTTATTAAAACATGAAAATAGACCTTTGTCTAGACATGTTACTTCGAACTCTCATGTCAGGATTTTCTCCTTTGATTGTGTACTTACAACCACAGAGTCCATTTTAGCTTCATGAAAACATTAGTTCACCAAACTGAAACCTAAGTGGGTTACTAAACAGGTAGTAAAAATATTTTACATAGGTATGTTGACAGTTTGTGGCTGCCATGCAAGATAACTTGTGGCAAATGCCATCTTAAATCTAACCTTCCTGAGGGCACCTAACTTGCCCCACAGCTCTGTCAGAACAAGCCCAAGGAAGGCCAGTGGTAAGCCAGCTTTCTGGTTTTTTGCCCAGTATGAGGTCATTTTGTCAGAGTTAGAAATGTGACAAGGGCAAGGCCCGTTTGGAATTAAATCTCAACAATGATGTCAAAAAACAACAAGAAGAATGTCTCTAAATACATCAGTAACAAAAGGAAAACTAAGAAGATGCAGAGAAGGCAGAGTTACTGAACACCACCTTTCTATTTGTCTTCACTGGCAAGACCAGCCCTCAGGAATCTCTGACCCAGGAGACCAGGGATTGTCAGAAGCAAGTCTCTTCCTTGGTCAGGGAGGATTGAGTTAGAGAACACCTAGGCAAATTCAACATACACAAGTCCATGGGCCCTGACAGAATGCACACAGAAGTGCTGAGATAGCTGATGGACATCATAGCTGTGCTCCTTACAATCATCTTTGAAAGGCCATGGAGATCAGACTAGTGCCTGAGGACTGAAGAAGGTAAATGTCACCCCAGTCTTCAAACAGGGCAAGAAGGAGGATGCAAGGACCTATCAGCCACTCAGCCTCACCTCAGTCCCTGGAAAGGTGATTGAGCACCTCATCTGGAGGCCACCTCTATCCACAGGGGGGACAAGAAGGTGATGAGGAGCAGTCACCATGGATTCACTAAAGGCAAATCATGCTTGACCAACTTGATTGCTTTCCACAATAAAACAACTACCTGGATGGATGAGGGGAGAGCAGCAGATCTTGTCTATCTTGACTTCAAGGCTTTCTACACTGTTTCTAACAGTGTCCTCACAGACAAACTCAGGAAGAGTGGACTGGATGAGTAGACAGGGAGGTGGATTGAGAACTGGCTGAACAGCAGATCCCAGAGCCATAATCAGTGGCACAGGATGTAGTTGGAGGCCTGTCTGTGGTGGTGCCTCTCAAGGTTCAATAGTGGGCCCAGTCTTGTTTAACTTATCCATCAATGACTTGGGTGAAGGGGCAGAGGCCTCCTCAGCAAATTCACTGACAACACAAAGCTGGGAGGAGTGGCCGATACCCCAGAGGGCTGAGCAGCCCTTCAGAAGGACCTTGACAGGCTGGAGAGATGGGCAGAGAGGAACCTTCTGAAACTCAGCAGAGGCAAATGCAAGATCCTACACCTGGGGAAAAATAAACTCATGCAGCAGCACAGGCTGGAGCCAAACCTGCTGGGAAGCAGGTCTGTGGAGAAGGACCTGGGAATCCTGGTGGACCATAGGCTCTCCATAAGCCAGCAGTGTGTGCTTGCAGCCAAGCAGGCAAATGGTTTCCTGGGCTGCATTTGGAAGAGCACTGCCAGCAGGTTGGAGGATGTGATCCTTCTCCTCTATTTGGTCCTGGTGAAGCATTCCTGGAGTGCTGTGTCCAGTTCTGGGCTGCTCACTACAAGACTAGGAGCTCCTGGAGATATCCAGCAGGGAGTCACTAAGTTGATCCAGAGTCTGGAGCATCTCTCTTCTGAGGAAAGGCTAGGGAGCTAGGTATTTTCAGTCTCAAGAAGGGACAGCTGAGGGATGACCTCATCAATGTCAGTAGGTATCTGAAGAGAGAGTGCCAAGGGGACAGAGCCAGGCTCTTTGCAGTGGTGCCTGGCAATAGGAGAGGCAATGGGCAGAAACTTGCACGGGAAGTTTCACCTGAACATGAGGAAGAATTTTTTACTGTGCATATGACCACACACTGGAACAGGCTACCCAAAGAGGTTGTGGAGTCTCCCTTGCTGGATTCAAGAAGCATCTGGACACAATCCTGTGCCATGTACTCTAGGATAGTCCAGCCTGAGCCAGGATGTTGGACCCACTGGCCCCTTCCAACATTATTCATTCAGTGATTTTGTGATTTTTCTGTGCAGACAAAGCAGCGTGGGGCGCTGCTGTTGAGAAAGGAAGCATAAACACCTACTTGTCTGCTCAAGATGTAAAGTCGCAGATGGAAATACCAGCTAATCACTTCAGAAGTTCACGTTAGTAGAGCAGTCCAGAGGCCAGCATCAGTATTTGGACTACTGCCTGCTTCCACGAGTCACCGGCGAAGTGCGCTAAGAGAAAACAGGGCGCAGCCACCGCCACCTTCCCCCTCGGGACTGCGTCTGTGTCAAACCGCGTATCTCCTGTACTCCCCTATAAAACATTAAGGATGGCTTTTGTCAGAGCCGGCGGGAGCCGGCGTCTTACGCGACAACGTCCCGACTGAATAATTTAAAGCTCGTAAGGGATCGGCCTCACGGGGAGCGAGGGGGTGCATCGGTCACAAGCTCCGCGGCTCAGGCGGCTCCGAGCCCGGCCGGGCGGGCTCAACCGGTTTGCGGGGCCCCGGCTCCTGCCGGCCCCGAGCGGCGGCGGGTCCGCCCCGGGGCGGGGCGGCGGGGGCGGAGCGGGCGGCCCGGCCCGGCCCGGCCCGCCGGCGGCGGAGTGACTTGCGGCGGCGGGCTGAGTCGTGCTGCCCGTGCCGATGGTGCTCATGACCGAGCCGCAGTGCGATGCGGAGGAGCCGAGGGCAGCGCGGGCCGGCGTCCGGCGGGAGAACAGGGGCGCTCCGCGGCTGTGAGTAGTGCCCGCGCCGGGAGAGCAGCCCTCCGCGGGGCTGTGCCCGGGCCGCCCGCGGGGCAGCGCCGGGGCCGCGGGGAGCTGAGGGCGGGGGCGGCGGGGGGAGCCCCCGAGCGGTGGGGCCGCGCTGTTGGGGCGTCGGCCTGGAAATTCCCGGGAAAGAGTCACCAAGGGGGCTCCGCCTCCGGGCTTAAATTGAGCGCGAACACCCCCCACCCGCTCGGCCAAGACCCGCTCTCGAGTTCAGCGTTAAACTCAGCAGTTATAGTTTTAGGAGCAAGACATAAAAATACTGCTTTCGGTAGTTTCACCCAGCAGCCTGAAAATCTTTCTGACCCGTGGCGCTCAAATATAGTAGTGCTTTATCGCTTATGTTAATTGCACGGGCTTCTGTGGGAAGCTGTGATCCTTTCCCCTGGGTGCTAGGAAAATCCACAACTTTGTGGAAAGTTCACAAAGTCCGACACAGGCGAGGGACGTTGAAACGGGAGTTCATTCTGATGTCCTAGAAAGCGGAGGATTTCCCTTCTCAGGAAGGATAGTGGTCACTTGCCCATATTGTCATGGTTCCCCACTGGGTTCATTGCCCAGTACGACCATAGCCATACTCATACTTCTGCTTTTTAACCTGAGAAGTACTGTACAAGTTGAGTAGGTGAAGAGGTCGGAAATATTCTTCATGAGGAAGAGGAGGCTCTCTGCTGGCTAGTAAAGGCTGTCTACTTTGACTAACTGATAGAAGGTAGGGAAGTCAGAGTGCTCAGAAGGGTGGGAAGACTCCCCTGAGGCTGCTGACTTTCCCAGCCTCTGATGATGACTGGGAACATCAAGAGTTAAAGGTTCATCTCCTGCCTTGGTCTCTTGCTTCCTGCAGAGATTCTCAAATGTTTAGGTGTTTGTGGGCCATAGCAATGACTGTCACGTGAAAAGGTTGCTGGAATCAAACAGTTGTCTGTTTCCATACCAGGCTTCCAATTCACATGAGCCTTGGCAGTCCCAAGGACAGTGTTTGAGAAGTCAAGCATCTGTAAAGCAAGAAAGTAGAACATGTGGGGCTTTCTCTTTAAAAGAAATTTAAAAGAGCTAACTTTCTCCTAATCTGGGATGATTCCTCTTCCCAAAGAACTTTTCTTCACAAATATTTAATCTTAAACGGCTTCCAGGAGAAAGGCAAACAAGTTAGCAGCTAGCTCTTTCTCTTGAAAGAAATTTTGAGAACGTGTCAGTTGATTTTTGGGGTTTTTTTCTGCAGCTGTTGTATGCGTGATCTCTAAGCAGGTGTATTCCTAAAGTATATATCACAGTGAAATCTGTTACCAGAAATAACTTGCTTGTTAGAGAGCACTGGGAATCAAAGTGTCTTCTAAGTGTCCTTTATCCTGTATGGTGTAATCACATCAGTGACTTCACACTACAGATGAAACATAATTCCCAGACCTTCTCTAGAGTCTTCTGACTTCAAGCCTTGGATCCTGATCCCTGTGCAGAATTATGCCAGTGAACCTAATGAAGTTGTTCAGGTATGCAAGATCTGTATCTGATTTTTCTCTTGAAAACAGAACTAGGAGTCCAGGATAGTATATGGAGAGCTTGATCTCAGAGGCGTTACACATGCGCAGGTGACTGACCATCTGTTTTTCCCCCAGGTGTTTAGTCTTTCAGTCCTTCATCAGTTAACAGTTTTAGAAGCAAGGTCAGTCTTAGCCAGTGTGATAAACAGAGTTTTCCTCACTGTGACTCTCTATGTTTTTTTAGCTATCAGTTTTTGCTGTTCAGTAGGTGTCATGCAGCGAAGAGCTAGGCAGTCTATTACACTTTAAAATACAGTGTTCAGCAATAGTAGCCTGACAGCAGGAGGGTGAAAAGACTGCGAGAGAAAAAAATAGAAAACAAAAACAATACAACCAAAATGTGAAAAAGCTTTGTCTTTAACTAGAGAATTGTTAAAGCATTTGCTCTTTGGAAACAAAATTGGAATTCACTTTCCAGCCCCATTTTACTGAGAAACTTGTGTGAGAAACTGTTGTGTTCATTTGATGGAGAATTAACCTCACAAGCCAGGTATCTTGGGTTTGGCTGATGTGAAGTTTCAGGGGAGATTATTCAGCTCAAGAATGGAAGTATGGCTTTAATTCAGCTAGAAATGAGATTGCTACAAGCTGAATTGTTGAAGCTTTGGTTTTAGAAGATGTTGTACATAAGTGTATGTAGATTTGGTGGCATTTCATTCCCCTCATGTACTCCAATATGCAACCAACAGAGCTCATGACGACCTCTGTTTGAAAAAAATGCTAGCAGGATTATAGAGGTTTACGGAATCCTTAGTGTTTTCCAAAGTGCAGGGCAAGAGAGATTCATGTGTGTAAAGAGATTTATGTGTGTACAGTAACCTGTACTTCCTGGAGGTATGCTTAAAATGTTGGTCAGTTTAGAGATGAACTTTATAGCTTAATATACTGCTGCTGCCACCATAAAGGCTCCCTGGGGGATAGGTCCATCTGAAGGACTGAAGCTATAAAAGTATTTTGTGTTGTTTTAGGTTTGTTTTTTTCAGGGTTTGGTGGGGGGTTTTTTGGGGGTTTTTTTCTGATTAGTTTTTTTAAGTGTCTCAAGATTAGAAACTTCGAAGTTTATATTTACCAACGGTGATTCAGAAGAGTTAAGTACTTTCATACTGATTCAGAAAATGGGCTACTCTGACATGTTTAGTGATACTTATATATATTTGCAAAGTTTCTGGTAGATCTCTGTAAGTTGTAACCCCAGAGATAATACTGTGTGGAAGATGGGCACTGGTATTATGCCGACTCAAAATAGTGATGTGCCAAAAGCTTGTCATTATGTGGAGTTCCTTCCAAGACAATAAAAAAGTTGTGGACAGAAAAAACCTTCCAGGTGGACTTCCCTAGCCATTTCATCCTGATGTGGCCTTGGACCAAAAAGAAATTAACCCTTGCACTGTATTTAGAGAAGACTTATTTTTTTGACTGGAAAGTGGGCTGTGTTTTATTTGTGGTGGCACTGGACCCTCTGTACAAGTTGTCAGCCTTGCTTCAGGGGCAGCTGGTGGAACAGATGTTTGAACATTGAAAATAAGAGTGTGGCACATTAAGGAGAAATGGCAGAGGAGTAATAGCAAGCATTTCATATGCCTTGTCAGCATCCCTCTGCTCTTACCCGTGCTTGCTTCTGACGAAGTCCATGTGGCACTTTCGGGTACCACTGGCAATCCTGGTGTGATTCAGTCTGTCTGTATAAGTGTGATGTGATAGGTTACAGTATGGCAAGATTCTGCTAACATTAAGAGGCACATTCTGTCCTCTCATAGTTTACAGAACCAGGTAATGTCCAATTACCGAGTGTAACTTAAAGAAATTAAGAGTCTGGGACTTAAGAGTCTGAAATGCATTACAGATACTGGGGAAATATGCTACTGCAAGCAGTGGAAAATGCTTGCACACAAATTGGATACTTCTGGGCAGGGAGAATGTGATTTTTATGGTTTGTTTCTATGGCATATTATTCTGCCATAACAGATGTTTCTTAATAACTATTTATCAGTTGATAAATTAAAACAAAATTAATTGACTGACTTGTGTTTAATCAAAATTCATTAATTTTTCTAAGTCTCTTACTTGAGAAAAACACAAAATGCAGATAAAAAAGGGGCAGTTATTACTGACTTAAAGTTTTAAGTCAACTTTGATCTAGGTTAACTTCTTTCCAGCAGCCAAACTTCTACTGTGGGGGATTTTTTTGTTGTTTTTTTTTTTNGAAGATCTAAAACATACAAAGTATCATATTTTTTAATTCTTCCCTTGTAGCTCTTTGTTACTTTTATAACAAAAGTTGTAACACATTATCTCTAAAGAAGGAGAGACTTGCAAATGAAACGTTTAAATTTATGGTGTGACAGGAGTTTCCAGTCTAGATTTGAACCTTCATGTGTTCATGATGATGTTATTTGATCACTTCTGGTTTTTCCCTTTTTTCTCCCTGCCATTCCTACCTCGCTCACTTTATGTGCATGCTTAAGTTATAAAAGCAGCTTTTTAAAAATATTTTTTCCATGTGTAAATGCATGATGTAGATCTGAAGAGTGTTTTCTTTCCACCTGGGTGCCTCGTGTGGCTAATGTATTCACTGGTTATATGCAATCTGGGAGAAATGCTTGTTAGGCAACATAATAACTACAGCTTTAGGCAGCAGGATTTGTTGCTGGTATTTGACAGGTGATGCATAAACATCCCATCACAGTATCGTCTTCTTACTTCCATCTCCATAAATGTTGAAGTCATGTTGTTAGAAATTATGTGCTTATCTAATGAGGCCACTGTTGAGACTAGCACACAGCTGTTGCCAAGTCCACATACATCCTTTCCAATGAATCTTTTCAGACCTGTGTTACTTTAACTAAACTTCTACCTGCCACTGACTGTCTTGCCTCTGTCCTTGAAAAAATAGCACAGTAAGGTTAGGGAGGTTAATAAGCTCCAAAAAGAGTAGCAGGAAATAATATGTAGGCTGCAGATAGGCAGCAGACAATTTCAGCAGAACAGGGAATGTAGAGGGAGACTGAAGCCTTCGCCCTCTGTGGATAGAAGAGGGAAGCGTAGTTATCTGACTATGAAGCAGCTGTTCTGTACATCCCCCATAAAACAGCCATACCCTGGCATGTCCTCAGTTTAGCCCTCTGGCTATAGTTTCAGTCCATCTGTGAAAGACAGACCACCTAGGCGAAAGACTCTTGATGTACTTTTGTAGCTGCCATCTATGCTGTACTAGTTCAAGAAGAGCTGTTTAGATCTGTTCAGCCTTTTCCTCAACGAGAAGGAAGTTTATATTATAAAAGTCCAGTAAATAACAGAATTATATAAATTCTTACTTGGTTTTGAGAAGTTTTAAAATACATGTAAATGTTCTATGGCCAGCATACAAGAGAGTTTGTTTTGCCATGGAGGACAGCTTGTGGCCAAAGGAGAGGCTCGCATTGAAGAAGCAGGCTTTGAGAGCATTCAGACTCAGTGTCGTGGTGACAGAAAAAATAGAAAAATAAAAAAAGGTGAAAATAGAAAATCCAGTTGTCCTTAACAGGTGTCTGGCTACCATGTGTCACATCTGATTCTAATAAAACTACCTTTTTCCAAGACTCTGGAAGGAAAATGGTTCCTTATATTCAGCGTCACAGTCAAAGGCACTGTTGTGACTGGTGTTGGTTAGACCCATTGTTGGGAGCTAGTATTTCCTAGTGTGAAATAGTAGCTTTTGTATTCAATTATCCACATTGTTCTGGTCTTTTCCATGAACACATGAGGAAGTCTGTAAGGGTAGTCATAGGTTGAAAAGATAATAAGGAGAAATTCAGCATTATCAGATCCTTGGTGAATGGTTCACTTCTGTCCTTGATGAAAAGTGTGATGAAATGTCAAAAATGTACTTGGGTATTCCTGAGAAACTTCAGATTTTGTCTCCTTGATTAGTGTTGTGTTTTAAACAAGGAAAGCATGATAAAGCACCGTAGATAGACACAATGAGAAGTTCGTTTTCTCTCATTGTTTTTCATTTGGCTTTGTTGTGCACTATTTTTGCTGAGGAACCTCACAAAAAATGTAAGTACGATACATAGGAGCAGAATCTAACACATTTTAAACAGGGAAATCTTATCCGTGATTTTGGATTATTTTTTATCAGTGCTAGTTTTCAAAGATATTGCTTTATGAGGAAATCCAACCTTCCTTCTCTTTGTATATAACCTGTCAGAAGATTCAAAATTATTTTTTCTCATGTACATCGATTAAAACACTTTTTGTGCAGGATAGTGAGTCATTATTTCTAAACGTACCATAGAACAGAAGCTGATGGTCAAGAGTTTCATGACATCATCACTTTTTGACAGCAGAGAATGGAATAAAAGTGTTGATAAGGTTGTTCCCAGACCTCTGCTTTCATCTCTAACTGCATTCGTAATAACTGTTGTTAATGTAATTGCAGGTGTCTGATTTTTTTTTGTTTTGTTTTTGGGTTTTTTGTGGGTTTGGGGGTTTTTGTTTTGTTTTATTTTTAAAGTATTTGAGTCTGATGTAACTACTTAGTTTTTTTCAAAAGCACAGTTAATGCTGAAAAACTGGCATCTAAGTCTTGCAGTATGTTGAGGTATGTTTCTCTGGAGATCTTCCAGAAACCAGAGATGCAGCTTCAGGCAATGAGGCCAAACATTTATGCTTGTTCTGTAGTGATCAGGCCTCATTTGTAAAGACGCTTTTATTTTTTTTTTTTTCAGCTAGATAGGTGTTGTTTCTGCCTGAATTAAGGAACAGCTCTGATTGATAGATGTCTATATGGTGGTATTGAACATATGAATTGTATATAGATGCAGTATTTATCTTTTTAATTGAATTTGGTATTGAATAATTGGTAAACCTGGCACTTAAGTGCCTTTTCTCTCTTTTTTGTGCCCTGAACAAGTCATAAATCAGGATTTTTTTTTCTCCTTCCTTTCTCCTGTCACCTCTGGAAGCTAAAGATAAAAACATTAATTAAGACTGTACTCTTCTTTTTCAGTATGAATTGTGATTCTATTTTTGTCTTGCTTCGGGTTAGAAGATTAGGTAGGGTAGATCTAGGAAAGATGAAAACATTTTTTCCTAAAGGATGCAAGCAGGCCAAAGAATGAGAAAAGTACATGCTCCCATCCAAAGTAGAGGTGAATGAGTGTATTTTGCTTAATTGTCTTTTTTTCTCGACCAGAAATATGTCTGTCAAAGATTTCTGTTGTGTGCTAGATTTGACTGTCTGTGTTCAGATAAATAGTTGTTGGCCATCCTACTGAAACTTGCATGGAAACTGCATGATGGGAATCTTGTGGAGTTGAGTGAAGATACATACAAGAGGGCTTTTGCTTTTTGAAGTGGATATATGAAACGGAAACTCTTGGGAAGACAAGAGAGCTAAATGGCTTGTGTTCCTGTTCTAGTGTTAACTTAGTAAAATATCTTGTTATAGTGTCTCTTGTTTCAGAGCACAGGGAATTCTTCTGTTTGTTTTTTTCTATGGAACTTGATAGCAGTCTGGTTTTGATTAGACAGGGAATACAGACAGTTAATAATAGATGGTATTTAGAGCAGAGAATTTACATACTTGCTAATGACGTCTGCAGTGTCACAGTGATCTTGCTGATGCCCAAGTGGTAAAGCAGTGTGAAACTTGATCTAGTTATTATGTGAAATGTCTATTCAGTTGAGGAGAAAAACCTGACTTTCTCTGTCCTTAACAGTGTTGGAGGGGTTTCTGTTCATTATTAACTCCAAAATTTCATTTGTGTTTTTAATAAAGATATTGCAACACAAATATATGAAACCGTTCACCGGTCAGTAATTGTGTTCCAAGAGATTGATGTGGAATAGAACACAGTAAGCATTTCTGCAATTAATTAGCTTGATATATAAAATTAGTTTCAGATTTTGAGGAAGTCCTAAACAATTGGTTTATTTCTCTTTTGGTGCCATCTGACATCAAGATTCCAGCTGTGCCTACAAGTGTGTTTCATCCTAGAAATGCCTAGAGAACCATGGGGTGTATGTGCAAGTTGCCCATCCATATGCATGTTCTACGCAGCTAATGTGCAGCTGTGTAACTCTGCCTCCATTATGCTGTGTTTGATCTCATGAGAAGGGAATTAGCCTGTTCCTTGAACAACCTGAGGAAGTTAAATCTCAGTCTGGTTCATACCTATCCATATTGCCAAACTGACACCTTCTCTGCCATGCAGGGTTTCACATCTCCACACCATCATTGATGCTTTCTGCTCTCTCTATTTGGTATAGAATCTGCTTGCTGTTGATTAACTATACAAAAGACATACAAAGTTCTGCACTTCAGAATCAGCTGCTTTATTTCCTTCAGATTTCAGCCTTAAGGACAAGCTGTGTACTCAGTGTATGAAATGACATAACTACCAAATGGATACATTATGTCAGTCTAACATCTATTATAGCAGTTGTTAAGCAGCTTTCTGCCCCTTTGTGATAAAATAGCTATAGCTCGTTTTCTGTCTGTTTTGATAGTTTGGAAGTCTTAGTGACAGTCAATGTTTGGCTGTCCATTTGCATGGAAAGAATGGTATGTGGTCTTTGAAGTAGATTAAATCACAACGTTATTTTGAGCAATTGTTTCTGGGAGATGTGCTATCTCACATAAACAGTGCTGTGTGCCTCGTAACACCAGAGCATGGCTGTAGAGCTACAGGAGGCATTTTGCTTCTGGGTTACCAGGCTGTACAGACAACATCTTAATCCTCAAATCTGAGCACTATTACTAGTTATTTCCAGTATGAAGACCGTTCTAATCCTCTATGAAGAGGACATTAACAGAATTTACAGTGGAAAGGTTTTTTCTTCAGTCCAGGTGTGAAGTAATTGAACTGTATATAGTGTGCCTGCAAGCTTATCAGATAAAGCACTCCAGAATCTGATTACACATGCAAAAAAGGTTTGTTCAGACTGGTGTGGCATAGAAAAGATATCTTGTAGAATGATGGGACATGTCTTCTGAAAGAAAACTTTAAGACTTTAGTCCTAGTAAAAGGTAGTTGGAGATGATTGCTTCTCTAGCATTTGATAGGTCAAGGAGAGTAAGTGCTTAGGAGGAGACCTGTGGCCTGCAGCATGCTGAGCAATGTCCTTCCAAGCATCAGTACATTCCATCTTATGCTATTGTAGCCATCTCCACTTGAAGCATGTTGCTGGTATGGCTATTGAATAGTGCCTAGATAAATATCTTCATCCTGCTCCATCTTCTCTGCTTTTAAAATTCTGATGAAGTCTGTCACCTTTATTTGGGATCCTTAAATCTTTGGAGTCTCTCCCTTGTACTTTAAGTTTCTGTGAAAGTAACCCATCCTTTACCTGAATAGACTCATGTAAGGGAGTAAGAATAGTTAAATGACACTATCTCTTAGCATTTGGGCTGTTCACACTACCTTGATTACTTTGTCAAATCCTGTTAATTTGCCAAGAGCTACCCAATAAATCCTACAGAACCAAAAGATACAGAATGTCATTGTATTTGTGATAGATATTTTCTCATGGGTTGTACCAAGCACAATTGTGAACATTGTGGGAGAAATTATTTCCCAAATACTTTGGTTGGTCTTTTGCAGTAATATAGGAGCCTAACTGCTATTGCAAAATTAGTTCTTTTTGTATAACACAAGCGAAACTGGAACAACAGGGCTTCTAAGGTAACTTCATGATCTGTCAAGAGAAGGAAAGTTGCACCCATGCTGAGTCACATTAAACCCTTAGGAAATATGCTTTGAGTTCAGTTTGCAAACAGTTGAAGATGTACCCAACATCTCTGATTATTCAATGGGCCTTTTTTACTCCTACGTAACTAATCTGCAATTTATGGACTGGGGGACTGGTTTGTCACAACGCATTGTGTCTTCTGAACTTCTAGAGCAGTTATCAGGTGGACCAAGTAGCGTGGGTGTCCTGAGGAATCTTTGTAGAAAGATTTGTATGGTTGCAGGGAATTGAAGACAGCAACCATCATATAGTTCTGAAATTTTGGTCTCTCTTGTGTATGCCTGAGATGTGTTTGTGTCTGATCTAGTACTGGGGTTGTCAAAGACAGCAGTTGTTCCTAGAGATTTGCTTTCAAACTGTGGCCTAGTAGCACTTCTCTCTCACATTGTTTTTGTTCAGTACTTCTTACTCAAACTATATTTGAAGGGAACGGAAGAAAAGTTGCTGTTTTAGATTAATGTATTTAATCTTTTTTCCTCTTGAAAAAATTCCCATTGATGTGGTACATTATGACTTTCACAGGAAATCTGAATTTTTCAGATTCTGGTGAAGGTTAATGCCAAACAAGAAAGTTCAGAGAATTTTATGCAATACAAGGAACTTGACATACATCTGCCACAAAGTTTTGTTTTCCCAGAAACCATTCACATCAGAAGAGGTGAAGTTCCTCTGACTTTTAAAATTTATTGATGAATAATGTGTTTCTGAACTACATTGGAATGGAACTTAGTCCACTGCCTTGGTTTATGTATTTCATAGCACTCTCCCTTAAACATAACTAATGTTTATTTTTACTAGCTTAGATGCAATGTGTGATCCCACTGTAAGTGCAGGACTATGACAACTGTTCTTTATTTGGAAACTAGAGACAACTTCTTTTCTTTTAGCTATTATTTTAATAGGCTTGTTGGTAGTACCAATTATATGAGATTTTTTGGTTTTCTATTTCAGTGGTCCCAATATCACAAAGTTCTTTTGCCTTGCCCCTGACATTTGCAAAGTTCTTTTATGTGCAAACGAGTGAGAACCTCTCGTTTTTTAAGTGCTCTTAATCTAATTTTTCTTCTTGTTGTTCCTGACTTTTATGCTCTTTTTACAAAGCATTTATGAGTATGGACTCACTCATGAGAATTTGAGAAGTGCTTTGATTTACCTGCGATTTGATGGAGGGAAGGGAAAGTAAGATTCTTTTGATACTTTGAAAACACCTACTAGTAACTTAGTTGCTGTGTGGAGCTATAATTATCAGCAATATTAGGACCAATCCCTCTGTAGTTTTTCATTATGTGAAGGAGGCATAAGGACATAGGATGAAGGATAGATATTGTGAAATTGTATCATCTAGTAGGACTACACCCTATTGCTCCCGTCAGTGTCATTTGTTACATGGGTGAGTCTCCTAGGGCAGTGCTGCTGTTCTAAGCTGCAGAAAGCATCCTGGAGAGGTGAGCAGGCTCACGCAAGTTAGTTCAGCATTCCCACACACAGCTGTCAGCAGGATTAGCATATTGGGATGCTTGAGCTCTCTGCCATCTGAAAGCAACTAGATGGAATGGGTTCAGATACTAGAGATTCAGGAGTAGTAGAAGTTAGTAGGGAAGACAGAAAGAATGGATGAGAGAAAGGGAGTATGAATTTTAAGTAAAAAAAGCAGCAAAGCATCTAACCATGCTGACGGGTGTAAGTGATTGGTAGAACCTTTGATATAGGTTTTTTTAAAAGATACTTTTACTATCGAGGCATGAGACAGGCCTCCTTGATCAGTTGGTAGTATTGCCATGTGACAACAGCAGGCTGACCAAGGCAGTGATGGACACCAGTCAGGCTTCAGGCTCAAGCAGCTAATCTTGAAAACAGTGCCGTGTTTTGTAGTCCGGTTCACTTGTGAGTTTCCATGCTAAGCTGCTTTTTTTGAACCTGGCAATTTTGCCTCACCCTGTTCCTCATCCCACTCATTTCTGGTATTCTCTGGCCACACTTGGAGCCCAAGGATTTGGGTAATAGAAATATAGCAAGACTGTGAATAAGACGTTTTCATGATTTGCAGACTTTTGGAATACAAACTTCCCTGTGTTTGCAGGGAGCACCTTGAGTTGGTGGACTTAAAAAATGCTTAAAATCTCAAACAGCATAAAGCTGCTTATTTGGGTTTTCAATCAGATTGGGTTCCACTTGAATCGCATGAATTACCTATTTAATTGTCATTTATGTCAACTGAAAACAAAAGCTGATGATGTGTGGTCAAGGCAGAGCTGATGCAAGAGTGAAGCTATGGGAAAATAACAGGGGTTTTTTTTCCTTATTAGCTTTGTGTAAAACTGAAAGGATTACAGCACTGATAAAGTGTGACTTAGGGAGTAGGAATTCAGTGCACCTGTGGTGAGGAGTCCTAAGGGTGCTGAGGAAGGCTTAGATATGGAAATAGCTGGTCTATGTAAATATAAGATGCCTTGAGAATCCTGGCATTTGTCCTGTGACATAAGCTCTAGTTTAGCTGTGAGGTAGGATAACACCTCATTAGACCTCAATTAAGGTGTTGTAAGGCGTATCTTCTGATCTTACTCATCAGAGCGTAATAAAAGCAAAAGATCTTTTTGTGCCCTTCCTAGAAAAAGATTAAATTAGTTTGAGAACCTCTGTTAGGTAAAACTTTTGTCTTAGTAAGAAAAAAACCTGTTCTAGTAAAGACAGTGTCACATGATGGCTGTGATAGTGCTATAAAATTGCAGAAATTAAACATTATGATGAAAAGTTTCTATACATGGGTCATTTAGGCGAGGCATTAAATTAGTGGGCAACATGGTTTGGCTTCCCTTTTTTTTCCTAAGAACATCCTATAGTTTTTTTGAGGCTTCAGGTTCATTCAGGCAAGTGTGTGTATGTATTTGTCATGTCATTTTAAAGTACCAATATTCTTTACACCTAATAACAGCTCTTTTTTTCTAAGTTTTCTGAGTTGTCATTTTGTTGGAAAATTATGGAAAGGGAAGCCAGGACAAGGTTCTAACGGCACATTGCTTAGCCTTCAGAGTCTGGGTCCATAACACACATTTCTGAAGCAGTGGCGCTTGCTGTGAAAAGACAATACACTGTGGTAGCTGTGCTACTTGTGTAAAATAAAATAAAAAAAAAATTGTACTTGGAGAGAAACCTTTATTGTGAAAATTCTGCATGTGGACTCTCACAGAAGAGGGAAGTGAGAGGCAAAATAGGACCCATCTTCCTCTTGCAATTAATTTTGAGCCACAAATAATCTGCTAAGCACCAAGTGCTGTCATGCAAGATGTTTTTCTCCTGGCTTGCCAATCAAATTAATTTCCATTAGTCATCTGAGTCTGAGTACTGAACATGCCATGCATTTTTTCCTAAACTAGACATTCTCTTCAGAACAGAAGCTAGAGCTACAAATTTTATGAGTGCTGAAATATCCATGGCAGTGTTTCAATTTTCCGCTCTTCATTGCTGAAATTCCAGTACTGGAGCTCAGATGTATAGTACTGTCAAGTCAGTAGACAAAGACGTTTTCAGGATCTCAACAAATATATATGTTACAATTTTGTTCTTTAATATAAGCTGTATTGTCAACATGCTACAGGGGCATTCAACATTACTGTGAATCCTGTAATACACACTTCAGTTTGTTTGGTTATCTATTTGTTTGTTTGGTTATTTATTTATTTATTATTTATTTATTATCCCTGCAGTTCAGATGGAGAAAATGGAGCTGATGAAAAAAGAAAGGCTGGAAAATCACCCACTGTGTCACTGCAGACCCCTACCAGTGAAATGGAGTATTTTGATGACCGGAAAAAAGTTGATGTTACTAGGTAATGTCAGAAGCATTGTCACTTTTCTTCTACTAAGATGATTAGAGTGGCTGCAACCCACTTCCCAAGCTAGACTGAGTAGCAATATTTATCAGATATCCTAGTGGAAGGTTAGCTTGCACACCATGCAAGTGAATTGGAATCTAGGCACCTTCCTTGGTTGCTCTGTTAACCAGTGCAAGCAGTCACAATAGAATTTAGACTCTGAGCTGGCTTAGTTCCCATGTTCTAGGAAATAATATGTTGCACTGTTTGGTGCTGCTGCTAGTCACATTCCTTTCATAATCAATTTGACAGGCAGTCAAACTGAGCTGCAGTTTTAGTCCTGGCTTGTTTCCAGAACACTTTCATGCTGGAATATTGATTGTCCATGGTAAAACTGTGACATAAGTTTTAATTTTGGACTCTGTGCCATGTATTGCATCAGGTTTTTGTAATGTCCGCCCACAAAGACACTCATTCTTCTTTTGTTGGAGAACTGGAATGCATTTTTAGTGCTTCTAAAAGAAACTAAAATCTCACATGGATGGCTTGAACCTTTGCATCTCTTTCACTTTGTCAACTCAACAGTCAGTGCAAAAGTCAGTGGTCAGCCTGACACTGTTGTTTTGGTCACAAGGCAAATATTTTATAAAAATCACTTAATTTCATCAAGCATCTTTGAGGAAATGGTATATGAAGGAATATGTTATCACTTCTTTTTTTCCCAGACATTGCAGTCTTACCTCTCATATGCTATAATTGACTATTTTTGGTGAAGGCTAAACGTAAGGTTTTTGTCAGGCTTACTGTTTGTTTCAGTTTGGCCTGCACTTTACATAAGCACATGAATACATGTACTCACATATTTTAGAGTTTTCTTCTATGAGAGACCTCCTGAGATATGCAGCCAGTTTCTCTGCTGTCTAAGTCAGATTGCTGTACAATCTCTTTCCAACTGTGCCTCCCTAACACTCAGGGTTTCTCTTCCTCTCACTCATACCCTGCAGTAATGGAAACTTTTGTAGCACCTTTATTTCTGTACTGTATCTTTAGCATAACATATTTTTCAGGACATTCAGTATGAGTCCTGTGATAGGTTTTTTTCTTCTGGTGTTGAATTTTCATCTGAGGACCTCTGAAAAAAAGCTACCTGATTTTTATAGTGTGTTAATACGCATTTATTCTGTGCCACATAGCTCTCAGAGAGTGTTCTCCTCTTTCTCATTTATTAAACAGTTACCCCACTTCTCTGCTTGTTTTTCTGAACAATCCATGCCATTAATTCCTCCTGTATAAAACAGGCAAAAATGATTTTCCCAGCCATCCACAGAGAATTAGATCTGTGCTTGGTTTTTTTAGAGTTGTTTGAGGTTTTGTTTGGTTTTCCAGTATAGCTGGCAGGAGTTGTACAAGTACAGCTACCAATTCGTCTGGCACTCAGAATTCCATTTCATTTTCTGTAGGGTTGCTGGTTGTCTTAATGATTTCATTACATAGTTCATAGCCATCCTTTGACTTGTACACCTATCCTTTGTTGCACTTTTCAAATGAGCTTGCAGCGTGTGTTACATGTTCATAGCTTTCTGTACGCTGCCTTCCACCTCAGCTACTAAGCTTTATATCATTTTGTCTTGCATTAGTAAGGAATACTTGCTTAGTATTAGTATTTCACATGCTGCCCAGAAACAAAGGTGAAGCTACGCAATGTGATAACAGTCATTAAGCTGTAAAAATGTTTTGAACTTTTTCTATTTCCTTACCAACTAGTCAGTCATTTAGAATACCCCTTCTAAATTCAAAGGAGACCTTCGTCAGACTGTCATAGTCAGCACACTCCTCTTTATCTCTGCATAATTCTTGATGAATTAGATAAATTATCTAAAGGATTAATATGTTCCATGGAAAAACACCTTCTGTTGGTAACTTACCAGGGCCAATGAACTGACACCAATCTTACACCAAATGCTTTAAATCTTCAGGACCAAGAGCAGTGCAGATAGTCCAGTCCTGACAATCAAGAGTGACTCCAAGATTGAAAGGAAAAAACGTGCCTCAAATCAGGTGAGGCAGAGATGCTACTTGCTTGCTTACATAGACTAAAAGGAAACGCGTAACTACCATGACAGAGTTTTTGTTTAGCAACACTATAGGTCATGGTTCTATAAGGACACAGGTTCCTTTTTCATCTATGTATTAGAGTCTGAGTAAAGCACAATATAGAGTTAATAGCCACATAGAAAAAAAATGAGTTCTTATAAATGGTTTCTTATAAAACAAGTGGGCAGAATGGGAAAGTGTGTGAAGGACAGGAAGTGGAGCAGGTCACTTGATTGTCAGACTAATACAGTGTTTGTGGTTTTGTTGTGGGGCTTTTTGTTTTTCAGCTGAAGGCAAATGCACACTTTCATAAACTGTTTCTAGATGTTCCCATTGATGAGCCACTGAAACAAAGTAAGTATTAATCCCCTCATTGTTGTTGGCTGTGGATCCTAGATAATGTTACCCAACAAATGTGGTGATGTACAAGAGGAACTATCTAAATTTTAAAAATTTTTAACTCCAGTTGCTTAGAGCTATGAGGCCTTGATCCATGTGCAATGGGCGTTGTATTGTAATCTTGGAAAACTTAAATCTCTGCATGTTTGATATATTTGGAAATTGTAGCCCACTTTTCCATTCCAGGAAAGTAGCTTAATGCAGTATTTTTGGCACTGAATCTTCCTTAATAAAGTCAGAACTTGAGACAGCATTGATCAAGTGATTAGCTTGAGTTTAGGCTGTTGGTGACGTTTTAATATTTAAAAACACTAGTCAGAAAAGCAATGTTTGAATGTTTAAATATTTTACTATTATCTATAGTACTTATAAGAAGGGAATTCTACACAGACTTGTGTAGTAAATGTTTCTTGAAAGGAATGCAGGGAAGGTGGTTCATGAGTGAGAAATGGTTGGCTCAATGTCTGTGAAGTAAAAACTATTATTTTACATGTGTTGTATCTCTATTGGACATCTAGTTTAGACAATGGCCATAGAGCTGGAAGTTTAAAGATAAAACCTTTTATTAAACTCTTCACATTTAAGTAATACTGTTACCTAGAAGTTAGTAAGAAGTTCATAAAAAGCTAGATTGTATTCTCTCTGAAAAGATTTTTGACCTTTGGAGGCCAGTTGCATGTTGTTATTCATTTTATTCATTTCAGTTATTGTCCTTCAAATACTTTGAGTCTAAACTTAGGCCTGTGACATTTTCTGAGCCTGTCAGTGTTAGTTAAAGTTACTGGAAATTTCGAGATTTGACAACATTAATCCAAAGATACAAACCTAAGCATATCACAGCTTTGTAAAAATAACAAAACAGAAGCCAAATTTGGTTGGCTTGAATTGTGGTTATGTTCAAGATTATAGAATATCTGTTTGTTTCAGGCTTTACCTGTGCTCTGCAGAAAGAAATTCTGTACCAAGGAAAGTTATTCCTCTCTGAAAACTGGATTTGCTTCCATTCCAAGGTTTTTGGTAAAGACACTAAGGTTAGTAAAATGTTTATGTATAGAACGGTAATGCTGTTCTTAACGATTTGTTCATTACCAGAAGATCAAATTATTGTGCAAGGCTAGAATAGTAATACTTCCAAGTTTTATTGAAAACAATCACTATTTATAAGCGATGTTTGAAATGCAGTCTAGAACTGAGCACTATTATTATTAGAGATTGAATCTCTTGTTTAAGGACTTCGTGTCTGAAGGAAACAGATGAAAGGAAAGGATCTGACAAGCAGCAGTGAGGGCATTGTCAAACCCCTGTAACACAAATAGCAAAAATGTTTCTCTTGGGGTAAGTACTTGAAAGAGGAGGAGAGGGAGCAAGAGGAATGAAGGCTGAAAGGTATTAAGGGCTCCAAGATAATAGTTGGGGCATTGGAGAGAAGGATCAAGCATATTTAAGGCAGTTAAAGAGGAAGAAGGAAAACAGACTTCTGACATTAGTAGGAAAGCTCTCTGAAGGATTCGTCTAGCAGTCCTGTTTTGCATAAACAGAGAACAGAATAACTTGGCAAGCTTTTTACTTGTGAGCCCAGTATGCAGATCAGAAATGAGATGTGAACTGTTGGGAAGATCATAAATTAGTCTTTCTTGGTGATCCATGTAAAGCTTAGTGTCCCTGTGGTGAATGATATGCATACAGAAAAAACAAAGACTTGTATCTGTTGATTTGGAGCTTTTGGAGTGTGCTTTGCTTACACAAACTGCTTTGGTTTTGACCTCTTCTGGGGAAACAGATCAATTTGTTTCAAGGATTTCTTTGACTTCCCCCTTTCAGGTGCATCCTTGAACAAAGCTCCTGGTTAGATCCAATGAAATGAATGCTGAAATCAGTTTAGGGGCTGAGATTATCTCATTTCTCTGCAGTCAACTATTTTGATGGAATACTGTTGTTAGAGGGCTTTTTATATAGCGTAATACTTTTAAAGAATGCTTGAAATTATTGACAGCACATTGTCCATAGTGACCTTATGGGTTATTGTGCTTCACCACTTTGCCCAGGACTATTGTTGATTTCTAGTTAATGGATTCTACTAGTCATAGACAGTACAGTAATGTGGATGGTGTATATGTTGGTGAAAGCTGTATGACACAAAGGAAAAAACAACTGGTTGAATACTGTCATTCAATATTAGTAACAGCTATCTTGGCAATTTATTAAAATTTAAGCTGCTATACCAGCAATGTTCTGATCATCATGAACAAATGTAACTACTACAAACTGTGGAACAACTTTCTAATGTCAACTAAACTAAAAGTATACAAGAATATGGCAGAACTTTACTGAGTAGAAGAACCTGGGAAAAAGGATGCAGAATGATGATGATGTAGTACTAGGAAATTATCTTTGTCAACAGGGTTTTAAATTCAGGAATATATACATACTTATGTATATGCTGAAAAGTGAAAACATTTTACAAGATAGATAGAATAAACACTGTAAATGTAATTATAGCAATATTGCAAATTACTCAGTTCTGGGTCTTATTTTCAGAAAACATTGTGGGGAAAATTAAGAGTGGAAAGGGATAGTCCTTATCATTTATTTACAGCTTTGTTCAGCTTTTAGGAATACCATCAAGAAAAAAGCTGGAAAATCTTGGATACAGTGAAAAATGATGTCGTGGGAGGGGAAGGAGGAAATCAAGCTGGACAGGAAGAGGAACATTCGTAGTTCACTGGCAAACTTTCCAAGACACAGGGTTTCTATTGCTTAAAACTTGTAAAACAATTTATGCTTAGGGATAAACTGTTTTATTGTGAGAAACAGGAGATCTACATATTACAGTTAATTTTTGATAAGAATTCTACCTGCCTTTTTTTTTTTTTTTTGTAACTAAAAGAAAACATTTAAAGCTTTCATGCAAGGAGCAGCTGTGCAATTCAGGAGTTTTGAGTAGGCAGTAAAGGCACCATGTATATTCAAAAGTAAAAGATTGCTTCTGCAGGATTGAATAGGCATTGAAAGGCATTTTCAGGTAGCTCTAATTTGGCTATATATATTTTGGCCTTGAGTCTTCCTTGGATTTAGACATTGTTTTACCCTTTTAAATTACTTTCTGTATTGCCTGCAGGTAAACCTTTTATTTTGACATAATTAATTGTTCCAGATAAAAGTAGCTGTTATCAGTGATTCCACCCTTTCAATCTAATGCTGTGGGAACAGTGCAAAAAGCAAGTCCTGAATGGACATGTTAGTTTTGATTACAGTAATGTTATCCATCAAAACTACACACAGCAGAATGCTGTTAACATCTCTGATTTAAGGTGAATTGTGAACTGAACCTACTGGAAAAATTGTAAGGTGCTTTCTTCTAGCTTGCAGCAGGATTTCTGTTCAAACTTTTGGCAGTCTTGCAACCAAACTCTTATACATAAAGATTTTTTTTTTCTACTTGGTACAGTTTTTCAGTTCATGATTTCATGTTATTGTTCTGAACAAAAGTTAACAAGAAACTGCACAGAGTAACTTAATCCTCCTCCAGTGACATGTTTTAATTCAGTGCTGTGATTGCTAGCTGAATAATTTATGGATGCTTGCTTCCAAATTTCTCAGGTACTTCTGAGAGCCTGTGCCAAAGGTAGTTTTAGCAGGATCTATTTCTTAATCATGGATATTATTATCCATGATTATTATATTATATACATATCCAGGATTATTATATTTAACTAACTCAATAAACCTCTAGGTTTTTCAATTCACTGTCTCCAACCAGGTTTTTTTACTTTTGTAAATTGGGATTTACAGGAAGAGCCCACGCAGGATAGCTGAAGTGCCATTCTCTGAAAATTAGCAGACGTTGAGCTAATGGCGTTGGATGTAAACACAAAACAGGAAAGAAATTTGAGAACTTTTCAATGTAAATGTAGATCTGTGTGTCTCCTTGGCACACACAGGAATCAGTTGAAGTCAGCAGGTGTGTCAGTATTGGGTCTTCCAACCTTGCTGAAGGACGAGCTGTTTACTCATACGCTTGTTGCAGATCTGTAAGTGGTGAGAACCTTCAATCTTCATTATTCAACAAGCTTGTCTTGTCTAATATGCTCTGAAATATTTTTCTTTCTAGACAAAGAAGCATAGCTTTAAGATTGGTTCATTGTGGTGATCTCCAGTGCACTAAGCCTGTAGTCTTGGGAGATCCAGAAGGGATCAGGAAAGGAAGACACAAAAGCCTAGATTAGCATTTTATAAAAGCAGAAGTAAAAGTAGTTAGGTATGGTTTCAGATTATTATTATTTCATATGAAATAATAATAATCAGAAATGCAGTGAAGACATCTTCAGACTGTGAGTGTTGAAGGTCTGGCTTATCCCAGTAGCTGGGCTGGCTCCTCGGGAGAAAGTGTAGTGCAGATTTGTATGCAAGTATTGGGATTCAATGTTTTTGGGATCAAATTCATTGATCTTGTTTCAGATTAGTATACCTGTGCTGTCTGTGACACTTTTGAAGAAAACCAAAACTGCGCTTCTTGTGCCAAATGCTCTGATCATAGCAACAGTGACAGATAGGGTAAGTACTGGTAGAAGCCAATGGTATTTCCTATGAGCAGCTTCAGAAACAATGCATTGTCATTGCACAGTTATTTTGTGGGTGCAGGAGACAGTACATAAAAGCAAGTTTGGGGTTTTGTTTGTTTGGTGTGTTTCTAAGGGGTAGGTAAAACAGCATGAAAAGTGTTTTTAAGAGAAAGAGCAGATCTGGATTATGCTCTTGTTCCTGCAGCAGGACACAGTAACTTTTATGTCCCTGTTCTGTGTTCATGTGATTAACCTCAAGTCATAAGCTTAGAAGGACCGCAGGTTTTTTCTGCCATACTAAAGTTCCTGAAAATTGTTACTTGATCAGCAAAATCACCTGTCAAGTTTTATTTAGATAAAGGAAGACTGTATGTCTTTTGCAAACAGTCATGGAACTTTTGTTTTGCAGTACATGTTTGTCTCACTACTCTCCAGAGATACCACCTACAAGCTATTAAAATCTATCTGTAGACATCTTGACGTAAGTACTAGTGGCAGTGAAGATGGTATGTAGCTTTGTGTTCATTTTACTGCTATCCTGCTGTGAAATACGAGATACTTTCTGCCTGTGTTCCTTGTTAACAGTGCTGCTTTTTTTCAGGATGCAAGCATGGGCAACAGTCCAAATCCATCTTCTGCAGAAAGCAGCTTCAGGGCTGATCGCCCTAGAACTCTGCCGCTGGTAAATGGCTCAGAAGTTTGTTCTTTTGTTGCATGGTGTCTTTCATTGCAAGTACTATTTATAATACCTGGAGAAAGGAAACTGAAGGAAATCATGACATCTATTTCTAAAATTTCTATGAGTCTTTAACTTTAGAAAACAGTTGGCATAATTAGCATAATTATCTGGTGGCATGCAGTTAATATACATGTGTATGCTTTGGATTTATCAAGGTCTGTACATTCTTCATATCTCTGTTTAGCAGTCAGATTTCACTGTACTGACATAAAGTCTGCCGTGAACAGTTTTTGAAATGTTTCTAGTAGCAAACCTTCCTCTGTAAAACAATTCACTCATCTGAAAGAGCTGTAAAGCCACATGTGATGACCAGAGTCTAAATCTATTAGTGCTTGTCCTGGACTTCACAATTTGTCTAACTTAACAGTCTTTCTTGTAGACAAAGCAGGAGATGAAGCTTGAATTCTGGTGATGTTATGAAGCTTATTTTTTAATCTCAACATCTTGATATCAGAGATTGTTCCTGGTTAAACAACTCTAAAGCTTTCATCTTTGGTTCAGATTCTAGAAGAAATTAGATTGTTTAGATTTAGAACAGGGCTGAGCCTTTTTGTTCTCCCCTCAGGATTTCAACGAAGATTATTCTGATCTGGATGGAATAGTGCAGCAGCGAAGACAAGAGATGGAAGAGTCCAGCAGCACAGGCTCACAGACACCAGAGCTGGAATGCTTCCAGGGTGAGTGGGATCATGGAGCCCAAAGAGAAGGAGAATGGACTAGCTCTCAGTTTTGCTTCTGTATCCCTTTCTGATGTGGAATCTAGATTCTCCACAGTCCTGGAGAATTATGTGGATTTTGAGGTATTCCTCAAGGCCCTGGTACCTACATTTCTGTTACTATAGCCCTCTGCAATCCAGACTCAGGCAATGTCTTGGTCATCAGCAGATCTAAATTGTTGCTGTTGGTTCCAGTTGCTTAGCCAGGCGAGCAGAGATAGAATGTAGGAGCTGTTCATGCTTTAAAACAAAAGAAAAACGAACAATCAAAACCCATTCTAAAATAATTTAAGTCACAGTGTAACTTCTGATCTGTACAAGTAACAGTTTGTACCTTGGTGGCTTTTGGTCAATTAGGTTATTTTTGATATATTTTTCGTGGGGTTTTTTAAGCACTCATTTTATTCTTTGCTGCTATTAAGATACTTGAAGATACTGCCCAAAGTTGTTCTTTTTTTACCACATTCTTTGAAATCTCTTGTCTCAAGTTCTTCACCTGATGAGCAGCCATTCTGACTGAGACTCACTTCATAACTCATACTTCATAACCTCATGAGTACAGCAATACTTGTTTTATGTAACTCGTTCTGAATGTTATTATGAAAACCTAGAGTATTCTGTTGTACAATTAATATATATTAAAATATTAATGTGTTGTTATGCTGTTAGTTCTCTGGGTTCCATCTTGACTATAGTTTGTATAGCAAAATGTTGAAAGATACTGTCATTTTTATAGCAGTTTTCTGTCATGTTATTTTTTATTAACTCTCCTTTTTGCTCTGTGTCTTTTTGCTCAGCAGGATGATTTGGAGTTACTTGCTTTCATTGGTATTTGATATTTACTGTGCATCTGTTTTCAATTCTGTGGTGCTGTTCATTAAATTGTGGTGTCATCACATGCCACAGAAGTGCTTCTGAATAATGTTTTAACTTGTTGATGGCTAGTAACTACTTCAAACCATCACATTTTCTTTTTCCACAAATAAAAACCAATATCTAGGCAAAGAACCATCCTAGGAAAAGGAATTGAAAGCAGGATGAAAGGTAGTGCATCTGTCACTCATGGTTGTTTCTTGTGCGTCATTAGAGCAAGTCCAGAGTAATCAAGTACAGCGTAAAACTGACTGTGATTAGATTTTTTTGTCCCATTTCTTTCAAGATACCATTGGCATTTTTTAAGACAGTCAGAAAAGGGAGTTGTAATTGTCCTTTTTAAAGTAACAATGCGCTATTCACATTCGGTGTTGTTATTAAAGTAATTTGGAATCATTACTCTAGCAAATTCAGGCCTTTTGAAAGATTACTTTTGTGACTGTAATCTTCAGCCTCGAAATTCAGTGGTAACTTTTAACATTTTCATGGGTTACCATCTTCTAAAAAATCTGGAATATAAATGCAACATACAATAATCTTCTTTCAATCCAGATGCTTCTTTTTATTTTGTGTTGATGTGGAATTAGTATGTAAGCTGTTTCAAGGATATTAAACCAACTGCTGCCTTTTACCCAAAAATACAGAAATGCAGCTTTTAAAATTCTCCTCTTCCTCTATTTCTTGACCAATATAAGCTATCAATAATTTCCTTTGACTTCATGTTTCACCTCTATTAAAAATCTTTCTTTTGACAGATTATCACGTTGTTGAAACAGAGACTCACTTGAAAGTTTCCAAGCCTGAGGCCAAGTCTGTTCATTCAGATGCACATAGTAAACGTGGGCCTGATGGGAAAGCCCGAAACAGTCCTCGAAATGGTAAGCAGTCAAGGACAGATCTTCAGCTGGAATAACTTGGCATAAGTTTGCATAATTGTGTCAGTTCACATAACATGAAAGATCTTTCTTTTTTCTCCCTCTGTTTGCATTATCTGTTGCATTCTTCAAAACACTGTTTATGTTCTGCTCTGCTCAAAGACTTGGTTCCTTGCCTTGCAGGCCATTCTGAAGCCTTCAGGTTCCTCCACAAAGTGAAGTCCCAGAAGCTCTTATCTCTGAACCATGTACTTGTATTTTATGCAATTCTGTAAGTTAGCAATAACGAGACTGTCAAAAACTAGTGTTTTCTTATGTTTACATGATTGATATAATGTAAGCTTTCCTTGAAAAAAGGAAATTATTGGGAATTGTAGCCTTTACACTTTCCAGAAATGTGTATATACATGTATTTGTATAAGCCTGCTGGGACAGCCTTATACTTAACTGGCCATTTACTGTTAAAAGCAAAGGGTCTTTTGATTCAGAAAATGTTAGAAGTGGTTAAGTAGTTGCAGAGGTTCCTTTTGCATGTCACTCAGCAAACACATACTCAGATCTGAGATTTTCATAACTGTCTGAATGCCATTGATGGTATTCCTGAAATGTTTCTAAGAGCAATACCTTTATTACTGAACATGTAACAATTTAAATGGCTTTTAACAATAAATTTATCAGGTACTGCTAAAGTTTCCTTAACTGATACACTTTATTTTTCTCTCTTACAGTGTTTGTGTTTTAATATTTTCTACCTTCTACATGAGATATAAAATCAGTGTTCTGGAGGAACGACTTATGTCCATGGCAGCCTTTGATTCACATATTAAGGAGTAAGATACATTCTGGAAAAATACTGGGGATATAAAATCTTTTTCCAGAGCAATGATTCCATAAAAAAGGTGTAACTTCTGTCTTCAGTCTTAGTGTAATTTGATTAGTGTGTTAGAAACATACTTCTTACTCTTTGAGCTAATGCATCTGTCTTGCTTGTTTACAAGCTTTGTGTTGTCTCTATACTATTTAGAAACTGATGTCCTGTCTTTCTGAAATAAAAACCCCACACCACAGAATGAAACCAAAACAAAATGCAAACACACCAAGGGACAAGTGTCTGTGTATTTGAAGAGGAAATAAAGAAAGGGACCATAGTTACATAAATCATTCCTTTCTGTAGCTAGAGTGATGGCTGTCATCTGCCCCTGCAGTTAGTTTTTTTGTTTCTTTGGATTTTTTTTATCTCTGTGTCGCATAGATAGAAAATATGCAAGCATTAAATGGAGAGGCAGTGCAGAGGTATGTCTATTTTGCACAGTAGTTTACCTCTATAAGTAGTATTGGCTCTCTGCTCTGAATAGAAGGAAGTTAAACTGGATACTGCTGAGAATACTGATCAGTTTATTGAGCATTCGATTCTGCATTAACTCTTTTCCCCTTCTTATAACAGATTTTTCCCTGAGCTGCTCTGAAAAATGTGGCTTCAAAAGTCAATTTTAAACTCGGTGCAAAACCTGCAGCCACATGCAACATGAGTGGAAATGCTGACAGCTGGAGAAGCACCTCATGAAAAAGAGAGGGGGAAAATAAAATTCAGGACAGAGCTGACTTAGGCATGGTGGAACTGTTTGCAAAGTGGTTCAAATTTAGCAAGCTCTTACATAAGTGCACTTTTAAATTCAGCTTTCTTTGATTACCCATCCATGACAGAACAGGTCACTCTGACATTGCACTTGTGGTCATATCAAACAATGACTATACTGTTTATGATCCAACTGGTCTCAGCTGTCATCTGTGGAAAGCAGTAGGACTTGTATGCGTGTGTCAGAAGACAGAGTCAAGTTTTTCATAAAAAAAGGTGTAGGAAGGAAATGGTGCTCTATCTGTGCAGCCTTGCATTTATATTTTACCATTGTAAAATGCAGGACGTGGGGCAAACCTGCCTAACATAGTAGGCAATGTCAAAAGCCTTTTTCTCACTTCTGGCATAGTTTTATTAGCAGGGTAATGTGTCCCTCTTCAGAAACACTAACACAAGAAAGTCCTGTTTCTGTTGTTCTGATCCCAAATAGTATAACATACAGGAAAGAAGATCTAATGTGCACTCCTGCAGTGTCAGGGACTTGGGTTTTCCAAGTTCCTCCAAGTCACAGGATGTGGAACTTACAGAACTTTTCAGGGGAAATAGCTATAAAGTGTTCCACCCAAACTTCTGGAGAATGAGATCATGTAAAAAAATGTAGTCAAAAAGTGACTTAGCATTTTTTTTTCTGTAAACAAGTACCATTCACAATTTTGCCATTCTGTTGCCATCTACATGTGTATCCAGTTCTGTTTTCCTCTTTTTTTGTGTCTGTCACACTTACTTTTTCATTCTGTTTGACAGACATCAAGTGCACCAAGATGTGGGATCTCACCTGCAAATTAATGCTGATGCCCTTTGTGACGAGTTAACTGCTAATCTTAGAAAATTGGAAAAGGTAACATCATGATATAATGCAAATGCTGATAGACCAGTCAGGTTCTTGATGTGTTTCTATCACCTTTTATCTTGAGAAGTGTTAAGCTACTCCCAGATTTGTTACCAAAAGGTGGCATGTTTTCCTAGAGAAGGGACTAGGTTTTGGACTATAAATTAACCCTAGTATAAACATTGGTATGTGTAAAAGCTTTGCCTTGAGCTGATGCTTATAACCACAAAAAATGTCCCTGAGGCATACACTTCAGGGGTGATTATTGCATTATGTAGTGATCTCAACTTCATTTTTTCTTTTTCTTTTAATCCATCAGGGCTAAGGATTTTGAGCTTAACCTTTATTGGTATTTGATGAATTTTTCTGTTTGGGGCTTTTGTTGGAGTTTTTGATTAAGAAAACGATGCTTGCTTATATGTGTAGTCAGCTTCTTCACACAAAGAGGAAGCTTGTTTTACTTCAGTAACACAAATGCTGCTGTTCCAGTTGTGCAATTCTCTATACCTCACTCTTGCTTTTTACCGTTCTCTAACTGGAAAGCTAAATGTATATAGTGACTTTAATTGGAAACCTATGTGAAACGAGTGGGTATGCAGACTGTATTTCCTTATTTGGTGTTTTCCCCCTTACTAAAACACTTTGCCAGAGGCTCCACCTCTCTCATGGCTGGGGCTGGGCTATCCCCTGCATGGCTCCACTGGATACTGCTGGAATGGCTGTGTCTAGCACAGGGCAGCTCCTGATCCTGGCCTACAGCTGCTGCCCCTGCAGACCTCACCCCACCTGCCCCCAAACCTTGACAAATGCACCCACAAATACAGATGGGTGAAATGCTCTATGTTGGGTACCCATACACAGGCAAGCATGACAAAAGCACTAGTGGAACAAAACCAAAAGTTACTTGAATTCCTATGTGCTTGACTCACATGAGATATTTTTGCCTCTGTTTCTAAAACTGAGTCTGTGCCAAGGCCTTTCAACACTTTTTTCCCCCCAGGCATGAAGCTAAGACTATATAATATCGCTGTTTACATGTGTGGCATAGGTTTTAGAAATACTGCCAAAAAGGGGTTTCTTCCTCCACATCTTCACCCTCTTGGCTATGGAAATCTAGAGTAATGCTGGCTTAAGCTCTCTATATTTTCTGGATAATAACTGTGAATACAAGGGGAAAATGCTTACCAGATGGTTACCAGATGCAATCTTCAGCCAAATTAGGTCATTTAAGAGGTTATTGCTTTCTGGCTGTCTGGGACAGGCTGGCAAGGTGGTTCATAGGAGACCTCATTTCAGTGGGAAGCCAGCCAGCCAGCCCTTTGCAGCAAGGCTAGGCACAGTCTTGCTCTCTTACACAGTCTCTGCCTGGAGACAGTAATAGACAGCTGGATAGTTAGATCATTCAGCTGTTCCCAGAGAAGTGACCTTCTGTCCTGAATTAGAGTCTTAAGTGCCTTTTTTTTTTGTTTAGTGTCTTGCTTTCTTTGTTTAGTGTCTACAGGACTGGAGCCTTAAAGACTTACCTTCATCTGCCAAATATTCAAGGCAATGAAGTGCTCTGCATACAGGCCAAATTGGAATTGCCTGTAGCTGCGTATTGCCACATCCTGTTCTAATCTAGATGAGCAGTGGTTAGCAATCTAATAACTTTTTGTTCTCTGAGTAAAGTTACTGCAGTTGCTTAACAATTTCATATGCCTTAGTGAAAAGTCCTGGTAACTGGCTGCAGCAGCAAAGGTAGTATACATATTCTAGTACAACTTGTCATGTCTCCCCTTACTTTCCCTGTGACCACAGCACCGTAAACTGGAGCACTGAGATTATCTAGACTAGAAACTAAAAAGTACTCTGCAGTTAAAAAATGGTTAGTACACGAATGTATTGCAATAACTTTTTCAGTGTGACCTTGTGATTTTTACAAGTTCTCCTTCATACTTGGAGGCAAGGAACTACCACTGTTTAGAAAAATTCTGTTAATTTGGCTTTTAATTGTATTTAGCAGCTTGTTAAAATGCACCTTGTCTATCAAAGGATAAAGCGTTGAATTGTGGGAGGGAAAATGTGGCCTAATATTACTTGTTCCCTTACACTAACTTATGCAAGCTAAAAAGAAATTCCTGTTTATGTGTTAAACAACTCTCATAAAATTAGGTACTTCTTACTGTCTCCCTTTCCTCAAAATGCCCTTCTTGAGAAAGGTTTGCATCTGGGATAGAAATCATGAGGTACAACTAAAAAGTGGTATCCTTGAACAGGAAGTACAATGGCTCCTCAAATCAAAGCATGAAAGTAGCTGTGACTAAATCTGTAACTAGTGCCAGCAAGTTACTAAGATACTGATATATTGAGAACATACGTGTCTGGGGATGTGACCCGCTCTATTCCCTCCTCGCTGCTTTTAAGGACAAGGAGATGAAAAGTGGATAAATAGGCTGAGTAAAAATAGGTCTGTTCAAATTATTCTCAAGGCTGCAACTGTCTGACAATACTTTCATTGTAACTTAAGGAAGATAGCCCACCATCAATTCACTAAATCTGCTAAATGGGACATGTCTGCTAATGATTACAAGACTATATTTCTCTGTGCACACATCATGGCTGAAGCTCTTGCTGTGACTTGGAAGTTTGAGGCTTTTACTGGCTTTTGATCAAGGTGAAAATAATGCAGTTTCTTGTCCCATTGCTTTTAGCTGTGCTTTTTATTTTTGTCTTATTTTCTTAGACTAAGGGAGGAGACAATCTGTAGGAGAAAATTTCAGGAGGTTATTTGTCATATGAAACTTAGATGCCCTGCTAGTTCATTGTCTAGGTGTTCCGTTTGATGCACTTACATTGCACTTATTATAAGGGAAGCATTTAACAGGAATACCATTAGTATGAAAAGGTGTGACAGAATTAACATGTGCACAGTATACTGTAGAGTACATTTTGATATTATTTTTTATTTCAAATGCAGTGTAACACTTCTTGCCTCCCAACTCTTCCCCTCTCTTTTTCTAAGATACAGAACAACTTACAAAAACTACTTGAAGATGGTGAATGAAACATCCATGTTCTTGGACTGCTTCAGACCTCATTCTTCTGTCTTGACAAACCATTCCAAAGGAGCTCTGCTGGCCAGAGTTCAACCTTCTTTATTTTCAGTCCAAGCCAAGCTTAAACTACTGTAAAGCTCATGTCATCATGCAGAAAAGTCAGTTCATTCTTCAGAATGTATCTGTGTATTTTGAAAACGTATATGGTTTGAGCTATATATATCTATGTTTTAAAAATGTGGGGATTTTTCTTTCTCGGTTGTGTGTGAATTAATGGATTTTGTAGCTTGCCTGATTTTAGTTGCTTACACCAATGCAAACCCGGTGCATATCCTTTTACCTCAACATTTTCTTTATGCCTATTGTCATACAAATATAAATGTGAAGAATGTCAGTCATGATTCATGTACTGAAGTGTTGTGTGAATGAGCAGGTATTTGTTTTAGCTATGATTATGGATTGGTGCTCTTCATTTTTACTTACTTCTCTGCACCCTGACATCCCAAAGATCAAAAAACAGACACCTCTGTGTTTGGGTATGCAAAGTCATGAATGTTTGAGGTCTGCTCAGTTCTCCAGTGCTGTAGAAAGGCTCAATTCCACTTTCTGTGACACTGTATCACCACTGAGGGTAAGATCTGTTTCTACTGGACATTCAGGTTCCATTGCAGTCCGGCCTGAAATCTGTATGGACTTGCCAATTTACAATCAAGTTGCTTATGAATTGCAATATGGGTATGACACACCTGGACAGCTTAGAAAAACTGCTCATTTTCTGTCCACTCGTATGGTCTCTGTCGTTAATCAGTGTGAAGATCCTCAGTCAGCTTTACTTGGAGTTGTGTGAAGTTTTGGTTGGCTAAGCAAGTGCAACTTGTAGTCCAGTAAATGGAACTCTAGTTTTGGTATGTGACTCCAGGGACTGGATATTTCCACATGATGAGAACTGGCAAATTAATTGTGCAGCAATACAAACAATCAGTAGAGTGAATGAAAAAGTGGACACCTGCTTTATTATTTCACATTATGTTTTTTCCCAGAGTGCCTAAGATGGGGATTTTTAGCTTTCTGATTCACCAAGCAGGCTCATTAGTTTTTAAAAAGCAATATTTAGGATAATAACTACTATCTGTGAAGTAACAGTATTGTTTATAATATGCTATGCATTTTATAACCATTTCTGTGAAATGTATCTACTTTGTTTAAATAAACTTTTTTAAAACAAGTGACTCAATGCTATAATTTGGATGAGCCCAGGTCCATCCATCAGTTTTGGTTAAATGTGATATTCGTGAGGCTTATGCCTCACAGTACAAAGTTTGTGCAAAACCCAGCACCCAACACAAGGGATTAGGAACTGCATCCTGCTGCAGTCCTTCCTCTGACTCCATAATGTGTGACTTCTTTCTGGATCTCCATGACAACAGTAAGAGCAAATTTGTCCCCCAGAGTTTTGAGGACATATTAATAGTTTTCTCAAATTCCCCAGGTTTCTCAAGTTTCCTCCTTGGAGGATATTGGATGAGCATCAGAATGTTGAGCCAGCTTAGAGCCCTGTGGGCTCTAACATGCCTGCCTGGCTCTAAGATTCCACCTGGGCACAGTATGCAAGAAATTTGTGAGATATGACTGTTCTTCCTATTGAAATCTCTTCCTTTGCTTCCTCAGATATTGTGACTTTATTGGAAAACTCAGCTTCACCAGAAGTTGAAATAAGTTTTGGTTGGTTTTTTTCCCATTCTTCTCCCTACCCTCCTCTACAGTTGCACAGCCTATGTAATGTTTTGGATTCTCACCTCATCCTCTACTTTCTTTTCTTCCCTCTCTTTAATTCTGTATCAGAAGTCTCTAGCTCTGTGGTTGAAAAATTGATGCTGTGAATCACTTTTATCAAAGGAACTAAAAGAAAATTTGGTTATATCCAGCAGCTGAACCAAGTTAGCCTTTTATTTACCTTACATTGTCAAGTCTGTGCTTTTCTACAGGAGAACAGGGAGAGAGATGATATTTGATATGTGCCTTTAATAAATCAGGCAGGCTAAGCCCTTATCATTAGCCATACAGAACAAAATAATTACTGGAGGGAATGAGCAATCAGAGCTGGATGTGTGCCCTTTACCCTGCTGCAGCAGCATGCCAGGGAGGCGAGTCTGGACAAAGGTATAGCACTGTTCCTCCAACACAGGAAAGTAAACTATACAAATCCAGAGAAAGGATTGGCTTGTGACACAGTGGCCATGTGAACGCACTGGCACAGTTCGGTGTGACCTCTTCCCTGCCCCTCAGGTGCTACCCTCAGTCCCCCTTTTCCTAGAGGGAGGAGGAGGTCTCAAGGATGTCACACTCTTCAGGCATAAGGGCCCAGGTGAGCAGTGTACAGTACTGAGGTACTTCAGGGAGCACTGCAAGGCCCCACGTGGAGAAAGCTTAGGAGTGAGTGAAGTGATTTAAATCCTGTGATTCAAGCTTGCAGCTGGGGAGGAGGGGGTTTGCCCCAGTCGTGTTGGGAGGGAAATACTAGCAGCAGGGATAAGCAAGGAAAAGCTGCTTTCCCCCAAGGCTGGGACCCTGTTAAAGAGCAGGAAGACTTCCAGTATCTTTGGCAAGTAGTGCATACAAAGACTATGAGGAGGGGTTTTGCCTTTTGGCAAAAGCTCGAGTTTGCAGAAGTAGGTGGGAAAGGTGTGTGACTTCAGGGAAGTCAGAAATTTGCAGAAAATTCTTAGCACATACTCTTAATAACAATCATTCGTAATTTGCTGCATAGGCTGCATGGAAATCTGTTTTTAAAAAGCCAATTTTAAAATTTCTTGTATGTTTGTTTTTCCAGTTTTGTCTACCTGTTGTCCTCCACAGCATATTGGCTAGGAAAAAAAAACCAGCTGAGTTGTACCAGCCATGCAGGACCTAGTAGTTAGTTAGTAGTGTCAGGTTCTAGGAAGATGCTTTCAATTTGCAGGTGGAAGGCAAGAGGGGCACATGACTTATGTTTTCTCTAGTTGTAGTTGGTGAAAAAAGAATGAGGATTTGTGCTGGCTGTTTGGATTGAGGGGTTGGTGAATTAAGTTTTCTGTCAAGGTATCAAGTTTATGGTACTGTTGGTGTGAAGGATGCAGCAAGCACTCTAGGCAGGAAGTATTATCTGCTGAAAGCCTCTCTCAGCAGACCATCAAAGGTAGTGGCTGCCATTAGCATTTGCAGGAAAGACAAGCAGTTTTGTATGTGTTTTTGTCTGAGTATATCTGAATTTAATACTATTAAGTGCTTTCACATGAACCTTTGTACAGGTGTGTGGTAATGCTTTCTGCTTCCTGCTACACCTCCACTTTCATTTCCGTGTTTCCACCTCATAGTCGGTTGACAAATGCTAAAGAAATCTCCAGGTTGGTGTTATCCAGGCCTTTGCAGACTATTGCTCAGGTGGTTCAGCTGCAACTGCTAGTGAGGTGTTATTCCCAAATATGTAGGAGATTTTGCATTTACAGAGCAGGTGTGACGTGCAGTAATGATCAGAAACAGCTGGCTATTTAGACAGAAAATTAAGCAAACAGTTACAGTGAGTAAACAGTTCTTTTTGTGTTCAGTGCCTGTGTGTATGCTTCTATAAACAGCAGAGGAAAAATGTCCTTTGAAAGGATTTTACCAGCATCTGCTTTTCAGTTTGCCTGATGAGACTAAGTCTGACAGGCAAATTTGCTCAAGAGGGAAAATTGACTCATCTCATTTGACACTTCTAGGTTTATGGTTTGAACCCAGTGGAGTGTTCTGCTAAACATGGTTGCATGTAATGAGACTTTACAAAAGGGATGGGTTTTTTGCTTTCTTGGGTTTTAAAATCAGTGTAGTATCATTTTATGAATGTAGAGGCTTAAAATATCTTGTTGTTCACTGAGCAGCCACAAAAAAATGTATCAGTAAATTTAATTTAATTGTATCTAAAGTTACTCCTTGTCTATCAGAAGCCATCCTGAATTTTAACAAAAAATCAGTCAAATAGGAACAATAAAACAATGTACAATCTACAGTAAATCCACAGCACTTGGAGAGTTATTCCCTGAGCTTCATGGAATGTTATGATGGCTATCACTATTTCTGTCCAAAATACAGGCATTTCACTTACACAGTTGTTGTTTCAGACCTTCTGGTCTTTTTCCTGGTGGCACCTGGTGACCCTCAAGTTTCCATATAGTCAAACTGGCCAGTGAGACTATGCCTACTCATCTTGGATTAAATCTCAAATTATTTGGGTGACAACGCCTAGATCTAGTGTTTATAAGACCTTGACTACACCTGCTGTTGGTAGTACCCTCAAAAGGGATGATGCCAAGAAAGAACTGATTAGAAGTGTGCTATGAGAGGATACTAGCAGGGTTAGTATGATAATCAGAAGCGGTTTTTTTCTCCTGTACCTAGTTTCACATATATTAAAATTTACAGACAAGGGGTCAGGATGCAGCACCTTAGCAAGCAGACTTTGAGCAGGAATGCAAGGTATGTCAGTAAAGCCTTTCCCAAGAGGCTGTGTTTCATGGAGAAAATGGACAAGAATGTTCCAGCTATCCCCTACTGAAGCAAATGCTTTGCTTGAATCACTTTATCTATTTTCCCCACAATGGGCAGTATTTGTGCCAAATGTGAGTTGGGTGTCTGTTCACTAAGTAAACATCTGTGACAAAAAACTTGGAAATCAGTTCTTGAAGAGAGTTGCTATAGAAAAGATTGCCCTCCATGTACATTTCGTACTAGGCTCACACTAGCTGCAAGCCTCTGTGAGTTCAGTCTAGACAGCTCTTCCCCCTGATTGTTTCTTTAAACTTGTCCACTGTGAGTAGAGCTTCTGGTCATGCATTTTACTATGTGACCTTATCTTTCCAGTTTCTGTACTAAGTCCACTTGGAAACTGCTTAAATGTTCATCATATTCCTAAACTTGAAAATATACCTTTCCCTGTCTTTACATAAAACAGCAAGCTCATGTCATGATGATGTAGTAGCTGCATCATGTTCTGGAGTTGTGACGTTCTACATCAAGCTTCATAACAAGGATTTGAAAGTCTTTGTTAATGCAGGTACTTTGGACTGTACAATAAAGGCTTTTTCAGCTCTTGTTCTCACTTAGTGGTATTGATAAGGTGATTTTCCACTGACTAGGTATTTTAGCAGTGCTTAGCAGTAGATTAAAGGAAAATCATTCTAATGTGCTGTCAAGTACAAAATTAAAATCAGCTATTCACACTATCTACAGGTAGACGGATAAAGACTCCCTCCAAGAAGATAAGGTAATGATTAACTTAATTATAACCTTACATGCTGGATCTGCCATGCAGGGCAAAAAACAGCTCTGAATTCTTCCTATACTTAGAGCTTGCAATTGTGGCAATGTGCACACATGGGCTCATTCCAGAGCAAGGGCAAGGTGGGAAGAAAGTCAGCTTGCACTAACAGCTGTTTCCATGACGTACGTAATGGACTACAAACCTCTCACAAATGAATCATGAAACCTAAATGCCTCAACACTGGCTTGTGATACTCAGATGAAGAGATATCTTTCTATGTTTTTCCCAAAAATTGTTTTAAGTGACGCCACTGACAGCACATATGAAGAAAACAATATAATCTATATTAGCTGATTTTAAAATGGTCACACTTCTAAAGACTCTGATTAATAGTAATGGCTATAAGGAAGAATACTATGTGAAAGACCAAGTTCTTGACTGTATAAACACTTCTCTTCCAAGTCCCTTCATGGATTTCTGATTCTGCAGTCATTCTTTGACTACTACAGAAAATGCTACCACAAAAACAGTTTGTGGGTTGGGACCGAATAGAACTAAGAAAATATAAGATTTTTTTAGGTTTAGGACTAAGGACATGAGACTGCTTGTAGCTGAATATTAAGAGATCTAGTACTTAGCTACTCCCTCCTTCTGCTTATAGACTATCCTCTGCCTCCATTTCCCATCTTGTTCCAGATGTAGCCTGGATCCAAAAGCTGATCTTCTAAATAGTAACCCATCCAAAACCAGATAATTTTCCATGAGAGATATGGATAAGAGTCTGTAAAAGAGCCCAGTATCAAATGCAGGCATGTTGAGCAATGCCTAAAATAATTCTTTAGGAGTTTTGCTGACATTACAACTTTTCCCCTTTATTGTTTCTGTAGTTGTATTTCATGTAAAGTGAAGCAATATTGGAAACTGCAAGAATATTCTGATGCAAGTTCTCTGCATACCTGTCCTGTACCTCTGTGCTTCCCCAGGGAATCACAGCCACAGACAAGAGACCAGATCTATCAGCAGCAGTAAGTTAGGCTTCTACAAAACTCTGGTGCCTTTCCTGAGATTAAAAATAAAGAAATCAGCCCTGCCTGATCCTTAAGATTTTGGTCATTCACCTGCCTGAGTCACTTCAGATTCATGCACATCTCCATCCCCTCTGCCATTACGCACTTAAAGTGAAGCCAGGTGTGATTGTTGTCCAACCTGCCAGCAGCTGCTTTCCTTAAAGACCAGTATAACTGTCACCCTAGCATCACTACCTTCCTGGTCATGTGCTGATGCTTCCCACCCCTACCAGTAAACACCTGGGGTGGAGTATCCCTTATTCCAGGAAAATCAGCAGGAGTTATTTTGTGCAAAGTCCACATTGCAAAGGTATGTTGCTTCACCTTTGCTGCATCAGGTTTGCTAAATAGATTAGAGCACCTGAGTAATCAGTTGGGTACAGGAATGTGAAACTGGAAATGATAAGAGTCTGGGGTAATAACACATTCATATCTTATGGGTAGATGTGAAGGTGCTGCTTTCCCTTTTCCCTTTTGGCAGCACTTTCCTATGTTAGGCCAAGGCTGGCTAGAACTATCATACACATCCCTGGACAAAAATGAAAGCAGTCACAGCTAGGTTTTGTTAGATTCCCTGTCCTGGTTCAAATAAAACTTATCAAATCAGGCTGACCAATGCTTTGGCACAGCAACTGATACAGACTTTTTGGTGGGACACACAGCATTGTTTCAGAGGGGAGCACATGACCTGTGTGGGATGAGGCAACAGTTTAACCAAGATTCTATTCAGCCTCTGATTCAATGCACAAGCCAAAATCTTACTTTGTAATGCTCTGACCACATCTGTGTAAAGGAACTCTCTTCATATTGAAATCTGTCACTGCACTGCATGGGCTGTGGAGCAGTAATAATTCCTCTGGAAATCTTGTAGGCAGGAGCATACCTCGCTCAGCCCAAGATGCTCCTGGATTGCTCTCGCCTGGCAGTAAGGATATGCTGCAGTCAAGCCATCACTTTTGTGGCTCATGCAGTGTGAGGCCTTTATTTGGCACTTCTGGTTTGGAAAGCACCCCAGCTGGGTGTAGTCTTCCACTGTGGGGCAGGAAGGGCAGCAGGAAAGCACAGATAGCTTTTTTCCTGGATGAGTAGGACAGCAGAAAACATATTGGAGAAAAATACAGCTTTTTGCACCCACTCTTCTGGGAAAGAGCTGTGAAGGAAACTATCAAAGCAGACTGGGAAGAACCAGATTTTTGTGTGTTGGCTGCAGTAACTGTATTTATCTTGCCTGGGTGGAAGAGAGCAAAAATTAGCATCTTGAGTCATAGTTAAGTGTCCTGGTAGATCCAGAGTCTCTATCCCCAGCAAATACAAATCTAGAGTAATTAGACAGAATTATAATTTGTACTACACAGGACAAATTCAGAAGAAGAAAGAGCACAAATATTTTTGGTTCTGCTCTCATGATTTACTGAACTATAACAAAAGTTGACCAAGGTCTCAGTACCAAGGAGGGAGAAGCTACAGAATGATGAAACAGATAATTTTTTTTTTTTTTAATAGGAAGTTCATGGAGATGCTATAAAGGCTATTATGTCAGTCTACATGTATTTAGGGGAAAAAATAATTGTTTTGACTTGGATCATATATGCTATATTTCTACAACAGAACTTGGTCCAATTTTTGGCAGGCAAATTATGAAAGACCATGACTTCCATGTTTTAACCCACACTGCAGAAGAAGTTTTCTTAGCAGTTTAAATACAGAATTCAAAATATGTTTTCTGAGTAGCTGAAAAGCATTGTAAACCAAGAATATCATTCATCTTTTGCATATTCAGCAGACTCCAAAATACCAATGTCTCATCCCAGTTTCAAAAAAACCCAAAGAAACAAGCTAGGACTGAGGATTTAAAAACTTCTCATTTACTTAGGAAATTTGTGGTGTGGAGAACTCAAAAAAGAATTGTGCATGGTATTCTTCAAGTTTACTATTTCCCATAGGAGTAACACAACATGGAATAACACAGTCTAAGTACAAGGAAAAGTTACCCTTTCTGTGAACTTTCAGTACTTGTTCATAAAGAAGAAGGCAGTGAACAGCCGGAAGAGAAAATGATATGATCAGCATGCAAGCCAGAGTACTTAGACAAACAATGGCTGACATAAATCTTACAGGGATTTGAAATGCACAGTTTGCAACATCAGAGATGATTTTTTAAAACACAGAACAAAGAGACTCGTGTGGTGTTTTGTCTTGGGGCTTTTTTTCACAAAACATCCTTCATGACATTGGTACAATTTTTATAGCAAGGAACATATTAAGTGGAACTCAACCATCAAAATAATGTTTCTTCTGTTCTGAGATGCCTTCCTTTGTACTCTTGGTGGGTTTTTTTTTCCTTAATCACAATAGATAGTTTTGACAGCCTATTAGATTCATGCTCCACTCAATTAATTCTGAACAGATTTGGAGATTTGGGGTGATACTGTACCTTAGTGAATATGTCTATCTATGTCTCATCAGCCATAAATGCACACTTATGTGTTAGCCTAAACTACATCTGGCTCCTTTTCCTGCATTTTCCTCACACAGTAATCCTTTTATCCTTTTATATATCCAAAACCACAGTCTTTCAATTTATCCTATTTTGTGCACTCTGCCCCCCCTCCCATTTGCAATAGTCTGATCTTCCCCAGCATTCCAAATGTAATATCCAGCAGTTAAAATCCTGGTACTGGGTCTTATCTGTCTACAATCCTGCTTGTGCCTTTCACATTTGCTTCCCCATCATAAGCATCTCATCATGTTTTCTGGTGATTTTGAATTCCTCATCCTCACTTTCAAGGCCCTTTCATTTTCTGCAGCCATCAATGGGTTGGTGTCTTCTAGCACATTATCCAGCAAAACTAAGGTGCTTTTCAGACTTTGCAGGAGTCACTGTAGCATTAAATTGGCAGGGGAAAAAATAAATAAATCAGTAACACATCTTAACTAAAAACTATGGATTGAAAACAACTAGGCAAAACAGAGTCACAGCAGCCAGTGTTGATTAAGCCAAATTAAAGTCCTCACACTGGGTTTTTAACCTACAAGGATTTACTACAACAGTAAAACTTCAGAGGATAGTTTGACTTATGCTGTTTCATGAAACATCACCATAACCTTCTTCTACTATTTGTTCTGCTTTAAACCAAGACCATAAATCAACTGCTGTTTAGGTCAAACTGAGAAATGTGGCAAACAGATAGCCCCCATCTCTCCAACACGTGATCATAAGCACATACACTTGTGAGCAAATACAGTCACAGAGAAGCTAGAAGGAGGTTTATATTCTGGGATTCTACAGGAATCCTGCACACTTCTTGTGGTAAATGTGTTAAAATATTGGCAATTGGGGTGAAAAATGTAGTTAGACAAAACCCAGCTCAAAGAAGAAGTATGTGCTACATGTTTCAGACGTTTCTAGTACAGCAGCCGCATTGGACTGAGCAGTTTGTATTATAGGTCAGTCTAAATCAGGCCAGAGAATGAGTAGCCTTATAAAATCTACAGAAGACAGGAGACAATAATCACTTAGTAACAGTTTGTGGATTAACTAAAAATCCTTAGAAGAAAGAGAGATTATACGTATCCTGGATCTCCCATTTTTAAACTCGCACATGCCATTTCATTACCTCTGTAACACCCTGCATAATAAGCAAGCAGCTGATGTTAGCTTCACTATCACAGCTAAGGAGGTTCGGGACACCTGTAAGGAGAGTATCAGGGAAGCATGAAACCCAATTGTCACATTCTGCCAGCTTTCCAGATATTAATGTAATGAAAGGATGTGCCTTTCTCTGAAATTCAGAGATCTAACTGTTTGTTCCTCGTAGGTTCACCTTGAAATCAGGCTGCAGGAAAAGAGCTATAATGCCAGAGAACAGCAGCATACTGGGTAAAGTAAGCATTAAACCATTTGTTCTTCCTGGCTGAAACACTATTATTTTTAACCTTTGGCTCTTTGGAGTTAATGTTTTATATAACAATTGCACTAATCAACGGAGGCTCTTGCAGAATACAGTGTATTTAATTACTAGCTCAGAGGCAGCAGTCCCAGATGTACTGGAACATAAAAAACATTCAGACAAAGACGTCTGTGTTCTACACAGCTGGCTAGCAAATGTAAAGGCTTCCCTTGCACAGGCTTTAGCCTGACCGACAGCGACACCGGGAGGAGCACTAAGGTTTTTAAAAAGGCTCTGCTATGCTCTGCTGTGGAAGTCCCTGCCCAAAATGCACATGCATTTTCCTACTATTTGGAGGAAAGTAATGAGCTGTAGGGAAAATCAGTGCTAATAATTTAATAGAAAGACTGCTAACCAGTATTTGCCTTTCTACCAGCTATCCATAGGCCAACCATGTTCATAATGTGAGCCAAGATGCTTCTCACTTCAAGCAGCACTTCAGGGGCAGCAGATGTTTGCACACTGAATGCAATTAATCCATCAGTTTTCAAACACCAAGCATGTACCACATGACAGCACAGCTTGGTGATTAATACCAAAGAGAAGACACTAAAAAAAGTCCTTCCAAAGTCATTGTTTTTACTCAAGAATTTGATTCTGTGTGATTAAATCATTTTGCCGCTATATTATAAGCCTTAATTTTTTTTCTGCTTTCACTAGGAAAATAAGAGTGCAATTCATGACAACTTGCACAATTCGTGACCAATACCTTAGTGCAGGACCAAAATAGACAGTGACTCAAAAGAAAATCCAGGCACAGAAGTCTCCTGTAATTTACACTTTTTCACATAGTTACTAATGAAATCAATGCAGAGACACGAATGGGTTAGTACACCCAATGAGTCTTGAATACAGCACCTATACACATGATTTCTCATACAAAAACATAGATGACACAAATTAAAAGTTCTGGCAGCCACGTGGTTTTGAATTCATCCAGCAACAACACAAACAGAATGATGAGAACATCACCTGAAAACAATGTGATGCAACATGAATGGGCTGGTGTATTACTGCTGAAAGAAAATGGTGAACACTTTCCAAGTTGCTTTAAACTCAGCAGTGCAGGACCACTTTTTGCAAAATCTCAAGCTGAGACCTACTACTGTATTCTTGGTTCCAAAAAATCATCATCTCTGCAAGAGGCTGTGATAGGACATAACAGGATAGAAGAGAAGCAGCCTACAGCTCCCATCCTCACATTTTATTAAAAAATCAATTTCTCTGTTTATCAGCAAAAATATTCATAGAATTTTCATTTTTCTTCAGGTAATAATATGGCAAAAAGAAAGGAAGTTACTTCTAAGACTGTTCCCATCAAGGTCATTTCACAGTAAGCAATACTGTGCTAACAAATGAATTATTGATCACGTGTCATTTAACACTTGTTATTCACTGGTGTTACACACTCATTGGTAATTAAGTTTATGCAACAGTGGAAGACGCTGATAGAATTTGTATTAAAATTCCAAGTCCATTATGTTGTACATACCAGTAGCTCTGAGACACATTTTATGAATTCTCAAAATTACTTTCCTTGGGTGAGATAACCCAATGACAGCTAATGCAGTTTAAAATCTCCTGAGTGGACTTTCCAAATTAAAGCAGAAATGGAGAAACTGTGTGCTCATATTATCTTTAATCCTTCTTAGTTTAATACTTCATCATAACCATAACTACTCACAAGTACCCAAATGCTTGCCAAAGCATATTACAATCTGCAGCAGTCTTTAAAACACACTCTTCCCAGAGCCACTTCACAGAAAGTCATTCAGCAAGCCAGTTCTAGTAGGACTGTTCATCACCATCAGATGTAAGGAATTCAAAGCTGTCTGGAAAAAGCAGCAGCACTATGATTACCTGCACTGATGCCACACTAGCAGTCCAGTGACAATGCAGATAACAGATCTTCAGAATTCCCATACTTAGCCAAAGTGGGGCTGAATTTGTAACCTACTTACAGAGAGCCCATTCTCTGCATGCATGTGGATCTAACCCGCTTACTCGGAACACACAGAAAACAGTTACACAAGTACTTCACGCTGAGGCCCCTGTAAGGATACACTTACAAAAGTTTATATCAAAGAAGGAATTATATATCAAGGTGCCAAGTTAACCTTCAGAAGTTTAGTGCGTTTGCCATGCAGTCACCTCTTGACCACATTTGTGAGTTTATTCCATTCATGTTAGTTTTCAGATAATGATCTGAAGACCATTCAAACATCAGACTTGCCATACCAGTTTTGTTCAGTTCACGAGCTGTGTTCCCATATCTGAAGCCAGATAGCAGAATCAACCTTATTCCTGTAAATTAAACTGGACTTGTGAGATTATTTTACCCTATTATTACCCTAAAAAGAGTATTTTACGCTAAAAAGAGCTTCTATCATCAAGAAAAAACAGAGGTGATGTGGGACTATGCAAAAAGAGAAGCAGCAAGGAAAGATAATTCTTGAATTAATTTTTCATTTTTAAGGGTTTCATAGTAACATTCAGTTCTGCAGAACAGCACTGAAGAGTAAAATTTCTATAAACTTGTGCTATTTGCTGAACAATTAAATTTGGGAATTGAACTGTTTCTTTGCCCTATCTGCTAGTGATTATCTGTCTGCTTAGGGTATGCCAGTTCCTTCTGTGTGCTAACATACAACCTTCTTTAATGAAATAGTCAGACACAAAAAGCTAGAGGAGAGGATACTCCTGGCAGTAAGAGATTCAGTAGGAAAAAAAGCTTTGGCTGCCTAATGTTTGATCTACAGAACCTGACACCCAAAATACCTTATATAACACAGATGTAAAATTCTAAACACTATGCATTTTAAAATTAGAAAAAAAGCTGAAAGGAGACCAGCTAGCACTGTGGCATGGCGGACTTTCAACCCAGTTTGCATGGCATTGCCATCAAAACATCTTCAAAATAAATCAACAGTTGAATCAGACTCCTACAATCTGAGGCCATAATGAACAGTTCTGCCATGTTCAGAGATTGCGGAAATCTGGTATATGACATTGAGAAGAAATCCCCAGAGACAATACAGTAAGAGCCTCAAACTCTTATGTGGAAATCAGCCTAGCAGCACCACGTTTTTTCTCATCCTGAGTCCTGAGGAAGATTCCTAAATTAGCTGTTGTTGCCTATAGTCTCCAGTGGCCAAAATAAACTCTCATTTGAGGTGAAACGCAAGTAAACAATGTGCCTTTCCCTAGAAAAGTATTTCCTCTGACTGCATCTTGTTCTCATTTCCAGCCGGTTTGGTTGTAGGGTATCCCAAGAGCTGTGACAAACTGAATTGGCTGTAACCCCTTCAAGCGTTAAAAGGAGATTCCAAGACACTACAGTAGACCTCTATCTCCCAACATGCATCCTGAAAATCTCCTTTCTGAAGGAGAGGCAGGAAAACTAAAACAGAGCTTTTAGCCCAATGATTCTTCTCTCAGCAAGCAGCTCAGTGTGTGAAAATGGATAGTCCGCTGAATATTCCTGCTCAAAAACAATGAATAAAACAAATGAGAAGCCCAAGATATTTCACAAAATGTACCTTTATTTATTCATTGAAAAATAGCCCTCTATTGCAGCCTGAATATCCCCCACAGCACCAGTTACCTGCAGAAAACTTGGCACACAGTTTGAAACACAGACGTCATAGCTGAAAATATCAGCAAAAGGTGAGGAAGGGATAGAGGCAGTGTTGGTACTGAAATAGTTGTTAAGGCAACAGGTTATCTAGGCCACCTGAACCCAAGGCAGTTAGTTTTACTCACCCTCCCCTCTTCCCAAAGACCACAGACTTCTCATTTGAAGACTAAGTTAGTAAATACATATAACATAGAAAGTAAAGCAATTTAAGAGTGGCTGATTTTCTGACAGAATTGGTTTCATGTAATTAATTTTTATCCCCATGATGCTTAGGAGCTGCTTGATTCTGAAATTCTAGGATGTTTTATCACACAGCCATTCATAAGGTTGTTACTGAAACTTGATTCCTTGAGCCAAGGGCAAATCTTTGCTGTAGTTGATTGTACTGAAAGAGAAACAAGAATTTAGAGACCAGACGTAATCACTGAGACAGATTATAAAGTCCACTTCTTGTGTACAAGCTTCCGATTCCTGTCACATCTAAACAATGTGAAACATCTAAACAATGTGAAACATCTTTACTCCAGTTTTCAATGTAGTAACCGTGTACAGGAAAAGACCACATTTTCCATCACCTCTTCCTTTATGGACAATCATCTCCTTAGCTATCTAATCTCTTATGAGGAGAATGTCCAGAGAGAAAGGGATTTCTCATGTTCACAAGTCCTTGCATCAAAAGCAAAGATAGATAGCACAGGTACACAGGTAAAGGCTATGGAAGTCAGCAGAGGATACCAGTGGTCATCAGCTATGGGCTGGCAGATTTGTGGATAGATAGCCAACATATAGCTGAATCACCCATCAGAGGCAATAGTGGTGCCCTCACTGTGGTTGCAATTCAGTGCATTTCTTGACAAGTTCCAGTAATTTTTCAGATGAGTTTAAAATCAATCAAAAATAGGGGGAAAACTCTCAAACCACCTTTTTTTCCCCTTTGGAACGTAGTGAAAATGTCTTTATAAAAACCCTTTGAATCTACTACATATGTGAAGAAAAGGCAGTTACACTTATAGATAGTTATCTCACATTAAGTAAGGATAGTAGCCTTGTAGTCAAAGATTTGTATGTTTTGAACTTTTGGAAGTTCATCTGTATTTTAAATCTATTTGGTCTCTCTTACCAAGTAGACCGTCTCATATAAAGTTTCCATGAATCACTTCCAGATTCTCTTCCCCCACCAGTGTGCTTTTCACCACCTGTACCAAAACCATTATAAGTTAAAACCTATCTTTGCACATGAGAATCTGGACTAATTCCAGGACATCATACAATTTTATAAAAATACATGGGAAAAACTATTCCTTTCCTTTGTCCTATATCTGAACTAAATTACCACCCCACACAACACACAGCTAGCTCTCTCCTCATGCTTGATGCAAAAAAATATAGAGAACCCTGTTTTAAAAACATTTTGTCTTAACACAAAACAGAAGTACAAGAATGTGCTAGTTCTTGTACAGTTTAAATAGTAAGGTTAATACTACTTCTTCCACCCCCACGTCCTTAAGTATATACAAAAAGGAGAAATAAAGGCAAAAAAAAAATTAAAATACTTTCTCACAAAAACACTGCAGGCCATACATCTTATATAAATTTGCCAATATAGACAAAATTGCTCAAGATTGTTTTAATTACAACTTTTACAGGGTTTTCCACCTGGCCATATCTTCAAACACCTGCAGAATATATCTCTGAGTTACATTCCTTTGATGGAGGGGAGAGAAGGAAACAACACATGGAATTTTTAAAAACCAAATACAGGTATTTTTAAAAGTTTAAATCTAACTACCACTAGTCAATATCTGTTTTCTGCTAAAGCAGTATGATTCAAAATTAACTTCATTGATTTCTTCACATTTAGTCATTTAAATGGATTGATTAAAACCTTGAAGAAGCACAAGTAACATACCAAAAGCACCTCCAATCTCAGCTCCGCTGGTAGGGATGTTAACATTCACAATGCCACAGTCAGATCCCTTTGGCCTACAAACAAATGTAAGGCAGAATTCCCTCCTTAGGGTCAGGAAAGGCTCCCTCCCTAAAATGAGGGCTGTAAAATGCTCAACTACCATTATGCATAGGTTTACAAACGACATGAAAGACTGATCTTATTGCCTCAGGAAAGTATAAAAATTATTAAAATTATACCCAAGCCAGCGGAAAATCCTTCCCAAATCCTTGGTAAAGACACTGCTGGAAAGACCTTGTTTTACTTCATTATTCCAGGCAAAAACCTCCTCTTCCTCCTAGAAGAAGCACATGTCAATGGTTACACCAGGACTATCCAAAGCAAAGCAATTATAGAGAAGCTCTGTGAGAAAAAACCCAACATACTACAGTCACAATGCAAATGTACAGAATGGCACTGGGCAAACACATAAGTACCAATACCTCCACTGCTGCATGAAACAGTCTGCTTTTGAACAGATATGAACAGTATCAACAACAAACACAACAGAAATCTGTTCCTGTACAGATTCTCATTGCAACTCCAGTGTTCTTCACATCAAGGCAGCTACACAGTGACGCAAACAGTGGCTACCTCACGGGGCAGAACAAGAGCTACCACTTCTTGCAGAACTGGGACAATTGCATGGACATGACACATGTCTGACATCTGTGTCACGACTCTACTGTTATCATCCTTGACACCTGTTTCCCCACTGTTTTTTTACCTTAAATTTCAGCACATACAATATAGGGGCAAATGTCTCAGTGTGGACAATGGGCGCGTTATGAGGAAGGCCAGTCACAATGGTCGGCTCAACGTAGTTTCCAGGGCGATTTATAACCTTCAAAATAATAAAAAATAACCAAGTTCTAATCAGCATCCAGCTTAGTATTAGTGTAGGAAAGGAATTCTTCATCATCTGACTACTACAGTTGGGAAATCAGAAATGGAAGGCCAGATAGTCTGAGTAACTTAAATTTTCCTTATTTGAGTATTTAAAACACAGAAGCATAACTTATATCCACTAAGGATGTAATCAAACTGTAAAGTCTAGCAGCTGAAACTTCCTTTCTTCTACTTGTAAGCTACTTAGAATTTAAAGGTATAAAGAAGTTGCCAAAGAAAGACAAGTACTCCCAGAACAATAAGTCAATGAGAAACATCCTGTATGATGACGATGTACAAGTGGTTGTCTTGAATCTCTAGTATTTTCTCAAGTTAGATACTGTGAGGGACAGAACTTCAAACTTCCTTTGTTATGTGTTTGACATTCACCATTTACATTGTTGTTTTAATTTTTCACTATCACTTGAAACTGGTGTAAGAGCAGCTTCCAAGTAGAATTGCCTTTACCCTGAAGACAGGATTGAAATTCAAACATTTTCAATCTGACTAAACTAACATCCTGTAGTGGCTGACAGGACAAGCTGAGATACAGTAACAGGCCCTAAGCCATCATGCTACTGTATTTTTTTCCTAGAGCACAAACTGTAGCAGGGAAAATAAAAGTTACATCACCTTTCCACCACAGACCACAGAGCCACCTTGTTGTTTTGCTTGTTCTACTGCATCAAGGAACATTTTCACTGCTTCTTTGGTATGAAGTGGCCCATACAGAGTGTCAGCTAAAAAAAAATAAAAGATTCAGAAGTATACTTTCATCAAAACTGTGTATATTTGCAAATATTCTTATCACAACATCTTGGGACTGTCCAGGATGAGCCTTATTAGCCAGATTCTTCCTCTTCCTTTCAGAGTTTGTATTCTAAATGAAACCAGCTCTTTCCACCCCGTGGTAAATTGCTAAAATTAGACACTTTGGATCTATAATTGCTTCAGAATTTAATCAGAAAGAAACCAACAGTAACTTATTTCCTAAACCCATGAGTTGGAAATAGCTACTTACAATCCCATGGATCACCGATGCGGACCTGGGCATAGGCCTTGGCAAGCTTTGCCACCACCTCATCATGGATGCTTTCATGGAGAAACTAAAATGTGGTGAGAAATTTGTAAGATAGCACAGTCTATGTAACTACTCCTGAAGTACTAGTGCACTTTAAAGGGGGCCGAATGAAGAATGGAAATAATGTTGTTCACATTCAGAAAATCCCAAAATTAAAAAGAGAGGGAGACCAAGGCCTCTGAAACAGCACCAACACCAGAAAATGAAGATGTAAAACATAAAGAATTAAAACAAGCCAAGAAACAAAAATATGTCTTAATTTTACCTCACCTCAGATCAGTGTTATTGATGTGTTTTGTAAACATTTCAGTTTAGTGTTCTAGAACAAACACTCAAGAAATTTTATTGCTACAGTTTGAGGAATCACTGCCCATCCAATATTCCCAAATCAACTAACCCACATCCGTTTTACCCAATATTTACTGAATCAATTCAACTCTGACAAGACTATACAGACCCTGGCTGACACTATAATGCTGTTAAACTTGTTAACAGCTAATAATGGTTAAGAGCTAGTAATTGGTTAAGAGACAATAATGAAGATGGTAACACTTAGGTAAGTGGGTAACACAAAGGTAATCCCTTGCATTGCTGCAATATAAACACTGCACCAAAATTTGTAGCACACACAAGCAAAGCTCTGGCAATGAAAACAGAAATACAGAACTTTGTCAAGTACTATATTCCTGACTTATAGCACATTTAGAAATACATACAAAGAAACTGAATTACACTAGAATGAAACCATGTTCTTATTTTCCCGCCATACTTATTTTTGACAAAATAAAAAAGTGTTTCAAACATTATTTGATGCTCTTCACAATATTAGGAATTGCTAGGCATTTCCTGAGCCGATTTGGAATGAAGTTAAAATTCAGAGCTACCCAAACCAGGCAATACCCATTTACTCACCAGCCTTCTAGCAGTTGTGCACCTCTGACCTGCTGTTCCCACAGCAGCAAATAGAGCAGATGGGATGACTAGGTTCAGATCTGCATCTTCAAACACTTAAAAAAAATTAAAACATGAGAATATTACTGAAGTAAACAGGCAGTTCACAAGACTTAAGATGCTAAACAGTATTAGAAACTGACAGGTTGGTCAAGAATCATTAGGAACAACTGCACTAGCAAAGCATGATAAAAATACAAAAAAACACCTTGCCACTCCTACTATTTCTCAGCAGCTGGAATTAGACACACAGAAGTGGTCTAATTATAGGTTTCAACTACTAAAGAGAGACTTTTGCAATAAAGTCTGAAAATAATTTCAGCTTCCTTTTAATTCAAGAAACTACAAGCAATTGCTTGCCATTTCTCCACCTTGTCTCTCTCTCACTAAGAAGTTTATCAGCACAAAGTAGCAATCGTAAAGTGTGTCCAGGTGGCCTTGCAAAAAGCATAACTAAAACACACAGGTGTACAGTAATATAAAACATATGATGAGCTGAACAAATTCATCTGGCTAGAAGACACTGAAGATGTTTTATAAAGCTCAAAGGATCCCCAAAATATCACTTAGCTTAACCAGTCCCACAGAAGTCTCTTAAGCATCCAAAGCTATTATTAACTATTATTAAGTTTGGGACAAAGTCCAATCAAACAATGATTATGTGACCATTCAAAGTCAGTGACAGAAAAACCAGGACTTTACCATTAAAAATAAACAATTTTCAAAGCATAAAACAAGTTTATACTGGCTACAAAGCAGCATAGGAAAAAAGAAGGACCTGCTCAAATGTGATTTTCAAAACAGATGATGTACCATCATGTTTGTATTTCCAAAGAATATTTATATATAAATAAGCACATTTGTCCAGAATATGAGAAAGGTGAAACAAAAGACAACAGCACCAAAGGACAGCAATTTAGGTATTTATTGAGCTTACATATCCTTTCTGGCATGTTGTTCAGCTTTATAGTATTTATGTTGTTTATCTAGGAACTGGATCATATCCTAAGGTACTCAAACCTGAAAAATGTGCCACTGAAATAAATACTTGCCTGCTCTTCTTTCAAGTACCGTAAGTATCTTAAATTTTATATATATGTACTTACACCCTAAAATGCTAAAAACGTAGTGTTCACTAGATGACATACAAAAGTGCAGTCAGGCATTAGAACTGGCTACCCACAGAAATAGTGAAGTCACTATCCATGGAAGTATCGAGAATGTATGAGGATGTGGCACTTGGGGACATGGTTTAGCGGTGAATATGCTGGTGTTGGGTTAAGAGTTGAAATCAATCTTTAATCTTCCAACCTTAATGATTCTACACCTAAAACTATCCTAAAATCAAACTTACTTAATTTAGCACTGTCCACAACCCATCACTGAAGCTTACTGCTACTCTCACTCCATTCTCCTCTTCAACACTGATTACTTAAAAGACCTTGGACTCTCACTTTTTATCTTAAAACCCTACTCCCTTCACAACAACAAAGACAGAAAAATCTCACAACATTCCATTATTCTATACAAACTATATGTACTTTTAAAAGCCCTACAGGGGGGAAAAAACAAACAAACAAAACAGGAAAACCAGCACAATTAGCTATGAATATTTGCACACTTCCAAATATCATCTATGAGACTAAATTTCTACAGTGTATATTACCAATAATGGCATTGTTTCCTCCCAATTCCAGCAGGCTTCGACCTAATGAAAAACAAAATAAATTATGTCATGCACATATGTATTCACTGCACCTCAGTCAGTGAGGTCACCTCTAACTAGAGCTAAGCTTCATGAAACATATGGATATGTTTTTATGTGTAAACAAACACATTTTAGAGATCACAGTCAACTGATCACTCTAGCTAAAGCAGAAAATTACACCAAATACAACATCTATCACATGTTGTGAAGACACCTGCACAGCAGTTATGGCACAAAGGAGTTCAAAAAGATAGGCAAAAAAAACAGCACGGGAAAGATGAAAACAGGAAAAATTTGCAGCAAAACACTATGATATAAGTAAAGAAAAAGGTCCTACAAAGATCAAAATGCACACAAAATTTAACTACGCTCATTCATTTCCCTGGTAACTGTTTATCTACAATCTAAAACAAAAAATCACAACCTACATCTGGGTGAATATTTACTATTTGTTCTGGTTTCTGGGGGACTTTTTTTGAAGTATGAACTTCAAATGTATGAAACCAAAAAAACATGTTTGTTAGGTGCTGTTTATAAACCAAGAAGTTAGAATCCAGCTGAGATTCTTGCCTGTACACTTTAAAATATTTGTGACAAAAACAGCACCTCAAAAATAATCTATTTTCTAGTATATTTATCAGGAGTAAAAGGTGCGGGGGAATGCATTCATGTATTCTAGCCACATTGCTAAAAGACCATAACCCCTGGTTGTTCACCCTAACAATCTTCATACAATTGAACACTAACAGACACCACCACACCTCTCCCCAGATTAATTGTAGGACTATGGATTTGTGGATGACCTGGAAAAAAAAAATCTGAATTGCAAAAGAACCAACTGAAAAACACCATACATATCTACGAGCAGTTTCAAACCCCCATTTATCCAAGCCAAAAAAAGAAAAAGAAGAGGTAACACGGTTGAAACAAACTTATTTTAAAATCTTTTGGGGCACCAATATTTGCCCTCACCAAAGGTGAAAGAAATACAGAAGAACCCACACACTCACCAAATCTCTCCTGAACCATAAGTGCTACTTGCTTGCCCACTTTCGTGCTGCCAGTGAAGGACAAGAGGTCCATCCTCTCATCTTTTGCCATTGCTGTCCTGCACAACGGGACACAAAGCACAGTCTTCAACAAAAGACACGCAGACAGAAAAGCAGCTTACACCTTCCACATACATCAGCTTCAACCAGGGAGATCTTTAAAGCCAGAGACACTTCTTTAAAACATCAGGTGACTGAGCGAATGGTAGGAAAGGTGCTTCTTAGCCAGAAAAGAGGAACAAGGCTGTTTCCATCTACCTTTTCAGGCCAAAAAAGCATCATCTGTAGTAACACTGAAATTCAGTCTAAAGTATATTGTGAGATCAGCTCCAATTGCTATGATCTGTAAGAGAATATGCAAATCTATGATTTTTTTTAATGCTTGCCATATATTTTGCCTTCTCTTAAAATACCCAAAAGATATATTTGAATATACATTTGTACTGGGGAATTCCTCGCTGTAAAAATCAAACAAAGTAATTCAGATTATACAGCTTCCAAGCACAGGTATACATCTATGAGCATATGTAAAGTCCTGCATGAGCACAGAAAAGGGAAATTATTCTCCTCCACAACTAATCTAAAAGGTTAATGTACTACTATACATTGAAAACTCGCAAGAACGTGGTAAGGGGAATCTAATATTAGCTGCATTCTTTGGGTGTAAGCACATGCAGAAGTGGAATATAAACTTAGTCATGTCTCTTCATTAAACATCCGACAAGTTCTTTGCTTGCAGCTGATCTCACAACAGCAAGTAGACGTGTGTATTATATTTAGTGCAGTGCCAGAGTTTCAGAGCAGCTGATCAAAATCACGGCAATATATGCACGTACTGGGAACTTCTAGAGACTAGAATAACTTAACAAGAAGTACCTCAAAGAATATTTTTTTACCTTTTATAAAGGTTCACAAAACACAAGAAATGTTACCTACCCAATGTCAGATCCACCACAAACCAGAGAGCAGATTGCTCCAGGCAACTTGTTATCCTCCAAGACTTTGGCAATTATCCTGGAATCAAAGATGTAAAAATGTTAGAAATTTCTGACAGGTGCAAATAGGCAATGAACCATTAGAACTATCTGGGGGTTTTGGGGTAGTAGTGGTTTGCAGTAATTGTTCTCAGGAGTTAGTATTAGATTTACAAGACTTAGTAATTACCTATTTTAAGAGGGCTTTTATTTAGCATTTTTAAAATAAGTGTTATTGGTAATGCATAATAAGTATTTAAAATGCTAATATAAAGTAACAATAAACCTAAAGGAAATATCACTATGATTTAGTCATTATCAATTATTCTTTGGAGAAGTTCTCCTTTTCATTGAGACATAGATCAAAGAAACCAGAACTCACTTTGTAACAGCAACACTAACAAGGGATGTTGTAGGAGCACCCTTCCTAGAAAGAAAAAAAAATTACATTATCTTCCTATTCTTTTCAATTCTTTAAGAATAAGAAATAATTCAAATAAGCAAGTAATTCAAATATTTTTAGGGTCTCTGACATACAGCACACTTTGTTTAGGCTGGTTTTCAGGTATAAATTAAGACAGGAACTCAAGCATTTCCTTCTGCAAGTGAGCATTCACAACTTCCACTGAAAGCCATGTGGACAAAGCTAGGCCAGACTTTAGAGTGAAGGAGGTAGATGAAAGCAAAGCAGGAGAGAGTAAGCTAGTAAGAAAGTAAAGCTACTTATTTAGATTTTTTTATCTTAGCTGTACCAACTCGGAATATATTAATTACCACTGTTGCAGACCCTCACCCTGAGTTTGTTATTCACAAGCCATTTGGCTAGGTCCTGGAGGCATCTGTACCACAGTACCTCAAAAAAGAGGTTATCACAAAGTTAAACAAGGCTGACCATAAACAGACCTAAAACCAAAGAGAATTTAGGCCTACATTAGGTAGACTCTAATATCCAGAAACACCTGACATTAAATAGCAATCTCATGCCTGAGTTAATAGCTTTTCTAATTTAAAAATCCTGTTAGCCAAGTGGAGAGCTAGTTCTTACCAGAGGCAAGCATTTCCACAGATCATTGCAATTGCACTGTTCCACCCATAAACTGCCACAGGGAAGTTGAAGGCCGTGATGATTCCCACTAGTCCAACGGGATTCCACTGCTCTATAAGGGCATGGCCAGGTCCTGAAAGCAAGGCCACAACATAATGCAGTTTTCATCCATTTAATGTTTGTGGTTTTTTAAAAAAGGGAAAATCACTAGTATCACTCTTCAGTCTACCACAGCATTAGCTTGCAAAGAGCTGTATTATTTGTGCTCTGCAGCTTACCTGGATCAAGGTTAGCTAGACTGTGCCAAAAGCTAATGATCTGACAACATACAGTTTTATTATTTAAGCCATTCGGTTAACATAATGATGCCTTGTGGTAATCAACAACTGACAAAGGGGTCTCTCCTTTCTAATTACACTTCCAAACTTTTTACATACCTCCCTCTACCACCTTTCATCAATAAAGAAATCAAAGGGAACTTAATGCTTCAGAGAACAGAGAAAACGGATGGACTGACTGGCTTATCTGTCAGTTCATCAGGAACTTCAATAGCTGGCACTACTGCCCACCACATCTATTCCTAAAGCTCCCTAAATAACACACAGAGCAGAGATCCTGCTGCACTAAAAGATGGCATATTTAAGCTACACCTCCATATCTTCATTTCTTTAAAGGAAAAAACAAACTAACAACAAACAAATAATAAACAAACAAGAAACAAAACCAAAAAGATAACACAGACTTACTTTCTGAAGGCAAAATAGGTCCACCAATCATTCGGGACAAACCAACAGCATAGTCACAGACATCAACATACTCCTGCACTTCCCCAACACCCTCGACAAAAATCTTTCCCATTTCCAAAGAGACCTGAAAAAATTCAGAGTAAGACAAACTTTTTTACAAAATTCCCTTGGATCCCAACACTTTGTCTCCCCCTAATGACAGGTGTATCTATTCACCAAGGAAGATTTTAACACGCACTTTTTCATTAGAAGCTTCCCCAGTTATTCAGAACTTAGAGAAACAACTCACAAGACAACTGGACAAGGATCATATCCCAGTACAACGGGAAGAATTTAGAAAAGTAAATTAATAGAGAAAAAATTTAAAAAAAAAAACCCTACTGAAAGGAGCACCCAACACTAACGAGGTTCATATATTTAGATCAACAAAACCTTGGATTTACATCAGCAGCCTTGCCTACTTTGTGTGCCAGGCAAGGAACAAGTTGGAAAAGAGGGTTTACTCTGCTCTAGCAAAATAAAACAGCCACTTACATTTTTCATAAGCAAACTACTCATTTTACAGCATCTCAAAGCAAATTTGAGAGATTTCATTTGCAGATGCTGCTGAAAATGGTTATACATGTTCAGTATTTTAGTAACATGGGACGTTAAGAATCAATTTAGCAAATTTTTTTTCTGAAGTTGATCTTAAACTACATCCTTCTCTTAAAAATATGTTCGATTTACTCAGTTGAAATATATTAGGGAGAACAAGCTGGTATTTGACGACATCTTCATCAAAAAGTGAGAAAATTTGAAAATTTAGGAACTGAGAAGTCACCTACTTATCTCCACTCCACTGCTCTGATAGCTAGGTGTGACCTTCATGCAGGTATCACCTACCACTTTACACTGGTGACTGTAGTTTAAACAGGCTATTAAACGAGGAATCGGGTTCAAAGGATTTCCATGGGATTTTTCTCTCCATGTAAAAGTTAACATAAAGATGACTAACTCTATTTCTAAGATGCCTGTAGTCATCTCAAGACAGAAGGAACAACTCCTATTTGTGACCAAAAACAGAGCAGCATCAGACATATTTACTTAGAAACACAGCAGTGGGTTTGTAAGTGCAGTAGAAATACCTGGATATTTCACTAGGGCATGGCAAGGTGAGGCTGGAAACTTCCTACAGCATATGAGAATGATAAGTTTCCATACAGTTCCCTTTTAAATATCCTAAAGCCAGGCAAAGTCCTAAAACTTGAACACCTACTGCATGTCTTTCACCCTGAAATGCATCCTCAATCCTAGCAGAGCTGAACAGACATATTATCTGTTTGGGAAAACTAAGAAAATGTGGCAAGAAGCTGTAAGTTTACGGTTGTACTGTTTTTGAATACAGGAGTACATTAGCACTCTAATTCCACCACAGAAACTGTGCTGAGGAGACATCATCAATGGAAACAGCAGAACATAGTTTTGAAGCTTAACAATATGGGCTTGACTACACATGGAATTATTCACTGACAGCTGTTTCTAAACAGCAGCACAGACAGGCAAGGCCTGTAAAAAGAAAGTGGAAGTTCCCCACTTGTCTCCTTTTTTTCTCTAGTAACTTGCAAGAGTTTTAGAGGAGTGGTCCTTCAGCCTTTATATCCTGCACAGCACTACAAGATCATCTCACTAAGACCATCCCTTCTTCAGAAGCCTCCTATTTCCACGTGTCACATGGCAAAATCCTGCTGATCACCAGAAAGAGCTCAAGGTTACAAGCTCTGTATTAAAAGAAGTTCTTTTTCAGGACACTTTTAATATTAGGAAGTGCCCTATCTGACAGGCGGGAGGGAAAATAGCAGCCCAACAGTTATACCACTCATCCCAGAGAGGTCCATAATAAATTTTCTCCTATTATAAATTGTCATTTCACAGAATCACAGAATTATAGAATATCCTGAGCTCAAAGGGACCCACAGGGATCATCAACTCCAGCTCCTGGCCCAGCACTATCCCCAGGAATTACATCATGCGTCTGAGAGCATTGCCCAAACACCTCTTGAACTCTTCCAGGGCTGGTGCTGTGACCAACACCCTAGGAAGCCTGCTCAGTACCCAACCACCCTCTGGGTGAAGAACCTTTTCTTAACAAGTAACCAAACTCCCAAGTGACACAGCTTCATGCCCTTTCTATGCCATAATACTTTTTTTATTTTTTCTTCTTTTTAAAATTAGAACTTAATTAAGCAAGCTAACAGAACTAACAGAAATTATTTAACAATTACTTAGGTTAGTATTGCAGAGAAAACTGTTAGTATTACTAAAAAAACACCAGTTTTGACACACCCCTCACCCTCATTCCCCACTCTCCCCCACAGAAAATGTAAGCCACTTCTGAAAATACCTTACCAAGCTTCCTAGAACTTTGATTTTTTGTCTCAGGGCATCACCAATCTGTCGCACTATTTCTCCACGTTTAGGTGCAGGGATCTAGTCAAAATGACAGAAGAATCTATGTGAGACTGAAAATCTGTAACTCCTGCTGTATATATACTGCTAGTTTTCTGTCCTTGTAGTAAATAATCATTGATTGCTGTGTGGTTTTGTTTATCTTCCCAAGACACTGCTACTTGTTCATTTTTATCATGTGCAAGAAACTGTTTCCTGCCTCAGAGACTGATACTATTGCAGACATTTTGTCTATTCAAAACATCAGTTCCACTGAATATTGCCAAAAGCATTCAGATTGTTCATTGTGTTACTTCTGCTCAACTACATCACCTGCAATGAAAATATTAAGCTCATACACCAACTCTTAATATATTTTTTAACGTGGTATCAATATGGTAAATAATAATCAATAGCCAAGATCTATTTGCAAACCATACGCAACAGGATATACAAGTTTAAAACAGCAGTTCTCTGTAAAAACAATACTGCAGCGAAATGCATACACCACACACACATATCTCTTCACAGGCAATATCTTTCAAATAAGATATTAAAAATTCAAATTCAAAATTCACAAATTAATAACAAATAGCTTTGAGAAAAAGTCTTCAAGAAACATTTGATGTGTTGATATTTTCATCTGTTGGATTGCTTTCAGATTATTTCCAAACACATTATGAGTCAACAACATTATACTCACAAATTGTAACAAAGAATATCCTGAGGAAGCTGCTTTTTTCATCCTAAACTTTGCTGTCTTCAGACAAAGTAAACTACTTTGCTGGCTAAGTGCACCTTTTGAAATCCTGGTTTCAGGTTTTACCAAAGAAACAACAGGCAGCTGTAAGAACCAAGGCTGGCACAGCCATCAACAGAATGAGTGCTGGCTGGACACAGCTGGTACAGCTGCCCCAGGATCTCCATCTTGATAAGGAAAAATAGCTTAGCTATTCTATACAATATAACACTAATGCTTTTAAACAACACAGTTCTGTGAAATACCAAGACACTGCGTGAACAAAAACCCCCCATGTTTACAATCAGCAGTCTTCCTCACACTACAAGAACAAGATTATCAATGCCAGATCAATATATCCAAATACTCCACAGAGTTCTCCCAGAAGAAAGCAGGGGGCTACAGGAAGTGAAACACGTACAGGGATAGTTTACTTGCTACAAGGTTTCTGAACTTCACCAGACCTCTTGGCAACAGCTCACAGGCCTTGGTAAATCTGCCAGGGTTTTCAAAACAAACATATCCCACAAACCAATGCTCTCATCTTTGTACCACAATGGTATCACACACAGATTATCTGTGTTTGTTTCTTGAAGTCTCCATTGCAGATTTTTGTTTTAATGCACCACACACAAGTCAAAGACATTTTTACACCTCCATCTTATGGGGCAATTTAACAGCCTGTCTCTGCCAGAGATCTGCAGTAAAAGAGAAGTCTCCATTAACTTACATCAGCCCAGACCTTCCATGCCTCTTTAGCCTTCTTTACTGTTTCTTCATAATCCTCCAAATTACCCTATATGAAGAAGCACAACAAATTTAGGAAAAATCAAGCCCCCAAAAGAAATGCCACTAAAAAGCTTCTGCATCCAACTCAAGATACTTTTATAGAGTACTTGCACTACAGGATGCTTCATATTCTGATACAATTTGGTCCCAATATGAGAAGTTGTCTGAAACCACTGTCAATGAGAAGCACATGTGCTGCCTAAATTAAAAAACAAAAAAAAACCCAAAACAAAACAAAAACAAACAAAAAAACAAACAAACAAACAAAAAAGGAAATAAAATTTAAAAATCAAACCAAAACAAAAAAACCAACAAAACAAACCAAGCAGAAATTTTCATTTGGGTGCGTGTTAGAGGAAGCTCCATATAGAATAACGGTCTTATATATGTTTGTATATATACATATATATAAATATGTCCTACTCCATCAGCCTCACTGGGCATCAAGGGCTAGTTGAGTCCTAATACACAAAAGGAATAGGTTCATAAAATAGTGCTATTCTTACAGTAAAAACTTCCACAAATTTACTACTTGCATGTCACATTGCTCTCCTTCCTACTTCCTCCCAGGCCACCCATCCCTACTAAATAGGCACAATCTGTTCCTATTCTGCAACTCCCCTAAGAACAAACGAAAAGTGAAGGGGAAGGGCCCTTGCTCTTGCCAACAATGCTTGCAAGAGTGCGAGGCTGAGGGCTGGAGACAAGAAGTAAAAAATAATAAAAGAAGGCAAACAAGATTGTTTTTCTTCCCAGGGAAGCCGCAGGCATATTGCCAGCAGCAGGCCCTGGCTGCGACGAGCTCCAGCGGCCGCCCTGGACTCAACACCCCCTGGACCCTGAGGAGGTGTCGGGATTTTCCTGCCCCTCGCCACGCGCGTCGCGGGCGAGGCAGCGCCCGAACCAACGCCCCAGGACGCCTCGCTCCGGTAATGGGCCCCGCGGAGCTCCTCCCGCCCCGGCGCTGCCCCCGGCCGCGCTCACCTGCCGGACGCTGGCGATGGGCTCGTTGTTGGCGGGGCAGTACGTGGTCACCACCTACAGCAGGACGGGAGCGGTGAGCGGCGGGGCCCCTTCACCCGGCGGAGGGGGCCCCGCCGCCCCCCGCCCCCGCGCCCCCCGCACCTGCCCGCGGCCGCCCCAGCGCCCGTTGTACACGCCGGGATTCTCCTCCTGGAGCCCCAGCTCCCGAAGCCACGCGTAGCGCTCCTGGCTGATCAGCAGCGTGGACATAGCGGCGGCCGGTGGCGACCCTGTCCGCGGCAGCAACGCAGCGAAGGCGCGGCGGAGCCCCAGCATGGCCGGCGTCGGCCAACGCGGGGGGACGGGGCAATGGCGGCCGCGCCCCGCCCGCCCACGGCCATTGGCGGCGCCGCGCCCGCGCCCCCCGGCCCGCCCCTCCCGGCCGCGGCCCCACTGGCCGGCCTGGCCTGGCCTGGCCCGGCCCCCCTGAGTCGGCCCCTCTGACCCCGCCTGGGCTCGCCCCCCGATCGGGCTCCGCTGATCCCGCCTGGCCTGGCCCGGCCCCCTTCACCAGGCCCCCGACCGGGGCCCCTGACCCCGCCTGACCGAACCCCCCCTGACCGGGCCTCCCCCGCCCCGCACTGGCCGCGCAGCCCAGCCCAGCCCGTGTGGTGTCCGAAATCTACCCACACTGTGATTCTTTTCCAGAATGGACGGCTGAGATGGGACCTCATCATTGTCTATGAGTATCTGAATGGAGGGTGGCGAGAGGACAGAGCCAGGCTCTGGTCAGTGGTGCCAAGCAGCAGGATGAGAGGCAACAGGCGAAAACTGGTAAATGAGACGTTCCACTTGAACATGAGGAAGAATTTACTGTGTGGATGACTAAACACTGGAACAGATTGCCCAGAGAGAGTGTGGAGTCTCTCTCACTGGAGATACTCAACAACCATCTGGGCGCAAATCTATGCCATATGCGGTGGGATGACCCCACTTAAACAGTCAGGTTGGACCAGATGACCCACTGTGCTCCTTTCCAACGCGATCCATTCTGTGATTCTGTGGGATTCCACATGCCCTTCAAGAGCTGCAGGGGCAGAGGAGTCCCCAGGTCAGGTGTTTATAATTGCTGCAGAAAATAAGAGTAGGGGGCTTCAAAATAAGGGAAAAAACCTGTAGCTATTCTTATGCAACAAATAGTAATACATAGGAGTATGCGCAATTCTTTCCATTCTCCAATACCATGCTTGAATCTCAGTTGAAAATCCCAGTGTCTTTGGCTTCTGAGCCGGCCACTTTACCTACATGCCAACATTTGTGAAGTTACAACATTTTTCTTTCCCGTATGCACGATTGATGCACCTTCTTGATATGCACTCACCTTGCAAAACTGGAAGTGATTTCTACCCTGTATTTTTAGTGTAATTACACTACAGTGGCTTTGGAAATTTAGATTACTGACTGTGATCATGAAATATTGCTTGTTTCCAGGAATGCAATATTTTCTGAATGACCAAACCGATGACAAATAAACCCTGATACTAAGATCTAAATGTCTCAGCACATACTTAGAGGATAGGAGAGAAATGCCACTGGTCTCAAGAATGCCATTATTTATTTTTTTGTTTTCTACAGCTACCCACTTTTCCTTAATGTGAATTGGACTAACCACAAATAATAGTTTGATTTTTAAGAAACAGTTATTCAAGTAATTTTGTCAAATGAAAAAAAAATTTGGATGATGTAAACAGATTAGCAGTAAAAAGTAGTCTTGGCAAGGTTCAAGACCTGGCTTTACCTTTGACTTTGCTGCATGTATGATCAAATTGTCTCTTTCTCTTGGAAAATTTATTTGGATACTATAAAACTTGTATCAAAAAGGTAGCAAGGTTTTCTTTCTGCAGACCTTCACCTTTTTTGGCCTTATATATCCTTACATGATGAAACAGGTGTTTCACAACCATATAGCTGCAACCCATGCATTGTGTTGTAGCACAACAGTGGGACTCTCAAATGTTCAGGGCAGTAGCTGAGGCTTGGGAACTGAAGTTCAGTTTCAGCAGGCAGTTTCTCTAGCAACAACTGCACACAGCTATTGGTGCAGTAGCTTTGGTTGAGCCACAGAGAAAATCTGAAACCCTGGCACTGTGCCTGACTTGGCTCTGCTCATGTTATTTGCTCTAGAGCATCCAAGCAGATGAAAATATCACTGTCATAAGTGGTGCGAAAGTCCTTTCCGGGCGCACCTGGGGCCAGCTCGTCTGCAAGTAGGCAGTGATCATGATGCAGGGCTAACCATGCAAGTCACATTGTTATTAACCTTCCACTGCAGTGAAAATGTGCTTAGAGCTACATTCAGCCTTAGTGTGGGGCCCAAGCTTTTTGTCTTCCTGTTGTGTCCACTCCAGGCCCACATCTAGGTCCAGATGTCTCTTCAGAAGCTGCAAACACAACAGGGGTGTGAATTCAGGCTAGTGTCTGAAATAAAGAGCAAGCACAATCCGTGCTCTGTCCCACAATTGCAGAGCGAGGCTAATCACAGGGCAGTGTGCAGGATAGAAAAACACTGTGCAACAGCCAGATACATGGAGGTGGGAGTGGGAGGAGAAGCCCCATATCACACTACAGTATGTAGGTTTTTTCTGTTTGTTCTGCATGGGCATCCTGAGCTTGATATTTTTAATGTTTTTAGTCAGAGTTTTAGACAGAAATTATCTGTCTATGGTAAAGTTACTTTGCTTTGTGATCATGCTAACATGACAATTTGCATTCTCCTTGCTTTAGATGTGTTGTGTCCACCACTGAGAGTACATCTTGAAATTTGTGATATTTAAAAATGGTCATGAAACATAGTTCTGCCATAAGCTTATAGTTAAGGTCACTAAAATGTTCATTTCAAACCAAACTTTCAAACAGATATGAAAAGATTAATTTCTGTGGCCCTTGTGAAAGTTGGTAAAAATATATCCTCATCTTGTCCATCAAAGTTGCCCTCTTTCCAGATCTGATCAGCTGAGCATTGTCACACGAGCTCTTGGCTCTAGCTTAGGGAAAGAAACATTGTAGTCAAAGGGGCTTGGAAAGGGAGGCAGTTCAACAATTATGAGACCGACTTTGAATCCTATGAAACTGTGCTTTTGGGTTTTGGATTCACTACAGGGCTCTTCAGATGTAGTTCTTCTTTGCTCTGTGTTTCATTTTCTCATCTGTAGGAAAAGGTACGTGTTCCTTGCATCCTTAAAGCAATATCCAAGGAGCATTACCGGGACACAATGAGGGTGGAGGCCAAATGTCCCTGTTCAGGTGGTCCCAGAGCTTTTACACTTTTGTGAAGATAGAACAACTTCAACACAGTACAAGCAATTCAAACAAGGGGAGTGGGGAGGAAAAGGAGGAAAGCTTCCAAAAACATGCTTAAAATTTTGCTTCCTTTCATGTATTTATCAGCATGACAGAACCTTGCCTCAGAGCAGCAGGCTCCTCTGTCCTGTTCACATACATGACTGTTATTTCAGTGAATTTTCATAAGGAACTGTATATTTTTCTCAGTGGTAGTACATAAGGAATTCAAAGAACTATAGTGATTCATGCTCTAAAAACAGTCAAATCTACAGGAGGGAAAGCAAACAACAAAATTCCTCTCTTGACCTGAGATATTTGAAATCAGTGCTTTTCACTTCTGTAGTTTGTCATTTACTCATCTTTTGAAGTTTCCTATTTACACTGCACTGAAAGTGATAACTGTCAGGAATTACTTCAATGCTAAGAAATAGGCATATATGTTGTATAGCCCATAAAAACAGAAAATAGTTTGAGGTATTAGGAAACAACAAAAACAAACCCAAGAGGCTATCTTGCATGTGCACAATGCAACAAAGAATTTAACATGATCAAAACCAGACTTTGCATATTTAGCTCCAGGTGGCTGTGCAATGGGCTCTGCACTCTGGCTTGTTATCTTTCCATGTTGTCCATGCACTGATAACCAGAGAGCTGCAGTTATTCCACATAAAATGAAAGCATCCTTGGGTGCAGCTTGATGACCTATACCATAACAAGTTCCTCTACCTTTCATATAGCCTTTTCCACCTGCAGAAAGCAGTTTAGAAAGTAAGTGACCATCATTAGAACCATTTCATCACTAAGGAAATGGACATCCAGAGAAGTTGCTTCACACTAATTAGGGAAATCACTTCAGAATTAAGTTAGGCTTACTGAGCCTTCTCCCTGGAGGAGAGACCTAACCTACGCCTTGCTACTGTATCATTATCAGTGTCCCATTGTGTTACAGCTCTAGAGTTCTCATATAGACTGCAACTGTCCTAAAAGCACTTTCTTCTTTGCAAATTACAAACTCTTAATAATGTAAAAACAACTGGCAAACCCATCTTGTCCACATTTGGCTTGTCATGGGAGTTGTGTATATCCTTACACTCATGGGTGGGATAAATGGTGATGCATAGAAAAATGTATTTTACTCAGGTTGTCCCCATCAGGGCTCTACCAGAAATCAATACTGGGCTCCACACTACTCAACATGTTCATAAACTCTCTGGGTGATGGGGTTGAAAGCACCTTCTCTAACTTCCCTGCTGTTGCCAAACTGGGTGATAAGGTGAATTCATCAGAAGGGAGAGCCATCTTAGAGAGAAACTGACAGACTGAAGGAGTGGGCAGGAAAGAACAGAGTGAAGACAAAGTAAAGTCCTGCATCTGGGAAATAATCAAAGAACCCAGAACAGGCTAGGTATCTGTGTGGTGGGGGAACAGCCTTGATGAAAGGAACCAGAGGGGCCTTATGGACAACAAGCCAGACATGATTTAGCAGTGCACTGCAGCAGGAGTAATGGCAAAAGGCTAGAGAACCTGCCCCATGAGGAAAGACTGAAGGAGTTAGGTCTCTCCTCCAGGAAGAAGAGAAGGCTCAGAGGGGACCTAATCACATTATTTGAGTACTTCTGGATCATCTACAAAGATGATGGATGGAGGCTCTCTTCACAAAGTGCTACATGTAGAAGTCAAAGGGCAGTGATATAAGTTGCACTAGGTGCTCTGGGTGACATGTAAGAAAGACATTTCTTACAAGAGCAATTACTGGAACAACCTCCCTAGGGATTTGGTAGAATTCCCATTAGTGGTTTTCAAGGTGCAATGAGATGAGGTGCTAAATAATCTCTTGTAGGTTCCCTTTCCCACAAAAGGACTTGATGGTTTTCCAAGGTCTCTTCCATGATTCTCTGGCGTATGTGGGGTGTATTGTTGACTCCAATACATGAGCAGTGGAGAGAAGGACAAGGAGAGGTGCAAAAGAATTTAGAACATACTTGAAAAATTNAAACCCCAAACAAAATAAACAACAACAAAAAAACCCCAACCAACCCCAGATCATAAATTACTTGGAAATGTGGAACTTAAAAAACAACAGGAAAAAAAACCCATATGTTTTAAGGGGCTTACCTGGAAGTTCAAAGAACCAGAGAGAATCCAGTTTTGTGCTGCTAATAGTGCTGAGGCCATGGGCTGTACATTACATCTACCTGTTGCTTAGCAGTGGAGGATAGGATGCAACAGGCCAATCACATCCAACATTTTTTCCATACTGATAACTTGTGTCTCTTCTCCTGTAGTGTTTATGATAGAACCCTGACTAAAAAGGAAGTTAAAGAAATGAGTGTTTGCGTAGCCACCACAACAATTTTTGAAAAGGTTTCTCTCAAGTGTAACTTAGCAGCTAAATGTCTATGTGGGTGGTAAAGTTGCTGTGAAAATAGCCTCCCCACTGGGAATGTAATTATTCAGTGCTTTGCAGATTTGCATTTCTTGGTCTTTCAGTAGCATTGCTTGATGAGAAAGGTTGGCTATGCAGCTAATACAAGCATTAGGCAGAGTTCTCTGTGATACATGCAGAAAATGGCTACAAGGACATTAAGAAATGCAAAACCAAAATAAAAGTATCATCAAAATGGTAGCTAACATGAATCTAGATTTCATTATGACAGCTTGCATATTAGAATAACAGGAGTGAGAGAGTTAGGGAAGAAAATTTACAAGTATGAAATTAGCAGACATTTGACAATACCTGTCTGTTATAGGGGCATCATATCTTTGAGATACATATTTAAGTTCAAGGCCAGGAATATGTCCAGTTAGCAAAAAAACCCAAAACAAAACAAAAAATGAAATCCAAAACAAAACAACAACAACCCCCACATTTATTTATCCTTCAATATCCAGTTCAATTAAAGCCTAGAACTTCTGGAGACTTGGCAGAAGATCAAAAGATAAAGGAATTCAAGAGCTCAAATTCCATGTGAAGCTCCACAGGTTTTGAAGGGCAAAGATCACCTTCCCCGGAAACAAGGCTCAGCAGCTATCAACAGTCCCTCCTTTTGGATAACATTCCCATCACTATTACAGATTTGGGGCAGAATGGGACATGTCTGCAAGGGCTTTAGGCTTGTTGGTATGGAATAGTTCAGTGTTAATTCTAAATTCCAATCTAGAAAAACCCCTGCTTGTCTTGTTAGAGAGGGGAGGAGTTGTATTTGATCCAGTCAGTGTCCTTAGACCAAATGAACCTAGAAAGCCAAGTCCTATGTATAAGTACAGTAGTTATTGAGCTTTCTAAGCTGAGAAAAGTATTGCCAGGAATCAACTCTTTTTCCAAAATGGAGGCAAATTATTTAGTTCTCATTTATGGAGCTGTTCAGTTGTGCAGTACATTTTTCTTCTAATATACATACCCTCAAAAAGAAAATATCCACTAATGTACAGATATATCAGTCAAAGTCATTTCTCATTCTGATGCTCAGCAAGACATCCAGGATTAACTAACATTTCATTGCATCTCCAAAATACCTTAAGATTGCTGCCAACATAGAACTGAAAATACCCAGGGTCCACTCAAACACACTGTAAATATAACATTACCTTGATCAATGTACTCCACAGTATTGGTTACTGTAGAATGAAGTCAACTTTGTGGGAACTGTCTGCAACTCAGTTTTATACACAGTGTCAGTTTGTTCAATTCAAACTACTACAGCTGTAACACACCTCCTGTTTGGAATTCTATGGAAGTCAGGAAGCAGTATTAATGAATCAGTGCTTAAATTATACGAAAGTTGAGAAACCTGAACTTCCTAGGGAGACATGTGAAGCAGACTGCCAAAATCAATCAGATCTGTGAGAAGTGAAGCTTGAAGGCAAGGCTCAGTGAGTGGCAGGGATATTTTGGAGTGTTTCATACCTGATGAGCAGGTGCATGCTCTGTCTTGGACTGCCACTTTCTCCTCTTAATGTCTATATAACTTAGGTCAAAGTTACAAGGTGCTTATATAGCTTGAGTTATAAGATGTCAATATAACCTGATATATCTATGTAACCTGATATCAATATAACCTACATCATAGCCTTTTATACCTATATAACCCAAATCATAACATTTTATAGCTATATAACCTGATAAAAATAACTTTCTACACAATGGTAACATGTAATAGCTGCTTAATGCTGAATAGACATAAAAGAAGAAAAAACTCACCAGGTGGATCACTTCATAGATAGATAAGTATAGTACTAATAAGAAACTGGCAAATGTAAAATCAGTTAGCCACAAAATAAAGAATTTAGGCCAGTTAGGACCAGACAGACCAAGGAACACCACAACTGTGCATGCTCCAAAGACAAAGCTGAAAAGTTCAGATGTGAAGAAGAGCTTGGAAGCCTTCAGCAAAGACCCCTGACAACCCCCAAATTGGGGAGGCACAAGTGCAATGCAAAAGAACTATCTAATGACCATGAGACCTAAGTAAGTATATGTAAATATATATAAATATACTATGTAAAATAGTTCTAGTGTGTATATGATAATGTTACAGTGATGTAATAACACTAAGCAATACTTAATGTATAAATATACCACAGCACTTGACAAAGGTGAGTAAGATAGGTGGAGATATCTCTGTCACCACCAGAACTGCAGCAAACAAATACCTGCTCTATAGACACCAGTCTCTGGGATTTATTTCCAGCCTAACTTTTGAGCATCACTTTCCTGCAGCCTCACCTCCAGCCTGTGGTGCTGGCAAGCAAACCCAATTGGGAGCATGGCTGATGGGTATTTTGCCATCTGGTGGCAGTTCACAGGGGAAAGATCTCTGTCACCAACACTTGCTGTCCCACAGGAACATAACCAGAAGAGATGAGTGTGGTTGTAGCAACTGAAAAACAGATTTCAGAAGTTTACAGCAGCACAGAACCACCCAACCCCTGCGGAGACCATTATCTGCCCACCTGCATCTCTTGCATGTTTTCTTTTGCATGCCCATGGTGGCACCTGAAATGAAAACAGAGAAGCTCATCAGCTGTATTTCTGAAATGCTGTAGTTAGTGTGGGATATATGAAAAATAAAAATTAAACAAGAAGGAAGAAGAAGGAAGAAGGAAGGAGAGAGAGAGGAACGAGGAAAAGGGAAGATGCG
>VZDJ01000119.1:10275-93862 GCA_008694505.1 Cyanoderma ruficeps | reverse complement strand
TCAGTTTAGAAAGACAGGTATCTATCTGTCAGGGAAAGCTGGAGCTTCCCTTGGAATGGAGAATGTATACCCCCTCCCTCCAAATTATTGTAATTTTGCAGTTGGGGGCTTTCAGGCAAAGATATGGGAATAGGAATAACAGTTCTTTACTAGTAATATTAAAAATACAAATGTACTAGTACAAAAAAAGCAAGCAAACAAACAAACAAAATCCTAGAAACACTGACAGAGTCAGAATACGACTGGCACCCTGTTGGTCAGGATGTTGGGAGCAGTCCAAATAAATCCTCCTGGAGTAACAGATGTGGTTCTGTTGGAGTAGAGATGATCCTGTAGAAAGGGTCCAGTGGTGGCAAGAGCAGTCCAGTCTTCCTCCAGGAAATCCAGTGAAAAAACAGGCTGCCTTGGTGTTTCTCTCAGTTTTTATCCAGGTAGGAATTCTTAGCTCCTCCCACTGGGCGAAGCATGTCACAATGAGATTTTGCTATTTTACCACTCATGTGGTGAGCCTTAATGGCCCATTAACAGAAGATATTCGCCTGGTGGGAGGATGGGTCATGGAAGAGATAAGAACACTGCCTCACCTGATTTTAACAGCTGCCCCATTAACAGAAGGCACTCACCCCTTCCACCCTAGAGTTATGAGGAATGGGTTATACAGGAGATAAAGAAAACACCTCCCCAACCAGTTTTGACAGATGGAAAATAGAATAGACATTTTTGGTTACATATTTCAACCCAAGTCATCTTCCAAACCCCAAACTGAAAAGCCTGACTCTTCTGCTGCCTCCTTCTCAGAGGTGCTGCCACTGCCATGCCTGAGAGGAGCGTCCTCCCAATCCATGGCCTCCTGCTCCCAGCATGTGCCCAGGTTCCCCTGTGCAATGCACTCCATGGTGCTGCTGCTGGCCTTGTCATGGGGAGGGATGGGGTAAGACTCAGCACTGACATCTCCACAGGAATCTGAGGTTTGCTGTGGTGGGGTGTCGCTCTCAGAGAAGGGACATCAGGTACGAGATCTCATTGGCAATGGTCCTGGTGTCCCCCTCCTCTGTAATACATGTTTGTGCCGTGGAGCAGCAGGGATGAGTGATGTCACATCTGGTGCCAGAGTGAACCACGGAGGGAGATGGGGTGGCTTCCCCCTAGGAACTGCAAGTCCCAGTACCAACAGCTTGGGCAGTGCCAGTGCTGTGATTGCTGCTCAACAGGGTACAAGAGCGAAGATCCTCTGAACTCTCCCCACAAAAATTGCCATTTGGCAAAAACGCTTTGTAGTGAGGAATTCCAAAGGACATGATGGCTCAGGGGAAGTACATACAAGCTTTCAAAGGGGAAGGCTCTTCCCCAAAGGAATTTTTTGGGTGGGATGAGGTGAAACTGGTCCGTGTGGATTATGGGAGAGGAGTCCTAGGGCTTCTTCCTTTCCCAGCTTTGTGGAGAAACAACTCCCAGAAAGATCTCTTTAGCTTCCAGACTGGCTCTTTTTCAACTCAGAAGTGAAAATCCTCACGTGTAGGAGCTCTGAAGCCTGTTTTTGATGGCCCAGGTCACTTGTGATGAGCATTGGTGAGCAATACACTTGCCAGCTCTAGCACAGGTTCAGTTGGTTTGTATGGAATACCTCTCTGGTGCTATCAGCAGGGTAACATCACAGGTCCAGGTCTGTACTGCCAGGAGCCTTTGAAAAGCCCAGCCTCCTTTTTGTTCACCCTTTGGCCTGGCTCCTGCCTCCAGGTCTATTTGTGTGCCTAGTAAATATCCGTCATATACCAAAGATTTTCTGGTACTGATGCCTACTTGTGAGAGCACATACATTGATGAGTGACTGGAGGTAAAGAGCTCTTTGCACAGTGGTCCCACCCCTGGGACACAACCAAGGATTCTGTGAAGGTCTGGCCCATGGAGTCCTCATGAAGAACTGGCCAGTTTGCTCTTCCCTCTTCTGGAGGCAATAGTTGTACATGAGCTTCCTCTTGGCTTATGCTCAAGAGTTCATGCTCTTAACCTGAACCACAAGAACATGGACACAGGGTGTGAGACCCAGAGCATGAAAGCTCTAGTGAGTGAAAATCAACAGCAAATTAACATGAAAACACATCCCTAAGTAAACCAGAGGGAACAGAGGCTGGGGGCCACCCACACATGTGCAGCTGAAAGCAGGTGCAAGGAGAGGAGGGCTACACCCTCATATGTATCTCACAGAATCACAGAATGGGTCAGGTTGGCAGAGACCTCAGTGGGTTATCAGCTCCAGCCTCCCTGCTCAAGCAGGGTCATCCTTGAGCACACTGAAAAGAATTAAGTCTAGTTGGATCTTGATTCTGTCTTGGGGGAAGGGTCAATTTTGGCTTCCTGAGCAATACTATACCAACTACAAGCTGAAAATAGAAGGAATTTATCCTTCAAATATAGAAAATCAGAAATTTCCTTGGGTTTTATTCTTATTTTTATCTTAAAAACAGCTTTGAAATATTTTATGGATATATTTCTCATACTATGAGACTACTGGATGGCTTTTATAATGGGAATTTAAAAACATCCCTCTGAGAAACCTTAAAAGTTATGTACCATTAATTCTCCATCTTCTTCATTTTTCAGAAATGTTCAGTAAAATATGGTACATATTCTTTTCCTGGGAAATCAAACCAACAGGATCTGTTGGCAAGCCTTTTTGGCAGTGTTATTTCAAATGGTGGTCTCTCTGGATGCTCGAGGAAGGATAACCTGGAGGAAGGCAGCTGACTGGAGGATACTACTTATGCTCCTTGATCAAGGATTTGTGTCAACATCATCTTGTTGGTAGAAGGATGTTCTTAAGGGTGAAACTGCTACTATCCAGAAAGAACACGAGGAATGTTTCCTCTATGAGAGAACCTTCATTACCTGAAAAGGAAACGTGTTTTCTTATGCATAAGTGAGATATTGAAAATGACAGACATGGAACATTTGCATGTAGAAAAGTAATTCTCAGTGGGTAGTCAGAAAGCTGCTTGTTTGCAGCCTTCTAGAGTATGAATGACCTGCGTGCATGGATACGTGAGCATATAGAGATTTTCTCATCAACTGTTATGTGGCTTGCATTTCTTTATCTGCAAAGAGTATCCTGAATGACATGGACTCCTCTTCTTGAAACTAGAGCTGGAAGAAGACTTGTCATGAAAAGCACATTTCATATTTGCTATAAAGGATTACTGCTATGCACAAGATTGTTTTTTTTAGCCTTTCTGATACTGATAACAAAAGATACATATATGTGTACTGCAGGTGGAAATCTATATAGAAGCAATTGAGGTCTTTGAGTCCCTTTGTGCCAGGGACTCAAAAGGAGAAATCATTCTTCTTTAGAAACTTGCTTTCATGCAGGAAAAAGGGAAAGGTGGCTGGTAGATGCTCACAATAATGTATAGGAAAGGATGATGGTTCTCTGTAACAGGCTCATCACCCAAATCCTTCTTTTCCACATTAAATCGATGAACCATAGACAGGAGAGGAAATCTGACTTGTTAGATGCAATCAATTCTTTCTCCAATGTGTAAAAAATTGCAAATGTTTTATTTTTCTTTGGCACAAGACTTTTAATTTCTCTCAATTAGTTTGCTTTGATACTTTGTTCTTCTTGACAGAAGCTTCAGTTCTGTTTCCCGGAGGCTGGTTATGTTGCCAAGAGAGGGCAGCAAACAAGCACAGAAACAGCATGTCTGGCCCTGCATTAGGTCACATGGGACTAGAAGGAATCATTAGGACAGGAGCTCGGTGCCTTACTATAATTACTGCCCGCTGCACTTAACCTGCTGTTAGTTTGTTCTTACTGCAAAAGCAAACCTCTGAATTGCACTTTTTTTCTTTCAAATAAAATAAATAAGCCCAAAATTCCGTGAAAAATTTGAAAATAAATCCTGTGCCATGGGGAGCATGGCTGGACAAACAGCATGCACTGCTCTGGGGCTGCTGTGTAAATGGCATGAATCCCACACCTGCCTTTTCATGGTTTTGCAGAAAACTAAGTGTATGTAACAAAGTGTACAGCTACACTATATCTTTGTTTCCATGTGTAATACATATCATTGTTCATGCTGTCAGCCTCCTACTGCGAGCCTCATTACATCATAACACAGGCTCTGATTTCCAAAGGGCAGCGCTTTCTTTCAAATTCATCATTCTTCTAATATCCCGAGCCAACTCCTTCATGTGTACTGCTACACAATCAGGTCATCATATTGCTTTAAGGTCATACTTACTCCAGTATTTATTGAATTGACCTGAATTGATCAGGGCTGAACCTGCTTCATTAAAAAACAAAGTAACCTGTAATTACCTGTATTGATTGGTCTCAATACAGGTAATTATTTTTACCCCAAAAGGGCCTGCAGTGTTTTGACCCATCCCTGGAGGCAGTTAGTTCTACTGGCCATATTTTTGAGATTACATTAAAACACAACATTCACAGCAGATTGTCACTTAATTAGAAAAATGTCATGGCCTGACATGTAAAATTGAGGTAGAAAGGGATGGTCCATGTGGGCTTTGGGTTACTGCAGGACAAGCTGCTGTTTCTCTTTGAGGTTCTGCTCTTCTAAGGTCAAACGTTATTGCTGGCTCTTTGATTGGAAAACACTTGAAGCTCTACTGATAAATTGGAGCTAATATTTAAGGACTGGAGCACACTGTTCTAGCACAAGGCTAGAACTGTGGGAAAACAAAAAGCAGTGGATGAATCCTGCCACCTGTTCTATACTTAGATTTAAACACATTAATGCCAGCTTAACCTTGTGTACAGAAAAAGAAAAGCCCTGGGTCAGATCAAGACCTAGTTGTGGAAAACCTTGGCAGGCTTCTCAGAGCAGGAGGTGCTGCAAGAGCGTCAATCCCACTGGGAGGCATTCAGACAATTCCAGACAGACAACCTCCTGAAACTCCAGAAACTTGTCTGGCTGGTGAAGGGGAAAAACAATGATCCCACCAGTGACCCTGCTGATTTCTCCTCAGCCAGGATATTGTGCATGAGCCTGCATCTTAAGGGGAAAGAGACTGAAAGAGAGGAGGGGAAGGACAGGGAATGGGAGTGGTGGTGTTATGGCAGGCAAACACTCTTGCCATTGTAGGTACCACCACTCATATATACAAGACCTGTTTCTGCCTCATTTGTCCTCTGTAACCTGTGCAAGAGCACTGGAGTCCAGATTAATTTAAAGGCCAATTCTGTTGTAAAAATTCCCTGGAGGGCGTGGGCCTTGGCTGCACTTTCATGCTACAGCTAAATTGTTTTGGCAGCTGCTGAAAGTGGCAGGACCCCTTCTGCTCCACTCTCCCTGTGGGGTTTGCTCAGGCCTGCGAGCAGCCTTAGCAAAATTAAAAACCCCAGCTCCTCCACCTTCAAAGTCTTTGCAGAATGGAGGAGGCTCCTGTAAGTTCAGCTTGAGCTGTGCAAACAATGATTAAAGAAATAAACAGAATTGAGATAGTGAAAGGCTGACCATTTGGTTTCTGCAGGTGGTGCACCTTGTTATCAACCCCCTCTGAGCTGAGCATTGGCTTCATAGTGTTGTCAGCAGTTGAACAGGCCCTCTGTCTGAGTGTTACTGATTTCATTAGAGAGAGAGAGCACAGATCACACAGGATGGATAAGCTTACACCCTGCCATCTCTATGCCAACATCCTCAGTGCATTACCTCCCTTTGCACCACATGAATGACAAGAAGATCTCGGCTCCTCTGGATGGACTTTCCTATTGGTGGTGGTTGATGGGCTTTGTGGAAAGTGCTTCCCCCTGTCGCAGACCAGAGAGTACTCAGCATTGAGTTCACCAGCGAAATAGTCTGGGAAATATAAATATCAGGGTTTTTTCAGCATTCCTGCTTTCAACAAGACAAGTATAGCTTCATCCAGTCAAACAAGCTTTTGTTTGTTAAAAAAAACCCAAAACCTTCTTGTTTCCACATTGTGCCAATAGCAGTTCTTCTGGGTTTTTTCTTTCTCTGACTTCTTTTTTCCTTTGTTTATTTTGGTGGAGTTTTTTGTTTGTTTGGGTTTTTTGGTTGGTTGGGGGGGTGGTTTTTTTTGGTTTTGTTGGGGTTTTTTGTTTGGTTTGTTTTTGGTTTTGTTTTGGGATTTTTTTAAATAGATAAAGCAGACATTAGTCACTATGAAAACATTTTTATCACAGAATCACAGAATCACAGAATTTGGAAGGGACCCACAAGGATCATCAAATCCACTCCTGGCCCTGCACAGGGCCATCCCCAAGAATAACACCATGTGCCTGCGAGTGTTGCCCAATGACTCTTGAGCTGTGTCAGGCTGCTGCTGTGACCACTTCCCTGGGGAGCCTGTTCCAGTGCCCAGCCACCCTTCAGGTGAAGAACCTTTTCCTGATATCCCAACTAAACCTTTCCTGCTAAAAATTCAGGCCATTCCCCTCAGTCATACCACTGTTACCACATAGAGCAGATGTGTACCTACCTTTCCTATTTCCCTTGCAAGAAGTTATAACTGCAGTGAGGTCTCTCTCCCCTCAGTCTCCTCCAGGCTGAACAGACCAAGTGATCTCAGCCACTCCTCACATGGCTTGCCCTCAAGGCCCTTCACCATCCTCACCTGGCCCTCCTCTGGACATTTTCTAACAGCTCAATGTCTTCTATTGCAGTGACCAAAACTGTATACAATATGCAAGGGGAGGCTACCCCAGTGCGGAGAAGAGTGGGATTATGTGTGTGTCCTTTTTGTAATGGGCAGTAGTAACTCCAGATATACTACTCTCAGCACAAAGCAACAAAGGTTAATGACTTGAGTACAGGTCTGGGAGACTCCAAGCCAATTAACAAACTATGGGGCTTCTCTGCTGAAATTACAGAGCCTATAAGCAACATTTCAGAAGTCTGCAGCAGTAAATAAGACTATGGCTGTTTGCTCAAAGTTTGTGATTCTGCATGCTGATGATGCAGATGGAGCCATCAACATTCAGAACCTGCTGCAGAATAAATTTTGTGCTAAATCTGGAATAAACTTTGCAGCGCCACCTTGTAACGAACCTGTCTTGGAGAACTTAAGTAATATCATGAATGGCTCAGCATGGACAATTAGGCTATTGACAAAAAATTCTGAATTAATCCTGTTATGTGTTTCAGTCCTTCACCTCCCCTGTCAATGCTATTAACTGTATAAATTGTAGCTCTTCTGAGGCCATTAAGCAACCCTGCTTACCCAGAAATATTTTTGTTTTGCAGGCTGTTAATGCACTGTAAGAGGATAGCCCTGACCTTGCAAAAGAAGGGGACAAAATTTTCCATGACTCTACATACAGACAACAGAGAGAGATACAGAGGGAAGAAAGGATGAAACAGGAGCTATAGCACTTGTCATGGTGGAAAACTGTTAAAGCAGACCATGTTTAGAATAAAGCAGAAGTGTTATTCATTGCTATTCTTTTATGAAGGAAGGGAAACCCTTCATTTGACAAAACTAATGGTAAAGTTCTCTCTTAAGGCATGTTAATTAAGTACTGTTGAATGCTCGCCATATACTAAGGCATGCCTGTCACTGTGTCTGCTTAGAGGCACAAGCTGCTGCCAAACTGAAACCTTAGCTATGTTTGGCTTTATCTTGTGAGCTCTTGCAGACATATATTGTTTTCCATTAACAATGGAAATGTGTTCTTTCCACATCTTGTAGCTGATACTGGAAAATATTAATAGAAGAGGAACTCTTGTCATCAAAATGAAATCAATGCATTATAAAAGGCATTCTATTAAATATATTCTGCTTTGAGAAAGGCTTTTCAAGGCTACTTTGGTTTTGTTACATTTGAAGGGTTTTTTTCTATAAAGAAACATTTGCTAATGTGTTTTGTTATATCAAGAAAGATTTTCTGGAATAATTCTGACTAAACTTTGTTTGGCACATCCTTTACAAAAAATATTAGACAACAATTATGTTGTAGAGAATAGTGAGAGAGACTGTGTTTGTCTGCAATGCAAGTGTTTTGATCTGAGGCTGGAAAAGCAGAAGAACAGAAACAACATAACAACATCAGTTTGAAATGCCTTTTTTTTTTTTTTTCATGTATTCTAGTTCTCAAGCATATTTCAACACATTCAAGACAGTTCTTCAGTGTTCTTTTCTCCTGTACTTGATAGGATTGCTAGCAGTGAGTCAGTAAGCCAGCTTGCATTAGGTATCACTATAGTTTTGTATAGGTGATATTAGAAATGTAATTCCTAAAATAGCACTGGAAACCTTTGCTTTTTCTGGTTGCAGTGAAATTAAACATGATTATTTCTTATTTTCAGAATACTGAAAACCATCTGTTCTCAAGTTTAAGGACAGTTAGCTCTGAGCAACAATTAGTTCCTTGCTGAAGAGGCAGTAAAAGGGGCTTTTGCATCTGAATCAGCATCTATAATGTTGCTCATGTTGTTCAGCACCATGCTTGTAGGAGGTAGATGGTGTGCTAGCTGTGACAGTGCTTGCATGTGGTGTGATTTTTGATACAATGCTTTGGGCTGACTGTTCCTTTTCTTGCAAATGAGAATAACAGCTGTGTGTCTCTGTCTCGAAAATTTAGGCCAAGGATCATTTATGGATGCACTGTGTGCTTCAGTGGCATGCAGGCTGTGCTCTTGTGCTGCAGGAAAGTAAGTTTGTGGAGTCAAGGAGCTGCTGGGTGTCCATAGCAGTTGCAAAGCACTCTCAGTGCAGCCAGTCTTGGTGCCTGGGATGGCAGAAGGACCTCAGCAGAGTAAGAGGGTTTCTTAATTAATCACCTCCAATGCCCCCAGGGCCATGAGTGGTATCTGTCAACAGCAGGCAGCTGCCTGCAGCAGTGTGGCATNGTGAGGTGGCCAGAGCCACCCAAGGCCCTTGAGGAGAGTCACAAGCACTGTGAGCAAGGGTGGAGAGTTTCAGCTGTGGGAGGCTTTTGGTGTTCCTCTGCCACTGCTGATTCATTGAAGTGCTGTCTACAGTATTTATAACCTTTTTTATTTTTTCCCCACAGTGTTAATGTACTTTTTTCTGTGATATTTAAAATGGTAGATGTAAGACAACATGTCTATAGCATACAGTCTACAAATTACACCAATTGGAGGATTATGCAAAGAAAACAGAAGGAAAAGAAAATGGGAAGATATCCAAGAGAAATAGGGGTAGATGCAGCCTGTCCTGAAATCTTATGCAGATGAAGGTTTACAAAAGGAAAAACAGGCTTGAACCAAATCTCAGCAACCCAGAGACTCCTGTTCTTGGGCTCCTGAGGTGCTGCATTGTTATTGCGAGGTTTTTTTTTCCACCTCTATCAAATAAGTCCTTCTCTGTGATCCCAGAAGGTACCAGTTGCTTTGCTGGTGAGAAACCCATACTTGCAGATAGTATCCTATTGTGTAGCTCTCAGCCAATGTTTGGCAGTTAAAGTCCTCAGGTCATTTACACTTTAATGCTATTCTCTTTCAATAGCTAGTTCAGAAAAAATTGTTCCCACAAGTGTTACTGTCTGCTCATATTGCTGCATAGTGCCTTCAAGAACCACGCAGACAACTATTGTGAACACTAAGAACCTGCAAATAAAAATTACCATCTCATTTCAATGCTGAGATGTGTTCCTTGCCACTACTTACCACTGCCCATCTTCCTGCCACACTTACCAGGACACTTTGTGTGCTGGCCTGCTGGGTGACTGCTGCTGCAACTCCAACCAAACGAAGCTCCTGTCACCTGTCTGAGGCTGTACTCACTGCTGACTGCAGCTCTGCTGTACCTCTCCCAGGCAGCTGCCTTCATATTATGTGCAGAGTTTCCTGAGCACTGCAGCAGAATGCAGCACTCAAAGGGGTATGCAGGGATACTCTGGCAAAGGGTGGAATTTGTATCCTATGAGAAAAGCCTAAGAAATGAGCATTTCATCCAGTTGTGACCTGATCCTGCTCTCACAGTCATTGATACTAGTGCTGGAAAAGCAAGCTAAGCAACCCTCCCCTGTGTCTGGAATGGTAAAAGAAAAAGAGTTACAGAGTATGGAATTGCGTCTAAAGCTGAATTACTGCTCTGCAGGAAAAGCTGAAGAAAACCGTTGCCATGACTATTGCATTTGCAGAGGAGACTCTTTTCTGCATCTCAGAGTACTCTGCAACCAGTGGCCTCCTCATTGTCTCCTCTCTCTGGAGGTTCCAAATGTTACCTTCATAATATCTGTCCCCTTTCTATATTGGCAGGAAGGAACAAAGGGTCAGAGGTGGGGAGAGATCTTGGGGATGCTGAGCATCATGTGGGCTTGATGAAAGGATACTGGCCTGGGTGGCACAGGCAAGGCATGGTGGACAGCTGGTTCAACAGCAGTGTTTGAAGCAGGTGCTTTATTAATGGTTGGAAATTCAAAGTGCCCAAACAGATGAGGAAAGGTAGTAGTCAGGCCAAAAAGGGCCGGGTGAGCAAGGCAACACACTGGAAAAATGCTCTCTGGCATCACTCTCAGCCTCCTCTCCCCAAAGCAGGTTAGGTGTTCACAGATGCTTTGTTATGCTCACCTTTTAAATGAAGACAACGATCTTTATATCATAGAAGGCTACATGTATTTTATTTAAAAATCTTGTAGGCACTCTACAATGGAAAGGAGAGCTAACACATTCCTTATGCATAAGGGTTTATTTGGCTTTTTCGGCAGCTGAATATTTGTGATTTTAATTTTTTCTTTGTTCTGCCTGAAGGCCTATAAGGATTTCTGCAAAAGTGCCAAGAACTATATTAACTGGAACTATATTAACTGGAATAAGCCATTTTCTGGGATTTTTTTTTCTCTTAAAAGTACAATCCTATAGCAAAATTTCTGGCATTCATTTTACATGTTTCTTTACCAATTTGACCTGTGGAAAATGTGAAGTCTTGCAGCTGCCACCTCGACCTGCACTGCATTTATCCGTTAGAGAAAGGGCAGAGTAAAATCAGCAGCTCTTCCATCTCAGAAAACCATCCATCTCATTTGGTGTAACGACTGAATTAGAGGAAAAAAAAAACCAAACCCAAAGCAGATATAAGGCATCTTTTCCTCAGATTTCACTGCTGGCTATGGTCTGCCTGCACTCCCTGGCTGATAACCAGAGTTCAGGGTTACCCAAGCTACCAAGGATAGTACCTGGGTACCCAAGGTACTAGTGGCATATATCCCAGAGATTTATTATTCTTAAATAAGCTAAGGCAATCTGTGGAGAACAGCTTTAATGAGGTCAGCACAGTTAGCATTAAAAGCTAAGCAAACATCTCCACTGTGCTCTAACTGAATCTTCTGAGGCATGCTTCCAAGAAGCCCCAGTAAAATGCATCCAGCTTGCAGAAGGAAATGGAGCAGATGCTTATACCCTGCAGCAGTGGAACTGGCAGCCTAGATAAGGAAGGAATTGGTTACAGGAGTGTCTCTTGTAGACTAATGCAGAAATGGGAAATCCATTGTCAAAGACAAGTGCTAAGAGCTTGTGGACTTTCCTCAAGCAGGCTGGTTGTCTGGACAGGAGGATGTGGGACAATGCCAAGGGGATGGCTGAGATAACAGCAGATCCACAAGAGAAGAGCTACTGCTGAAATGAAACCAGCCTTATCAGAAAATCACCAGAGAAGCAGAGACACCCCTGCATAAGGGAAATGAGAAACTCAGTAGCTGAACCCTATGCCATTTAAAAATACACCAACCCTCTACCTCCTAACATAGGCTGAAGCCAAGTTTGGAAATAGTTTTCCTATTAGTCCATGACCTGTCTTTCTTCAGGGTTAAGCTAGAGCCAGCAATCAGAGATAAACTAACAAAAGAGTTCCTAGTCATGATTTAGTAGGAAGCTACCTCCAGAGAACTCTTCACTAAAAGGTCACACACTTGACTCTGACCAGCTGATTATGGAAATGGTTAGAAGGCAGAAAATGAGAGTAGAACTTTCCAAGTGACAACGTGCATGCATACTCACACACACACCCACGTGGCCAGAAACCACTGGGATTCTTTCTGACAGACAGTATGGTTTCAGGATATATATGGCAGTGTAAAAGGTCATGGCTCGTCTGAACAGCTCGATGCCTCTGCAGACTTCCAGTGACAGTTACAGCTGCAGATGACTAAAATGTAGGCATGCTTGCAGCACTCGCATCTGAAGCCAAGGACTGAAATACTACCCGCCTGCTCCCAGCCACTCAGCGGCTTCTGGAAGAGCTGCAGCACGTGGCGTGCCGCAATCCAGACCGTTGCCTAGCACTCACACTCTGTTTTGTTTGCTCTCTCTGATTGTGCTGGCTAGGGCTTAGGACAAATGGAGTATTCATCCAATTACCCCGGGCACCCCTTTCTACTGCCATCAATTTGAGGAAAAGTAGCTTTACCACATGGTTGTTTGCTTCCAACTTTTTTTTGAACTCCCTGGAGCCTTTAGAATATTCCATTAACCCAGAGTGCTTGCTAGCTGATCAGGTCTGTAGTTTTTCTCTGCAATGAATTAGTGGAGAGGTCTGTGCAAATGCCTGGGAGTTAGGTATGCATATTCCCAAGTATCATGATTAGCTTAGTAGGTTTCATTGTAGGTGAAATGTCTGTTCTATACTTGGAAAGCAGAGGATGTAATGTATTTTTTATTCCACCCACTGTGGAAATCTTGCTAATTCAATAGCTAAAATTCTGTTTATCAACACTGTTGGGCCCATCTTTTCCTTGGCCTGGGAGCTAAGAAAGGAAAATAACAGGGGAATAATTTGCGTAGTTTCGAAAAAGAGCTACAAGGAGACTGTGAGCAGTCTGTTCTGAAAGTTTCACATCTATACTATACCAGAACGGGTACAGACTGAGGGACACCAGAGGTTTCTGGTATCAGAAGGGCATAACCTGAAGTTTTACACAGTGTAAGTATTAGTCAAAACAATCAACTGTAAACAAAATCACAGTACATGCCCAACATGTCTCTGGTAGATCACACCATGGCAGAACACTGTTCAATCCCAGCATGCAAAATGAACACACCTGGCTTTACCTAATAATGGCACAGTTAAAGTACCATGAGCTAAGTCACCTAATTTGTAAAGCTGAGCTTTTTTTTTTTTTTTGGTGCCTTATTTTTAAATCTCTATCTTATACAATTGTGAGCTTTAAACCACTGTTGTGGTGAATCTGAGACTATCTCGATTTTGTAAATGTTGCTTTGGTAGTGAAATTTACTCTGGTAGTTGGTTTTGCTACATCTAAATCCTACCCTGTAAATTTACAAATCTTATTGCTCCAGATCTGCTGTGGAGCCTCTGGCAGTTTCTAATAGAATGCCATACTGAAGAGGAAATATATGGTCATGCACTGGCTAGCAGGAATGTCTTAGGGTATATGAATTCAGACGTGCAGGTCTTTTATTATGCATGCCAGGGATTGTCAGGAGAGGAAAAGAATTTTGTCTTCTGGGAGAGAAATTCAGCTTTCACAATTTTGGCAAATACTGCCTTGAAAGCTAGGTGCACCACTGCCGCTGATTTTAAAGATTTAAATGTTGAACGTCTGAAAATTGCAATCTCTGTCAATGTACTTTCAACCTCTTAAAATAACACCAGGGCAATGGAGAGAGGAAAGGAAATTTTGCAGCTTGCACATCAAACGCCAAAATAATGTGGAAACTTCTAGGTTAAGTAGAATGTATAAAACCTCTGTATTCCTTTAAAATTGCCTTATTTATGCCTGTTGGAAATCCTTGCATCATGTGGAATAGCATCTATGTCCTGTAGTATATTTCCATTACTAAAATACTGCATGTATTTGAGGGAAGTTAATCTATAACTTATTTCTATTATATGAAAAATATATGTACAGGCATACAGCTACACAAATGTATAATTTACTAGCTAATAATACTAAAAATACAAATAATACTAATAAAATCAGTATTATTCATAAAACTTCTTATATATTGTAAATAAACTTAGATCATTACCTCCTCATTTCCCTGTTTTCACGGTACAGAAAGGATCAGAGAGCCAAGTACTGTTATGGATACTTGGGACAAAACCCTGACTTCCCCTGGAAACAAAATGTCACCCTTACACCCCGGGGTGAATAGGCAGACACGCTTATTTCCTCATAAGGAAAGAGGCACCTCCTGACACCAGACTTCTCTGTCTCAGCCTGTGTCCACAGGCAGACTGCAGACAGCTTCTGCTGTCAGCTGTGGGTTAAACGCCAAGGGACAAAGGAAGTTCACAGCGTGCAGGGGTTCAGCAAACAAAACCTTTCAGATCCTGCCGACTCACAACTCCAGCCGTCTCATAATTTCTCACAATTTTAACACCAATCTGCACAAGTCTATTTGCTGATAAAACAACTAATGATTCAGCTCCCAGAATTTTATTGTCAGGATGATAGAAAAAGAGTTTCCAGTTTAAAGGAAGAAACTTAGTCATCTGGCTTGTCCATAGTGCACTTGCATATAAAGGGCTGAGTTTCTAGACCAGAAGTCGAACATCTAGATCATTGATGTCACCTAATGTGAGCAAACACAGTTTTGGAGATTGAGCCTATATATGCGATTACCTCATGCATACAATCTCCCCAACCTGAGGGTGTGTCTAAGGCACATGGAGCTTGCTGTCCTGAGGGAGAGAGGGCTATTTTGCGATGCACACACAGACATTGCTCTTGAATGAAGCTTAGGCAAGATGAGAAGGTTCCTTGAGCCCTCAACCTGGCCCTGACCCAGGGGTGCAGGTTTGCATCCCTGGCCAGCCAATGCAGGGCTCTCCCCACTGTCTCAGCCCCTGGCAACAGGCATTTCCAGCACAGGAGTCTCTGCCCTCACAAAGCTCTTTTGCTTCATATGAAAATACATAAATATTCTTGATTAAGAGCAAGTTTCAGTGATTGTGTGTAGCATCAGTGGTGGTATCTGTGACACCACTGGGGCTGCCAGAGGTGTGGGCAAGTACTGGCAACCAGGAAAGGGCTTTACTAAGATAAGTTTGGCAGCAGTTGACAGGAGTTTGCCATCCCTCCCTTGTTGCCCAGCAGTCAGGGTACCTCAGGGAAGACCTAGGATTCAGGCTATGCTTGAAAAGGTGTTTCAATTCATTGAATAATTTAGCCTTACCTCACATGCAGGCAGCTGCACAAATGCTTTATGCATCTGTCTGCTCAGCTTGCCATTTGCTCTAGCTCCCATTTTTGAAGGCCTACTTGATGTAATATCCTAGAGTGCCTTCCTGACCTGACTCTCACCTAGGCCTGTGTAGACAATTGGGTATCAATTTAGGGAAGACACAGTCAGACATAACACAGAACAGCCGGAGTGCTTGTCCGCCTTGCAAAATGTAACAGAGATTTTTCTGAGTTAGCTTGGGGCCTGACAGAAGTATAGTCATGCTGGGGATACCAACCGCTGTATGAACAAAAGTGGGATTTAGGACTTTGAAGAAATCACTGTATTAATGCATATATATGGGTTCTAGTGCCAAAGATAACAACTGAGATGTGGATTGGATTAGATTAGATTTCTCTTTGCTGTATTGCTGAGCGCAGTCTGCCTTAAGGATGAGGAAACCTTCACACCTTGTGTCATAGTGATAAGGAAGGGAAGGGTTAAAAATGAATACAGCACTTTACAACTACATCTCTTTTTGAAGTCAGAATGTGACTTCCAAAATATTATCAATGGTGATCTTGAAAACCCTTCAGCTGGTTCAGACCAAACACTGTCAGGAACTGCCTAGTGACCTGTAACTTTTTCCTTATGGTATTACCATTTGTACACAAAAGGAATATCAATTCTTCAATCTGGAATGAGGGATGTGAATACAACAGTAAAGCACTGGTGTTTGAGACACAGTGCTACAGAGCTGTGACCCAGACACTGAAGGGACAATGGCTCCACATGAAACCAGAGGTGTTTGCAAGGTGGGTAGCATGTTAGTCCCTTGTTTATGTTCCAAATCCCTTCTGCCATCAACTACGAACAGCTGTGAGGACGAGAACCACCCTGAGGTGAGAACTAAGCAATCTCAACACTATTATTTCACTTAACACCATTCTCCATTCACAGCTTTCAAAACCAGTGTTTTGAGGCGAGAAACTGCAAAACTGAACCAGCATCAAGACCGAGACTTGTTATTTTCAATGGCATCCATAATGCTTGTGGCATCACCAAAGATCCCGGCGTGACATCAACACTCCTCTTCCCCATGGGCACTGGGGGCCATTTTTCCTACATTCAGCGTGGTGCCAAAGGAAGGGGGAGGTAAGAGAAATTAAATTGTTGCTGGCACTGTGTGCCCATGACAGATTGACTAGCTATGAATGATTGAAGCTGAAACTTTGAAGCATGGATTGGTATCTTATTTTTCATGGTGCTTCTGGCACACTGGGTCAAAATATTTGCTTTTTACCTCTGGGAAGCTGGGTTTAGGTTCATTCTGGGAGCCAGACACTGACTGCAGTAGGGAAGCCCAGGCCGGAGCCATACCATGCTGGCTCTCAGTGCCCCCAGAGACAGGTACTGCAAATCAAGTGCTTCCTCCAAAAGGCAGTGTGAAAGTGTGAAACTCACAGAACAGCATTCAGGAGGCAGCCACATTGTCAGACCTCCTTAAGTTCACTTACTTCATGAGAATGGCCTTCTTAAAATATAAATATGATTAAATTCTTGAAGATGTATATATAATGAGATATGAAAGAGAAAAATGGCAGCAGGGTACTCAGAGAAGTATAACTCATGTAAAATTTCCTTTAATAATTAATTTCTCTGCTTAATTCACAGATGACTACACCTAGCTACTCTAAGGCAGATTTTGGAAATATTAAGGCAGACTTATTATTTGCCACAGGAGTAAGATATTTTTATATAAAGAAGAAGCCCAGTGGTCTGACAGGCAGTGTCTAGACTTCCCATCAGTGTGCCTTGTGGTTGCATGCACAGGTTTATCTTCTGTCATGGTCCAGGCATTACATCTCACCAGAAGCCATTACTATTCTCCTCTGGCCTACTTGACCAATATTCCTCCCCTGGACCCTGTCCCAGGACCTTGGCCTAATTCAGAGCTGGAAGGGGGTGAAGACAGGCTGTGTTCGACACCCCTTGGGTGTGTTACTGCACCCACCGCCCTGTAGTTTGCAAGCTCATCAGTGCAGACTGCACTGCTTGCTGCCTGTCCTGAAAACTCCAGTGATTGAAGGGGGAAGGTCAGTCAGGTTATCATCTCCATGCTCCCTCCAGCACAGAAATGTTCCCTATAGTACCTTATTTACACGTGCTATGATTTACACAGCCCACCATGACTATCAATTAGCTCCCACAGCTTTCAAATTATTTTTCTGGCCTGGCAGAGCCTCCCTACCAGCATATTATTTTTGATGCTAAGTATGCCCTTTCACCTGTTCATTTTGTTTCCAGTTGCTGTTGACTACACCGAGCAAATCTCTTCAAATAAATCCTCCATTCCACTGACATTTCTTGAAAATGTTCTCTTTTCTTCTTTCCCCCACTTCCTTTTAATTTAGTATTTTCACACAGTTAGGTCTTTAATACCTCTCCATAAATACCACCACTTCCTTAAAAATTTTAATGGCTTTACTCTGAATTCTCATCAGTTTCTTATGATCTTTCTTCTTCTGAGTCTTGCAGACAAAACAACCAGCAGTCTGTGTACTATCTTGCCAGCACCACTTACAAAGGGACAAAAGGTCACCCAGCCTCTGATACATTGCTGTCTTGGTTTAGAAAGACAGGTATCTGCCAGGGAAACTGGGGTTCCCCTAAGAATAGAGGATGTAAACCCCTCACCCCCCCCCCAAATTCTAATTTTGCAATTAACGGCTGTCAGGCAAAGATTTGGGAGTAGGAATAACAGCTTTTTACTAAGAATATAAGAATACAAATGTGGTAGAAAAGAAAAAAAAAAACAAAACCACCCCACCAAACAAACAAACAACAGTTTTGGAAAGCCCTGACAGGGTCAAAACTACAACCTTGTTAGTCAGGGTGTGGAAAGCAGTCCAAAAATGAGTTCTCCTGGAATGGCAGGTACGGCTCCGCTGAGGCAGAAATGATCCAGTAGCTGAAAAAAAAAGGGTCCTGAGGGTGAGAAGGATCCAGCCTTCCTCTGGTAATCGGATGAAGCAAGACCCTGTCCTGCTTTAAAGTTCCAGCTTTTTCCAGGCAGGAATGGCTGGCTCCTCCCACTGGGTGGAGCATCTCACAACAGGTATGATAGAATGTGGGTATGTGTTGGGAAGGGGAAATGGCTTGGGAAGAGTGTTAATGGCCCATTATGAAGAAAGATAAGAACAATGCTCTACCTGATATTAACCGTTGGGCCATTATCAAAAGGCACCCGCCCCCAACTGTTTTTCAGCAGATGAAATTGAATAGACTATAACCCAGGACAATTGCTTTTGTACAAAAAATTACAAATTGAATAGGTTTTCTCTCTATCTTTTTTATTCCCCCCCTTTTGTTTTTTGAAGTGGGGAAGCTACTAGGTTGCATTTCAAATTCATATCCAAATTACTGCCCATTAATGCTTATGAGCCTTCTCTGAGTTTGTTTCTGTATGTGACTCCTTTCTGAGACTTCCAGGTAACATACTTGGTTGTGACAGAATTTACATTCCCCTGCTCAGGCTCAACTCTTTTAAGATTTTTCTCCCTTTCTATTATCATAGGAATGCACAGTAAATGCTACATCCTAAGCCTGTAGCAAGCCATGTGCAATCTCATGTGAGAAGAGCAAATTTTGCACCAAACAGCAACTTTGTCTAAAGCCAGAGCATCCTCTGTGCTTCAAAATTGGACTTTTAATCCATTTTTATTAAAATTCATGAAGCATATATGTACAGAATCACAGAATCATAAAATAGTTAGGGATGGAAGGAGATTCCACAACCTTTCTAGGCAGCCTGTTCCAGTGCTCTGCCACTCTCAGTGCAAAGTTCTTCCTCAGGGTGAGGTGGAATTTCTTGTGTTGTGGTTTATGGCTATTACTCCTCGTACTACTGATGGGCACTACTGAAAAGAGTCCGGCACCATCCTCTTGGCACCACCTTCGAGATATTTATATGCATGGGTCCCCCCTCTGTCTTCTCTTCTCTGGACTACAGAAGCCCAGCTCCCGCAGTCTCTCGTCTCATACGGGAGATGCTCCCGATCCCAACTCATCGTTGCGGTCTCCACCGACCCTCTCCGGCAGCTCATTGTCCCCCTTGTGCTGCGGAGCCCAGGACGGGACCCAGCAGTGCCGGTATACAGCACAGATGTGTCGGAACAAAGCCCACGGCGTGCCTATGAAGTGCCTTCCCAAGGTACCTCTGCGGGATTCTGTGAGACTCTATGGGATTCTGTGGAATTCTGTGGAATTCTGCGGGACCCTTGCGCCCTCCGCAGCCCCGGCCCCCGCGGCTGCTGCTCCCCGGCTCCCCCTAGCGGCCTGCTACGGCCGCACTGCGCCCTCGAGCGGCGGCGTAGTCCCGCCCCCGGGCACGCGGAGTGTGGCTCTGATTGGTCGCGACGGGGCGGCCCCGCCCCCTGCGCTGGGCCGGCCCTGGCGGCGGGGCCTGGCTGTCATGGAAGCGCCGGACGGAGCGCGAGTAGCGGGGGCGGGCGCGTCCCTCTGAGGGCGGCTGCGGCGGTGGCGGCTGCGGCGGGTGTCGGTGTGGAGCGCCCCGGGAAGGTAAAGGAAGGTAAAGCGCGACCTGGCGGGCCTTTCCGGCCGGGTCCGAGCACGGCGGCCGCGAGGGTTGGGTGCCGTGAGGGAAAGGAGGGAGGGGGATGGGGCCACCGGGCTCTGGGCGCAGCGGATCCGGTCGTGCGGGAGCGGAGGAAGGCTCGGGCTCTCCCCGCCGCCCGGGGCTTGGCCGGAGTGCGGCCGTCGCCTTCCCCGCCCGGCGGCCCTGGAGGTGCGTGTCTGCGGGTCTTCGGCGGGAGCCGGGGGCTCTCTTCCTGGGATACGCCCCGAGACGAGTCGGGGGTGCAGCTCACGGAGAAATGGGGGAGAAGAGGATCGTTCTGTGTCGGGTGTGGATAGCGCGCTGATAGGATCAGCCCCTCCTCCCCGTGGTTTTCCTCAGGGGCCACCGCGCGGCCCGGGAGAGTCCCGAGGAATGCAGCTGGACACCGGCGCGCCACAACAGCGACTTGTTTGGGTGTAGCTGTGGGGAAATACAATGCGGTTGCTTGTTTGCGAAGTAGGAGGTGAAAACATCGAGAATTCTCCTTTTGCAGATTTGTGATAAGCATAGCCTGGACTTCGTCAGGACCCTGTTCGAAGTCTCCATGTTGTCCTATCTGGATGAAACCGATCTGACGAGAAGCTGGGGACATTCTGTGTGGGCTAAGCAGTTCCAATAAACTCTTGGCTGAAAAAGTCAGGTGTGTATCCATCAGGACGCAGAGAGGTGCAGACTAAATGGATCTAAAGACAGCAGTCTTCAACGCAGCTCGTGATGGCAAGCTGCGGCTCCTTTCCAAGCTACTGGCGAGCAAAACAAGGGAAGAGGTGGCCCAACTGATGTCAGAAAAAACCAATGGTGCCACACCACTCCTGATGGCAGCCCGCTATGGTCACCTCGACATGGTGGAATACTTGTTGGACCATTGCTCTGCCTCGATAGAGGTTGGTGGCTCGGTGAACTTTGATGGTGAGACTATTGAGGGGGCTCCGCCGTTGTGGGCAGCATCGGCCGCCGGCCACCTGAAGGTGGTTCAGTGTCTGTTGGATCATGGTGCGTCTGTCAACAACACGACGCTGACAAATTCAACGCCGCTTAGAGCAGCCTGCTTTGATGGGCACCTGGAAATAGTCAAATACCTTGTGGAGCACAAAGCTGACCTGGAAGTATCAAACCGTCACGGGCATACCTGCTTGATGATCTCATGTTACAAAGGCCACAAAGAAATTGCTCAGTATTTACTTGAAAAAGGAGCTGATGTGAACAGAAAAAGTGTGAAAGGTAAGTTAGTTTTTTCACCTTCATTGTGGTAAATGGAGGTAAAGTTACTCATTTACATCTTTACGAGTCTGACATCCAAAAAATACTCTTCTGTTCTCATAAAATGCAAGATATAAAGTGTTTATAGCTATGTTTTTACTTTTTCTTTTTAATTTACTCTTTTTAAACGTAGATTATAAAACTTTGTTTAAAATTGATACATTTTAATCTCAAATCCCCAATTCTTAAAAGACTTAGTCATATGAAATGTCACATTTATGCATGTGTTAAAAGCTAATAAACTTGCTGAGAGCCACTCTGTGTAGTAGGTTGGTCTAGCAACATACTCAAATATATGGGCACGTACTCCTGGTTTTTGTACTATTTCTTAACAAATCAAGTACGGTTTTATGTAATCTGTGCCAGTAAGACTGGTCTAAGGAAGTACACATAAAGGAGAAAAAATACCTTGCACATTGGAAAATGAGTAACCACTTTGCTATTCACCTACTCCCTCCAGGTTACTGAGTAATTTTGTGCCTTTTCCAATGTTAGCAAACAAAACTATATATTAGTACTAAAGAAATGAAGATGCAGGTGACTGTGATGTCAACAGAAGGACTTCCAGTGGCTCACAGATCTCAAACCCATTTTACAGTTGCTCTGGTGTTAGCATGTAAAGTGAAGACCTCTGGCTTTTTTTCCTGTCATCGTAATTAGTTGGATATTTAATTTTTTATTGCGTATCAGACTTGTATTTAGTTGTGGTATTAGCCTGAAAAGCACACCAGTTACTGCAAGTTACTGTTAATTTTTTATCTCACTGAGTCAGGATTTTGTTTCAGCAGGTTTTGGGTTTTTTAATATATATTAATATAAATACAAAAACTCATCTGCTAGCAGTTCTTTTTGTAGCATAAAACTTCTACTGCCTTTTCCAAGCTAATTGCATTTGTAACTATATACCGTGCGTCCCAGTTATTTGTGTTAAAATATCCTTTGTGTCTAGATTATGTTATGATACTGGTAAATACCAAATGTGAGAGTAATCTTTAGAAAAGCTGCTTGGTTAAATATGCCTTTTTTCAGCAAATCATGCAAATATGTGGGTTTAGCGTAAAGAAATCTAAACTACAGATTTGTCATGGAGGTGGGTAGAGCAAAATAAACCTTCCTTTGTAAGGGTTTGAGGTTGCTTATGAATCATCGTGGACTTGTGGTAGGATAAAAATGTCATTTTTCTAAATAACGTTCTGGGAATAGCAAGCTAAATATAAAGAGTGTAAGCAGCTGAAAACTTGGGGTTTAGTTTTAAACCTATCCCTTTATATGATAGGTGTGAATCAAGCAAGGCTGTTAAGTATTTGATTTAATAGGGCAAAAGATGTAATTCTGCAACTCCTTTTCTCCCTCACTTTGTGTTGGTGGAGTAGGCTTTACTTTACTCGTCCTTTTTATTCACTTTATTAGTGAATTAGTATTATTTGTCGTTGTTTAAGTGACTGAGGATTTTCACAGTGCTGTCAATTATTATCTTAATTCCTTTCTACTTCCTTTAGTTTCTGTGTGACTTGCATCTAGCCACACGGGCAAAGGTTCTTAAGGTGGATAAATGATCCTTAATTAAAGAAGTTGGATTGGATATGATTCAACTCATTAAAACTCATTTTATACTTCAAACTGTCATGTGATGTGTGTACGTAATAGCTGTCTACTGGTAATGTGTGGAAACCCCCTTTGGTAGGACAGGAGCATGCTTTTTGGTATCTTAAAAGAAGTCTGATCTCTGAAGTTACTAAATAAGCAGTGATGAGGTAAAGCAAGCAAGCATTATAAACACTGAAAGTCATCTGTGGAAAGGCAGAAGAACTGAGGAAAATTGGTAGCTGTAGGTATTGTAGCAGTGGCTGAGATCCAGCAGATAACCTCGTCCTCAGGTTGTTTTGGTTTTTTTTTCTGAAATGCTGTTGATTTTAAAATTAATCCAACAGGATTAATTCTACATTGTCACCCTCCCCCTCAAAGAATCTTGTGTATTACTTTCAGTTGCTACTCCTCCCTGCTATGTACTAGATAGCTGACGGTGTGTCCTGTGCTTGTAGCAGGTAGATAACAGAGAACCTGAGTGTTCTGTTCCTGAGTAGTGGAAGTTGTTGCTGCCCTTGTGAGTTCTTTTTAGACAGGCCTCTTCCTGGGCCATGTATAGAGAAGCCTATTGTTCCGTGAAAGATGTAAAAAAACCCATGAAAGATGTAAAATTGCAATGCTCCTTGTAAGAGTAGAACTGTGTAACTTCAGTAGAATTGCTGTTGTGGGAGATTACTGTAGATTCTTTTTCAGATATTATTCTTAGAGCTTGTGTGGGGGTCGGGGGCAGAATTACTTGAACTATGTCTTGTGGTTTTTCATGAGATTTTCATATTGCAAAATAGAACTTAATACCCAGTTTAAGAACAGATAGATATGAAAAAGTTTCAAAGTGTTGACAGTTGCAGGGAAAAATGGGAATACTTTGATAGGAAAAAATAGGTACATTCACATGCATCTAAATGTATGAAAGAGTAGGTGAAAATGTGTGGTAAAATCCTGCTTTTAAAGTGCAGAATCCCACAGCTGTGTTTTGGACTATGGAAATTCAGAATTCAGAGGTTCTTGAAAAAGTTACAAAAGTACAGAAGTACAGCCAGGAAACTAAGATGTTCAGAAAGATTTCAGGTTGTGTCAGGTAAGATGCTAAACTAAGGTGAATGAGGTGAAGTGTAGGTCTGGCAGTGTGGCATGGTAGATGGTGCTGAAGGAGGATGTTTGTGTAGATGAGTCCTCAACTGTGAAAGATGGTCAATGATTCTGAATTTAAAGTATGAGCCTTTGGTGGTATTTGTTTCTACTGTTTTGCAGATCTGAACTTTCCCACAGTTTCTCTGAACTTCTGTGTAGGATTTAGGCCACAGAACTGTAAGGAAAGGATGAAAAAATATTTTAGTTTACATGAGCAGTGTAAGTGATGGGGGCAGACTGATAGGTGAGGTAAGAAGGGTGGATGGGTTTTATTATTTTGTAATTGTGGAAAACAGCAAAGATATCTGTAGATAGGAAACAGCCTAAGGAATACTTCACAAAGTGAATTAATATACCACTGTCTCTGATTCGTACCTTTCTCCAGTGTACTACTGTCATGGTTTAACTCCAGCCAGCAGCCGAGCCCCAGACATCTGCTTGGTCACTTCCCCACCAGGGAAGACCAGGGAGAGAATACTTGTGGGTTGAGATACTGACAGTTTAACAGGGAGAACAAAAGTCATGCACACAAGCAAGATGAAACAAACAATTAATTCACCGCTTCCCACAGGCAGGCAGGTGTTCAGCCATCTCCAGGAGAGCAGGGCCTCATCACATTTAATGCTTACTTGAGAAGACAAATGCCGTCACTCCAAATGTTCCCCCCTTCCTATTACCCTCAGCTTTGTTTTGAGCATGATGTCACATGGTCTGGAATATCCCTTTGGTCAGTTGGGGTCACCTGTCCCAGCTGTGTCTCCTCCCAGCCTCTCAGGCACTCCCAACTTCCTCACCAGTGTGGAAGTACAAACAGCAGAAAAGGCCTTGGCTCTCTGTAAGCCCAGCTCGGCAATAACAAAAACGTCTCTGTACTATCAACCCCAGTACAAATCCAAAGCACAGCCCCATACCAGCCACTGTGAAGAAAATTTACTCTACCCCAGCTGAAACCAGCAGAACAATTCCTTGTTCGAGAAGCTGCAAATTAAAAATAAAGTTTAATGAGTTTCACTTGTAGGTAATGATCTCTCAGATGATAAGTTGTTATGTGGTTCCTAAAAGTAGGAAAACTGGATAATGTTAGAGTAGCAGAGTCACAGTTTTTTTCAGAAGGTGGAATCCTAGAACTGAAACTTCAAGTGAAGCACAGTTCTGTCTCTGTGCCAGATGAGGAGCATGTTCTGTGTCAGCTGCATGCCATTTTCTGTTCTGCTCCCAGTGATGTGTTATTAGAGGGTGCTACCTTACTATTACCTTCAGAACAGACCATTGCGCTGATGTGTTCCTGTGCACAGTCTTCATTTGGTGATGTGTGGGCGGGGAAATGCTTACTCCCTTAATACAAGTGTCAGTCATGTTGGGGATTCCATATTTGGGGCTGTCTTTGATTTTTTATTTAAGGTACAATATTTCATGTAAGTTCCCCAATAGAACTATTTTTTGTTCAGACTGGTTGTAAAGAAATCTTATACTTCTGCTTCAGTTCCAGACAGGACAATTAAGATCTCGTGTTTTGAAAATTTGCAGTGCACATTTTAATAGTTTGTGTTATACTTTATTCTCCTCTGTCAGATTTGCAGAAAGGAAGGGCAAAAAGTCCATTTTTGCAGCAATTAATGAGTTAGGTTATGGTAGCCAGAATGGGACTAATGCAAGGGAATTGTAACCTTTTTTCAAAATACATGCTTGAAAGGCAGGTGTTTTACCTGAACATAGCTGGTGAGTCTTCCCATTGCTCAGTGGCTTGGTATGTGGTCTCTGTCTTCAAAGTGTTTTCTGGGGTTTTATTAGTGATTCCCACCAACTCTGCCTACCTTAGTCTGTAGTTAACAGACTCATCAGCAAGCCTAAAGACTGGTTTTTCTCCTCCAGAGTATTAGAAAAATCAAAATTTCTTTCTAAGAAATGCTGGACTAGGCATTCTCTTAGTGGTTCCTTGAGACTGGCACAGAAGTGTTTGATTGCGTTAAAAAAAAAGAATACTGTGATTCTTAAATGCCACTGGCACAGTATTTGATAGTTTTGTAAAATAATATGGTAAACAAGGTTTGTTGACTTTGTTTCCTCATTTTGGGAAGTACAGAAGCATACAAACCTCTGTCTCTATGGGTACTGTATGAAGGGCTAGTGCTATGTCAGTATTGTTGTTTATAAGGGGTACTGGAAGATGTAACACTCAAACCTGCTGGTAAAGGAAAAAATCTTTTACAGACATGGCAGACCCAGAAGTGGGGGAATTATAGAGTCACGTTCTTTGCTTTATAACAAGTGTGGTCTAGTATGTGTTAAAAATAATTCATTTTCTTATGCAGTAAACATTAAGGAGTCTTGACAGGTTTGTTTTCTTCTGAGCATGTTGGTCTTNGTACTGAAACTTGTGGATATTTTGTATATAACCGTGTGTGGAAACTGAACTTCGGGAGGAATGTCTGAAAGCTAAATAAGGAAGATAAAGATACAGTTTATGTTTAATTCTAACTAAAAAATTTTTGTTGAAACTGGATGATTAACAGCATGCTGTTATTCATTTGATAATTAGTAATCTTGATAATACAAGTTCCCATGAAGTACTCAGTGAGCAAGACAGCAATTACTCCCTTACAGCATATGAAATTAGATAAAATAAATTGTTGAGATTAGCAGTTCTTTGCATTTTTTAGTTAGTTTCTTGAAGGACAGACATTTAGTTTTTATTCACTATACATACTCCGCATTAGGACGTATAGCAGTTTTCTTGTGCACTGTCCATGTTTGTATCTTATCTGCAATACTTTTACATCAGTAAAGACTCTTGGAAGATTGAATTACTTTAAGTGCTGTGATAGAAAAAGAAATCAATGTTGCATCAAAAAATTCACTTTATGAAAGCGATTAATTCATTTGTAAAACTGCAAAAATAGATACAGGTGGCTAATTTTACACACTGGTCAGTCATTTAAATTAAATACTTTTTTTCTTTCATTTTTTAATGATCTTGGGTAGAAAATCAGATTGGTGTTAAGTTTTAATGTTTAAGTTTTACAACATGGGACTTTGATAAGGTGTTTTGGAAGTATTAGGAAGTGGATGCACTTAATTGGTTACAAATCAAGTCAAATCACTTTCTGTGCCATGGCTTAATTTTCTTTCATTCCCTTGTCACAAGCTATCAGTCTATTTTGGGAATTACTTGCTTCTGACGTAGAAAGGTCTATCCTCCTTATGAATTCGAATACCCACCCCCACTCTGGTAAGCTTTTTGGAAACACGGGGTAGGTAGTTCTGTGATAAATGAAGTGTTTCTGAAATGTTCTGTAATGTTTCTGAGGAGTCCTGTTAACAAAAAAGGTACAATGCCAACTCCCATACCTTTTTCCATATATCTGCAAGATTTGGAAGGACTGGAGTTGCGGTTATTCTGTTTCTTTTTGCTATTTTTAATAAGAGGAGGTTATTAGGTAATGTGAATATTAAAGTTTTATACAAATAAAGCAGTTTGTAAGCAGTATTATCAATACAATATAGGGACACTCAATATTTAGCAGAGCAGTATCAGGACTACCAGAACCGTCTGCAGTCCAGTTCTTTGTCTGTACAAGGAGCCTTTCATGTTGTGGTAACACTAGCTATGTGTGATTGAATTCCTGTGGGCCATTTTACAATTAAAATTTGATTAAAAAAATTAAATGAAACCTACTTGGAAATAATCATTCCCACCTTTAAAAAATTCCTTTAATCTGTGTCTCTTGGAAAATTGCTTATCAAAGAGAATCACTTTCAAATTACTTTTTCTTTTTTTTTCCCTTTTTCAGTCTTAATACAGCAATAGATCTAACATTTTTTAGTTTGTTTGTGAATAGCTAATGTTACAAAAATTGAATTAACTGCTGAATTGTGTTCAGCCACTGTTTATCACTGTAGACTATATGATCACTGTAGTGACACTATAGACAATGTTTGTTGTATGTAATGTTTTGAAATGGATGAGTTAATTCACAGAATAGGGGTTGACTTGCTGTATTTATTTGAACAGTTCAGTTTCTGGTCAATTTGTGGCCAATATGTAGCCTTTACACATTAAGGCAGCTCCCATGTTTTCTTTCAAATTCTTCCTCTATTTTAACAGTTGATATATCTTAAGAATGGGGTTTATGTTTGGGTTTTTTTAAGTTGGCAACTCTCAACTATCTGTCTACTCCTAGGCACTTTTCTATGGAAACTTGTGTTCTTACAAAGTATTCTTCCCACTGCTGTATCTGTACAATCCAATCAAACTTCATTGAGGTGCAGCCTCTAAAAATTAGTAGTGATAGTCTCGCATTATTGGTTTATACATGGCATAATTTAAGATGTGGTTATTTTAATTCTAAGAGCTACTGTAGTGTAAATAACTGCAAAATTACACTACTTCTGATAGGCTGTTTAAACTGAAATCAGTAATTTTAGTATCAATAAAAAAACTTGAATTGTTTCAAATTTAGGGTGTTGAGTTGGAAAGACCAGTGAAATTCCTTGGAGTCTTAAGCACGTTTCCACATGTTCTACATACCTGCATTATAAATTAATAGCATACAGACTGCTGGATTGAGATTACTTGGACAATGGCCAAGCTTATTGTGTGTGGACTTTTTTCAGTCATAGTGTGTATGCCTGGAGATTGATAAAACAGCGTCAAAAGCAGCATTACGTGGTGGTAGATCTGCAGTATGTAATATGGGTAGCTGGCACTGTTGCAGTTGTCAAAGCTAGCAATATATATATTAATAGTTGTGAAACAATGGTAAGAACTTGGACGTTACTGATACCTTTTGGTTTATTTGCCTTTAATATGCTTTTACGTTACTATTCTTTAAATATATTAAAAATATTTCCTTGAAGTCAGAAACAACTGCCAGTTGCAGTTATGAAGGATAGAGTATGGAGTTGAGTACACCCTGAAAACACTGTGTTAACTGCTGGCTCTGCCAACACCCATGTGCATCTGGTTCTGCCTTTATCAATAAATGCGGAACTGAAGATGTTCTGAGGGACCAGTCATTCTTTAGTTCTGGATTGACTGCTGTAGTCTCATTTTAACTAGGCTTTCAGCAGCACAGCAAGAAGAGTAAAGTGTGTGTGTGTACTCTTAAGTTTGTAAATAGGTCTGCATCTGACATCTGACATCTTCCTCTTTTAGGAATGTCAGGGTCTTGTCCTTTTGCAGTTGGCATAGTTTTCTGGTCTGTGATATCAGATAAAGGCAGAGAGAACTATAGTTGATAAGCTATGTATGCCAAATTTGCCAACTTTCAATCCACCTAAATTTGCTTAAATCTTTACTCCTGTAACTGAATGTTTTGTTAGTCTTAGCTGAGATTGTAGTGTGGCCAGATCTATAACTCACTTAATGCTATTAATGTTAAAAGTTGCCTGAGATATTAGAAAGGTGAAAAATGACTTCTCTTTGTATGAACTAGATTTAACTTTATGAATCTTGATCTATGAGGTAGTTTCATGTGCCACTTTGTATTGGGATGTCTTCCTCCGTTTACTTGTTAGTAAATGATTGTAAAATCACTGACCACTATTCAGAAATGTTTCAGGAAAAGAATATTTTGAAAGTTAAGTTCGCTGTCAATAAATGAAGCACTCTAGTGTATCTTACGGGTTTTTTTCTTAAAATGTTTTAGTTTTGCATTTAAAATTCAGGGGACAAAGTATGTTCATAACTCTGGTATAATTGCAAAAACCTGAGTCATTAGCTTTAGAAATAACTTTTTACTTATCTTTTGCCTGAATTTGGTTAGTGTGTCAGCTAAATTTTGGCGTCTGCTGGGCCTGATTGAGGCTTAGTTTGTTGTGGATACTTCAGTTTTTCTGTTATTAATATTTTTCTGTTGCTGAAATTGAGATCATCAAAGAGGCTTTAAAATGTGCTGTGAGTGAGTTTTTCAGATGGTTCACAGAACAGTTTGGGGAGGAAGCAGGAGTTCAATTACGTGTGAAGTTTTGAGAACTGAAGGAGAGAAGGAGTGAGAAGTGGGTGTTTGGGATAGTAGTGAGGAAACCACAGCAAAATGCCCAGTGCCCATTAGAAAATATTCATCTAAACAATCTTTAAGTCTCTACATCCTTTTTCTGCATACCAAAACTTGCAAAGCATTGGACAAACCTTTTGTGTCTCGGCTTGACAGAAGATAAGAACAAGCTGCTATGTGATAATCTGCTAATGTAAAACACAGAATAGAGGTCCACATTGTGGACCTAAGGTGTCTGGATCTGCTGCTGAAAGACAATATTAAATTTAGAGGGGAGTAATTATGGTTTGACCAGACAATTCTGAATTTCACTTTGCTGGTGTTTTTTTGGGGGGTTTTTTGTGTCTTTTTTTNCCTTTTCTTTGGCTTTATTTATTTTTACTGTGCCTTGTTAGAAATAAGTGTTTTGAAGTCACATATGTAAAAGTTACAAGGAGTCAAAATTATTTGTGTAGCCCTACATTAAGTTCTTTGAATTAAATTGGGAATGAAACATATTCACTATTTCTGAAGTGTTTTTATAAGTATGAAATATTGTTTCTTATAAACTTAAATATGTATGAATTTCACATTTTGCTTTGGAATTCGCCATATTTAAGCCAGTGTAAACAATACATTTCTGGCAGAAAGAATGTGTTAGTAGAAAGACTTCACCTTTAGTTTTAATTTATTTCCATACAGTGTTAGGATTTTAAAGTAGATCTCAGGCATGTTTTTGACTAGAGTTTTGTTCGTGAAATACTTTAGTATAAAGACTGAAGTGTGCATTCTAGAGATCAGAGTCTGGAAACAAAATTAAAGTGTATGAAGATAAATAGGAGCTGTAGACTGTATAAATGTGCTCTTATTCCTCACATGACCTGCAGATTTCTAGTGCATTCTTTCCTAATCCACAGTAGTTTGCTTAGAGACTAGAAGTACAACAGCAAAGCCTATTGTGTATCACTGTCTTGTTGGCATTTAAAACATAAGCCGACCAGAAATAGAAATAAGGAAGTTTCCTGAAACTGTCTTAACTTTTAAAAGCTAATCTTATTATTAGGAATGGGCAGACAACCATTAGAATAGGAGGTGTCCTTTGTGAGTGTAGAAGCTTGCTAGCAGCATAGCAGAAATTGATGATCTGATGAGCAGTTGACTGAATTTGCCGGGCTAACGATATAAGAAATCTTATTCAGGTTGTGAGGCAGACATTAACATGAACTTTCTGTTAATTAATTTTGTGTGGAGCTGAAAAGCTTCTATGCCCGAGTCTGTAATACGTATAATATATTATAAAGAAAAGGGTAGATGTGAATTGTGTGGTTTTAAAGGCAGTCAACCACATCAGAGACTTTGTTATGTTAGGAGAGGGTCTGGAGAGTTTGTTTCCGTTTTTTTTCTTCTGCTCCAGTGAAGTACTCTGAAGGTTAAAACCACCATCTAGTTGCAGCAAATAGTTAGATATTTAGCTGTGGTATCCAATACTTGCTTTCTAATTTTCTGTGAATATTTTCAAACAGGTGGCACTAGTGCTTACTAGAATCTTCCCCACACGGTATCGGAACCAGAATGCCATTAAATATAAAAGACTGTGCGATACCATGGAAAATATCAAATGAAATCAAAAGTTGCTTATAACATAGATGTCTGTATATTATGTGTTGAGGACATTTTCTTCTTCTTGTCTTTGGGAATCCTAATAAGAAGAGCAGAGGGGTTAAGGTGGAACTTAAGATAAAGGCCTAAAAAAGTATTAAGAATAGATTCCCTTGACAAAATATCCTGCTCCTTTACAATATACCAGAAATCTCAAAGGTCCCAGCTGAGATGAAGGGTCTGTAGTGATGTTTTCCATTGAGTAAAGTCATTTATTCAAAACATGAAAATCAAAAGAGAATGCAGGTGAAGAGAGGAAGAACTATAGGGTACGTGAAAACAAAGCCAATACTGGGTTAGCCCAGCTTAAATTTTCATACAGATCCCACTGTTTTTAATAATCGCTGGAGATTGAGAAGAAGGGAAAGTTAAGAAGGGAAGTGGGAATATTGAGGCAACATGAAGGTAGCCATATTAAGTTTCTGTTTCATACTTAAAAGGTAAAAAATCCCTTATAGAGTAAATTATGCCAGTTGCATTAAGGAATATGAACAGTGATCATCTAGTCCAACTGCCTGACCAATTTGCAGATAAATTGAATCAAATTAGAGAGGGCATTGACCAAAGGCATGTGAAACAGTGGCAGGCTTGGGGAATCAATGACCTCTAAAAAAAGCTTTCTCAGTGTTGGAAGCAAAGAAGTTTCCTCATGTCAAGTCTGAATGTCTCCTAGCACAGTTTTGAGCCATTCCCATGTGTCCTGTCACTGGATACTGAGGGACCTTCCTCTCTGCTTCTCCTCAGGAAGCTGTAGAGAGCAGAATAATAATCCTTCAGCATCCATTTCTGCGAACTTGACGTATCCGAAGTCCTTAGCAGCTCCTCGCAGGACATTGCTTCTAGCCCTGTCTCCAACTTGGTTGCTGTTTTCTGGGTGCATCTGGAGACTTCCACATCCTTCTTAAATTGTGTGGCCCAGAACTGCTCACAGCACTCTGGAGAAGGCAGTGCCAGCGCTGAGAGCAGGATAATCACCTCTGTGGGCCGGCTGGCTATGCTGTGTTTGATGCAGCTCTTGGTGGGGTTTGCCCTGGTGACTCACACTGAGCCTGCTGCCAACCAGCACCCCTGGGTCCCTTTCTGCAGGGCTGATCTCCAACCTGTTCTTCTCCCAATTCATATTTGTGCCAGGGGTTACGCAATGCCAGGGGCAGTGTCCAGTGTCTGTTCTAGCTAAATTTCATGCCCTTGATGGTCGCTCAATTCACCAGTCTGTGTAGATCCTTCTGGAAGTCCTCTTGTCCCATGAGAATCTCAACAGCACCTCCCAGTTTGGACTTCAGGCTCTCTAATGGGGCATTCGACTCTTGCATCCAGGTCATGGACAAATGTAGTGAACAGCACTGGCCCTAGAAGTGAGCCCTGAGGAACACTCTGGTGACCTGTCTGCAGCCACTGGTAGCCCCATTTGCTGCAATTCTTTGAGCTCTGTCTTTCAGATAATTCTACAGCCAGTGCACCTTGACCCTACTCACCCCACAGCTGGATAACTTGTCCAGAAGGATGTTGTAGGGGATAATGAAAAAGGCAAGACTCACTAAAAGGCAAAAATCCTACCTCCACTGTCTTCCCTTTGTCTGCTGGATGCACGTGACCTTATTTCTAGAAGGATATCAAATTAGTTGAAACAGGACTTTTCCCTTGTCAATGCAAGTTGATGGTACCTAATGATTGCATTGTCTTTTAAGTGTCTTACAGTAGCATTCGGTATTATCTTCTCCATAATTTTTTCTGAGTGTTGAGGTGAGAGTAGCAGGTCTGTAGGCTCCTGGGTAATCCCTCTTTCCCTTCTTATAAAATGAAATAACATTGGTTAGCTTCTCTTCAGTGGGGACCTCCCCAGACTCCCAAGACATTTAGTAGCTGATGGAGAAGGGTACTGCTGTAACAAGCATCAGCTTCTTCAGTACTCAGGTACATCCCATCAGGTCCCATGGACTTGTGAACTGCTTCTCAGCTAGTCCCTGAGAAGTGTCTGAACAAATGGGAAGTCACTATTCCTGAAGTCATTCTTTAAATCTGGGGACTGGGTAGATGATATTTTATCTGTATTATTGAAGACTGAGGCAAAGGAAAGCATTTAATATCTCCACACTTCTTCACCCTTAGTCAGATGACTATCTTCAATAAGTATCAGTCTAGTATTTTCTTTAGACCTCCTCTTGCTACTAGTGTACTTTAAAACCCTTCTTGTTGTCTGACACAATACTGGTCACTTTGAACTCTGATTGAGCTTTGGCCTTTTGCATCTTGTCCCTTGCATATATGAAGCAGAGCTCTGTTACATTTCTGGAAAGCCTGACCTTGTTTCCAGACAATGTACAGTTTCTTGAGCTCCAAGAGGAGTTCTCTGTCCAATCAAACAGGTCTCCTGTCCTGTTTGCTTGACTTTTGATAAAATGGACTTGCTGACTCCTGTGTTTTTATGTAGTGAAGAATTCTATTTTAATTCTCATTTGGGGTATTTTCTTAAACTTGTTTAATTTTTTCAGATAATAATATCAACCATTTTGATTTTCATAACTGCATGGCAGCCTTGCTTTCATAGTACTTAAATGGGGAAACAAAACCTATTTTAAAACCGTTAATATTGGGGGGTGTTTAACCAAATCTTTTAACATGGCATGGTGAGATTTGGACTGTAATTTGATATGATTTGTGTTATTGTGTTTGCTGTCTTGCAGGAAATACAGCACTGCATGACTGTGCAGAATCTGGAAGTTTGGAGATCATGAAGATGCTTCTCAAGTACTGTGCTAAAATGGAAAAGGATGGTTATGGAATGACTCCCCTTTTGTCCGCCAGTGTGACTGGCCACACGAATATCGTGGACTTTCTCACCCAGCATGTACAGACTAGTAAGGCTGAGCGCATAAATGCCCTGGAACTTCTAGGAGCAACATTTGTGGACAAAAAGAGAGATCTGCTTGGTGCTTTGAAATACTGGAAAAGAGCTATGGAAATGAGATACAGTGATAGGACTAATATCCTCAGCAAACCTGTGCCACAAACACTAATCATGGCTTATGATTATGCTAAAGAAGTAAACAGCTCAGAAGAGCTAGAAAATCTTATTGCAGACCCAGATGAAATGAGAATGCAAGCATTATTAATTCGAGAACGTATTCTTGGCCCTTCTCACCCAGACACATCCTACTACATTAGATACAGAGGTGCCGTGTATGCAGACTCGGGAAACTTCAAGCGTTGCATCAATTTATGGAAGTATGCTTTGGATATGCAGCAGAGCAATCTTGATCCACTGAGTCCTATGACAGCCAGCAGTTTGCTATCATTTGCTGAACTTTTCTCCTTCATGCTGCAGGATAGGGCAAAAGGCCTGCTAGGCACTACTGTCACTTTTGATGATCTAATGGGTATACTGTGCAAAAGCGTTCTTGAAATAGAACGGGCCATGAAACAAACCCAGTGTCTTCCTGATCCAATACAGCTGAACAAAGCCCTTTCCATCATTTTGCATTTAATTTGCTTGTTGGAGAAAGTACCTTGCAGCTCAGAACAGGAACATTTTAAGAAACAAACTATTTACAAGTTTCTTAAGCTTCAGCCTAGAGGAAAGAATAACTTCAGTCCACTTCACCTTGCTGTTGACAATAATACTACATGTGTTGGTCGCTACCCAGTTTGTAAATTCCCCTCTCTACAAGTTACTGCTATCCTAGTGGAATGTGGTGCTGATGTAAATGTCAGAGACTCAGATAACAACAGTCCATTACACATTGCTGCACTGAACAACCATCCAGACATCATGAATCTTCTTATCAAGTCAGGTTCACATTTTGATGCCACAAACTCATGTAAACAAACAGCTAGTGATTTGCTGGATGAGAAGGAAATAGCAAAGAATTTAATCCAGCCCATAAATCACACTACTTTGCAGTGTCTTGCTGCTCGTGTAATAGTGAGTCATAACATATCCTATGCAGGGCATATCCCTGAAAAACTAGAGAACTTTGTTTTGCTCCATAGATGATAGTGTGGTGTTCCAGAGTACTGTTTTTGAAGCACGACATGGTGATATTTTCCTTGAGCACTGTTGTGATACACCAGCGTTCCCTTAGCTTGCTCTGTTTTGCTCTCATTGGCTAGTGTTGTTAGCATCAGATCTGCAGAGTTGGTTACCCAGTATTTAATATGAATATGCCATATAATATATTTTGTGGATTATTTAGAAATGTGATGCCATATTTAGACTTCTAAATTGTCTGCCAAAGGCTTGTCTTTTCTGGTCTGATTTGCCTGTTGGGTGTTTGGGACTGAGCTGAGTATTTTCCACTGATGTCTTTTTATTATAACTGTTATGTGGGTTTTATACAGTTGGAAGGTCATCTTTTTTTTGTTTTGCTTGAGCGTTTCTACTCTTACTATCTTCTTTTTCTATGGACTCATTGCTAAACTGTGCAAGTTGTATGGACTTGTTAACATTTGCAACTACCATAAGTGCTTTTATCTTCTCTATGCACTGGCTTAAACATGACTGTTGTGTGTGAGCATATTTCTATGCAGCACTTGGCCAATTTCGACTTAAATGCCAATCTTGTTTTGCAGTTTGTTTAGAGCTCTCTTGAGAATGCTGTCTTCATAGCATGATGAATTTGGAGTTATTCATCATCTCTCCAAACTTGGATTTGATTTTCTTTGACTGCTGTAACTGAGGTTACTTTCGTTTTAATCCTCTGGAATTTTTTCCTAAATGGGGAGAAGAAAATCTTGCTTTTTCTGATTGTAGTCCACTTGAACTTTAAATCTGAAAATTGTTCTGTTGCATTGTGCAGTTGGGGGAAGAGTCCTCATGGTGTACAACTGACACCTTCCCCTCTGCACTAACGTCTTGCTTGTGCTGGTTTTGTGACTAGATGTGAAGTTTGCTCAAAGTTTAACCTCAAACCTTAATGATACACTTCTATGAGAATAGATCAAATATATGCTCTGCTTTAAAATCTGCAAATCAGCTTTAGCTACAAAAGAAAACTAAAGCATGTTGATGGCATGGTGTTTATCAGTCCAGATGTAGACATCATATAGTATAGTAAGTGGCTGTTTGCCAGGGTATTGAAAGTTCTATAGCAGTGTCCTTTTTTCTTCATTTTAAGTATCTTTATAAATACTTGCATGGACTTTTCATCTCTACTATGTCAGTTGTACTTAACAAAAGCAGAAGTTCTGTTGTGTACATAGCTCCTATTAAAGTACCTATTTTTTATAATATTTGCACAACAGCTTAGCTTTTGCAACAGAAAGGGCTCTTTTGACTTGATAAGAAGTCTATAAATGAAGATCATAATTGTGAGTGCGATTCAGGTAATTAATATAATTCAGCACTTTACTGTTGACTAATAGTAGGATTTATTATGGCACATTAGCCCTACAAATGTCTTAAAATGAAATTAATTTCTGTTGGATAGGACACAGTTTACTTGCAAATTTAGTCGTCTAGGATATTGGGTATTTTTGACTTAATGTTTCATCTCAGTCATGGGCAGTAAGTGTACCTATGGGGTTCTTGTTCCAGAAATCCAACAACTTGTTTTATGCCTTTGTCAGAGATAAGAGACATTTAGAATCCAAATTGCTTAGGTTAGTAGGGTCTTTTTAATACTTTAATTTTTAAGTTGACGTTATAACATTTTTGTCGTTTGTGATTGAACTTGAGAAAGAACTTGTCTTGGGAGCATGTGAGAATAGCCTTTCCTTGTTTTTGTTCTGTTTTGGCATTCCTGCCAGTGTACGGCAGTGTACAGGTGCCTACTAGCTTAGCCATTTTTGCAAAAACTATGGGGATGTTTTTAAGCAAAGATATATTGAAAGCAGTGCTGTTTGTGTATTGTTACTACCAGAGTTGCTGTTTTGAAGCAATTTTCACCAGTTTGTCTCTTGCCATGTCTATGTTGTATACTATTATGAGAATCACAGAATCATATAGGTTGGAAAAGGTCTTAAAGGTCATTGAGTCCAACCCTTAACCCAGCACTGCCAAGTCCAGCACTAAACCATGTCCTTAAGTGCCACGTCTACATGTCTTTCAAATACCTCCAGCCATGGTGACTCAACTAATTCCTTTGGGCAGCCTGTTATATTGTTTAACCACTCTTTCCATGAAGAAATTTTTCCTTATATCCAGTCTGTATCTCCCGTAATTCAACTTGAGGCCATGTCTCCTTGTTGTATCGCTTGTTACTCAGGAGAAGAGGCCAACCCCCACCTTGTCACAACCTCCTTTCAAGTAATTGAGAGTCATGAGTTCTCCACTGAACCTCCTTTTCTCCAGATGAACAACCCTAGCTCCCTCCACTGCTCCTCATCAGACTTGTGTTCCAAACCCTTCTCCAGCTCCACTGCCCTTCCCTGGGCATGCTGGAGCACCTCAGTATCTCTCATGTGTGAGGGACCCAAACCTGAACACAGCACTCAAGGCGTGGCTTCGGTGGTGCCCAGTACCGGGGGACAATGGCTGCCCTTATCGTGCTGGCCACACTATTGCTGATACAGGCCAGGATTCTGGTTTCTCTTGCATCACACAAGACTAGACTCTAGTCAGTTGACTGAATTGCTGTGATTTGTAATGCTTAGGACACTTAGCTTTTCATTTGTGAGGATGTGTAGTTTGGATTTTGAATTTATACATTGTAATTCTTTTATGCTGCTCTGTAAGTGGGGATAATCAGCAAATCATACCATGTTAGAAATGCGTTATATATCAAATAATAAAATAATTCTTTTTGTATAGGTCACAGAGAAAAAATTTTTAGAGTTTTTTACTTTGTAATCTGTTCTGCTCTTTGGTGGGTTTAGTTTAAATTTCTGTCTTTATAACTGACAATTGCCCTGTTTAAAATTAGTTGGACATTATTAGTTGGTTTTACAGCCTGAGGAAGAGTAGGCTACGGGGAGACCTTATAGGACCTTCCAGTACCTAACGGGGGCTACAAAAGAGCTGGAGAGGGATTTCTTACAAAGTCGTGGGGTGAAAGGACAGGGGAGGGAATGGCTTTAGACTGAAAAGAGTGAGATTTAGCTTAGATATAAGGAAGAAATTGTGTACTGTGAGCATGGTGAGGCACTGGCACAGGTCATCCAGAGAAGTTGTGGATGCCCCATCCCTGGAAGTGTTCAAGGCCAGGCTGGATGGGGCTCTGGTCTGGGGGAAGGTGTCTCTGAGTGTGGCAGACAAGTTGGAACTAGGTGAGCTAAAGATCTAGGTGATCTTTAAAGTCCCTTCCAACCCAAGTCATTCTATGATTTATGTTCATTAGTCCAGAAACAAAATGTAAAAGTTGTTAATTGTTAGCAATTTTTAAAATGGAAAGCATTCACAAAAGTGAAGGTGTATCACTAGTAGTTCTCTGTAAATCTAGTGAATATTGCCACAAGAAAGCCTTTTGTTAGCTGCTCTTTAGAAGCAAACCGGGCTATTAGTACATGCTGATTTATTGTACAAATTTCATCTAAATATCTACTGATGTGCATCAGTCTGAAGGATTTATCATCTCCATGCTGAATTTAATTTTTCATGGTGATGAAGCTCTCTGCTGAAGGAGTACTTGTCTTGCCAGATAACTTGGACTTAGGTGTACTGGCAGATGAATTCATTAATTTATGTCCACTTTGCATTTAGACCTGCGTTGTTTACACTACTGTTTTATTTATCTTAGTTTTGTAATATTTTTAACTCCTTCTTTTACCATTTTTCTCTTATCTTCCTATTTTGCCTTCTTTTTCCAGTGAAACATACTGCTTCTGAGCTACTGACACAGAAAAATTAAGAAAATGCTGCAGAAATAATTATATGCCCTGCAGGGATGGAACAGGTTTTAAATTGATTAAACAGCTTACAGGTATCACTCCCCTAGAGACAAAGGAACTGATACCTCCTTGCTTGTTGAGGCCTCTGAGTTACATTTTTTTTGGGAAAACGGGGTAAATGCATAAAGCAGCTTTTCTTCTAATAGTTGTGGGTTTCAACTGAAGTACTTCAACAAGGAAGATGAAAAATATTCTCACAAAAAAATATAAAATTATATTCCTATTTTTATAACACTTAGGCTGGTAACAAGATTCCAGCTGTCTGCAGTGTCTCTGTTCTGCTTGTTACGTGCAGTGTAAAGACACTTTCTGAAATGCAAGGCAACACTATAGTTAGTTTTCCATATATACTTCACAGCACTCCCTGGATAGGAGATGGTCTCATGTATTTTCTAAGTCCACAAAGAGCTGTCTTTTAACAACTGTTTTGCAGCTGGTTAAAAATTAACGTCTTTCTATTTTTACAAACACTAAAGAAAGTAATGCAGTGCTATAGCAAAATCCTTAAAGGAGGATTTGTAATTAGATAAAAACCTTTTGAGGAAAAGTGTGCCTCTCCTCAGTTTTGTATCAGTTGCAAGGTGACAGTGGCAGGATATGGCTGCTCTCGAAATAGCTTCCTTATGCTTTGAAATATAGAGTGGAATGACTGTTATACTTTAAAACGTTGAGAAGCATGAAAAAGTAGACTATACACTAATTTTACTTTCTATGACTGCAATTACGCCAACTGGTATTTAATGCTTCAAAGTAATTTTGGTAATTTTGATGAGAGACATACTAGACTGCTCATATTTCTTGGAATGAGTATAAAAGTAACTGTTGAGCCCTCAGCGAGGGCAGAGGAAAAGCTGTTGTTGGTTTGGTTTTAAATAATGTTGTATTTGTATTCCATTCTATTGCAAAGACTTCCTATGCAGGGCTAGCTCCATGTATGGAAATATTGCAGTTTCTTTTTTACGTGAAGTAATTTAACTTTAACAGTAATGTAAAAAAGGAATAACAAGCGTATTTCTCTGCTCCTACTCTCTTTAGGCTCCAAATGCAGATTACATTAAAAATATGTTTTGGAGAACACCTGTCCGAGTGTATATATCTGTTTTCTCTTGGGTATTACTGGTTGATAAACTATTTTCCTGTTGAGTAGTTAAATGAGAATACTGCAGCTTTGACCTTGCTGTTATTAAGAATTGTACCTTAAGCAAAAGGTCATGTTTTGTGCTCTTTCTTTCTGTGAAATTGTGGTCTGGCAAAGCCTTTAAATTTTGGTGGTGGGTAGTAGTAAAGAAAAGGCTTAAACTGGATGATAGAGGAGAAATTATTTTCCAACTTTCTAGAAAAAGTAATTAGTCATGCTGTTAACTGGGGGTAAACATAATACTGTCAGTTTGTTACCTGAAAGTAGATAGCAATGCCTTGTAAGAAGTAAGCAGCAGTTTCCAAGAAAGCTGGACAAATTAGTTTTCTTCCTTGCTTCTTCAAGCTTTTGAAGGATCGTCCATATTGCATGAACAAATTGAAAAATGGAGGAATAGAACATTTCAAGGGTGAGAAAGAGATCCTTGTTAGAGACAGCTAGAGAATTGAAGACTTTGAAGAACGTTACCATTGTAATTTCAAAATACCTTTGTAGTTAGACACAGTAGTCATAATCCTATCCTATAAGAAAGTGTACATTTCAGAGAGCTGGAACTTTATACTAGGCCTGGTCAGTAAAAACAGGATCAAAAAAGATGAAGTTCTGGATGAGGAAAACTGCTCCAGAGCTTTCTAGTAGGATAGTTGTCACACAGATGGCTTTAGTGAATCAAAGGTTATCTTAATTAGGTTATCTTAATTAGGAAGGGGAAAAACTGGAAAGGATCGCTTACATCATTATTTATCCTTCTGCAGCTGCAGCTGATGAAAGATGTCTGCTGTTACCTAAGGTGTGTAACCATCCAAAAATGCTTCTTGGCAGTAGCAAGTGCTGGCTGGTGCTTGAAGACCAAAACTCATCATACAAAGTAGTGCAGGATTAGGGCAAAGAAGAGACCTAGTGGGAGGTGTGTTGCTCTGGCAAAGGCAATACTTTGGTTTGTTTTGCACATAATATCCAGAGGGCCAAATGCCATCCAGAGTGAACAGCAGAAGGCCCTTCTCCCCCACTCCAAAGTCTTCCCTTTGGTTGATCTCCAGCATTCATAAAAATTGAAAAGAATCTATACTCAGAAGTTATGGACAACACTGTTGAGTTATGTACACAGGGGAAAGAAAGAATTGCTTTCTGATTCATGTGTCTGTCGGAAGCCAGTGAGCGTGAGGCAATGTAAATTATGAAAATGGCAACCACATCTCCCATCAGATCATAAGACATGATTGTGAGACATGATCTGGGTTCCTCTCTGACGTTCAAAGGGTAGCTTCTGTCATACCTCCTGAAGATTGATCAAGTCATAAGTTCCTTACCGAAAATTCTTCTTAGAAGGGTTATTTGGAATTCCCATCTATCAATTAGAAATGCAATTCCCAGCTTTGTATGTGTGATCTTCTCATAGTTTTAGCACTTGTCAGTCCTTCAGAGAGAGTTGTCCTGTCTCAGCCTTCATGTGATTAGGCTAAATCAACCAACCAAAAAAACTCCCAAGCTGTAAGAATGAGCAAAAACTTGAATAATCTAGAGTTGAGTAAACTGACAGAATGATTCAGTTTTCCCTTTTCCCCTCCCTTGATTGTGTACTACCAAAAAAGCCCCCAGGATCCACTGGTTCACTAGACACTGTTTGCTGCTGAACCTCCGATTTGAATTGCCAATTCATTCCTTTTTACAACAGGAGGAATTTTTTAATACAGTAAACAGTTGATTGTTTTCTCTCCAGATTTTGTAGCTTGTAGTGCCCTTTTCTAATATTTTAGGTGCCTGGATGTCACTTGTTCCATTCTTGCACGGCATTATCCTAACTGGAATGTGAGGTAAAATATTCAGTGAATGAGCCAGACTTGGATTATTTTTTGTTTCTATCCTGTAGTTTCAAAATAGTGAACTTGTCTTTGTCTCCTTTCTTTTTGTATGTGTGGCTACCAGCATTTTATTGGCTAGTCTATGCTTTTTATTGGCAAGCCTGTAAGATGAGGTCCTCCTAGGATGACTGTCCTCTTTCTGGTTTTCTCGCTAAGGGAAGAACATCTCCTGCTTTATCATACTTTGTTTTCCCATAATGCATAAAGTGGAAACTTCAGGGAGTTAAAAACCAAAAGAAGCAAGCAAAAAAATCCGAAAAAGAAAACCCAACAAAAACCCAACCAAAAGAATGTCCGAACAACCAAAAACAACAAACAAAAAATTGCAAACATAACCCTCAAAATCAAGCCAGAAAACAGGGTCTGCTGTAAAATAACAAAATATGCTGTGTGAGGCAGATGCCCTGTGAGTCGCTACAAGGAGTGTGGATGTTACTTCCAGTCCCACGCTGTGGTAACATCAGGGCCAGATGGCAGATGGTTCTGTGAGAAGGCTGGTCCTTGCAGGCTGCACGCACCCCAGCATGCTGTTCAGATCAGGAACATGCTTTTCAAGTGAGTCTTCCTGTTCATCCTTTGCTTGTTTGGGTTTGTGTCACTGAATTGTCTTAATGCACAGTGTATGTTACTTTTGAATGCACCTGAGCTTAAAGAAGTGTTACAAAAGCTCACTGGACTAATGGCTGTCTGGTTCATGGGAGCAGACTAAAAGATGTTCTGAGATAACTCTCCCTTTATCTTCTCCCATTCCTCCTGTACTCCCATGGAGTGTCACAAACTTTCAATCCTTGCCATCCAGTCCTCCATTCTACAGATCTCCTTTCTAATACAAGTGTAACCTCAGTTTTCAGTTTCTCTTCTGATGTTGAACATAAGTTGACACATACACTGGCTTGTTTTTCCTCTTGCTTGTAGGTGGTTACTGTCTATTGTGTGTAACATACCGTAACCCATGTTCTGCTTTGACCTGGGTCATGAAAATAAGATAATGTAGTTGATTGCAAAAGGTGGATCTACCACGTCATTAACTGCTGTAGAATGAGTCAGCTGTGCCACATGCAACACGGATACTTCCTCCTGACAGCATGACTGACCTTAGTACAAAGTGCTGATGATGTGTTGTGAAGAAATACTTGCTTCATTATGCAAAGGCAGAAACTAAGGCACAGACTCAGTGACCTCTTAAAATGACCACAGGAAGTATGGACTGTAGCAAGAAACAGGGTTCAGATCATCTGGCTCCAGGGACTTTAATTTTGAGACTCTTTGCTCCAGGTAAGTTTGACATCAGTAATTTCATAAATGAAGACTCTGCTATGAAACAAAACAAAACCACCAAGAATTTCTTAGGGAAATCAAGCTAATATTATTGCACAGTTTTAATGTATGTGTCTATCCTTCCTCTCCCTAATTTTTCAATATATTAGGCCAGTTTAATAAACTCAGCAGAAATAGAGCAGCCTATGTGTGTCTGTAACTTCCTTGAGAACAGCAGAGTGAGCAGATGGCAGAGTCTGTACTAACAGTTCCCACTGAAGAAGGGGATTTGGCAGGAGCTTGACTCTTATTAGGCATGAGAGAATCCATACAGGAATTAAAATACTTAGGACCATGAAAAAGTCTTTGATCACAGTCCAGACTTTACTAGAGAGCAGCAGATCTGGTCATTGTTCAGGATGTGCCATACTTGCATTACATCATATGCAGTCAGTGCACCTGTTCATCAAGGTGGTAGCATCTGAGCATCAGATAATCCTGGTATAGTCTAATCTTCCTCATTAGGTACTCAGTGTCCTGAGTTTGCTGTGGTGGCACAGAAGGTAAATGAAAATTGGCCAAGCTGCACAAAAATGAGAAAGTCTAGGACCTTCTATGGCTGTATACTGACTATATTAGTATACATGCCAGAAAGGTCTGAAGTTAATTCTGTTGAGTAGTTATTATTGCCTGCTAAGCAAGTTAGGGGAAACCATGACTCCCAGTTAATCTATAAGAGTTCTGGCCTTGTTTGAATCATGATTTCTATTGATCTTGGTACAAGTAATGAGCAAGACCAGTCTGTGATCACTCTCAAAATCCTTCATGTCAATTCTCAAGTCTGGAAACTGTTGTATTAAAGAGCTCAAAGTGACATGAAATCTCTAAGGGGAAACGTGTCTGGTGAAGAACTGTTCTGTGGAAAAATGGATCTGGCATTTCTGCCCAATGATGTCTGCTCTCCACTGAGCCTCCAGTGGAAGTTTTCCTGAGATCCCTGCTTCTGTCCATGCCTTGGCTGCCACTGAAAGCCAGCTGCTGAACTAGTCAGCCCCTCTTTGGCAGTGATGCCTGGGAAAGTCCAGTGCAGGTGATATGCAGTGACAGCTATTTAAAAATAAAAAGTAAAACGAAATGTTCAGATCCATCCTTTGTGACCCTTTCTGAATGTACCATCATTGCTTACCATCATCCTCATCACTGTTCTCTGCTGCCTGCCTTTATTGTTCCTGGTTGCTCCATTGAGCTTCTTACCTCCCACTCTTCTCCTGCTGCCATTGTGGCTGAGTCAAGCCTGCATTGAAATGGGAAATACTTGGGGAGATTTGGTGCTTGCTATGCCTTTGGCAGCTTGTGCTGTTTCTAAGCTGTGTCAGTTGGGAAGTGGAAAGGCTGGAAGAAGTGCAGGATTCAGCTTGCTTGTCCTTTCTTCATCTTCCTGGTGAGGGTGCTTAGCCTCCTGTCACGGTTTCAGCCCAGCCAGCAGCCAGAACCCAGGCAGCTGCTCACTCACTCTCCCAGTAGGATAGGGGAGAGAATTGAAGGGTAAAAGCCAGAAGACATTTGGGTTGAGATAAAGACAGATTAATAGGGAAAGCAAAAGCCGCACACATAAGCAAAATGAAACAAAGAATTAATTTACTGCTTCCCGTGGGCAGGCAGGTGTTCAGCCATCCCCAGGAGAGCAGGGCCCAATCACATGCAGTGGCGACTTGCAAGGACAAACAACATTACTCCTATTGTCCACCCCAACATTACTCCTATTTTCCACCCTCTTCCTCCTTCTGCCCAGCTTTCTGTATTGGTCATATGGTCTGGAATATCCCTTTGGTCCGTTGTGGTCACCTGTCCCAGCTGTGCCTCTTCCCAACCTCTCATGCACTCCCAACTCCCTCACCAGTGTGGAAGTACAAATAATATTATCTATATTATCAACCCTGTGTTCAGCACAAATTCAAAACACAGTCCTGTACTAGCCACTAGAAGAAAACTACCCCAGCTGAAACCAGCACAGCACCTCATTAATGTGAAGTATGGGCTCTGTTAATCACACTGCACAGTGCCTTCTGTTTCACATGATGTTGTAAGATGCACTCTGCAGGTATTGCTGCTGTAAGCTGTTAAAGGTTCCATAAGCAGATCTCATCCTGGAATCAGTAACTACTGTATTTCTTCACACACAGAAGGTACTTGAGAAGCTTTGTACCTGTTTAAACCCCTGTTCTGTTTCCTAATACCTGATTTTTTGCTCTTGAAAATCTGCCTTAAAAAAGTGTCATTCTCTCAATGTCTTTCCAGATCCCTCTACTTTGTCCACTGAGTTCCTGCATTATGGCTCTTTTGACCTTCTCTGCTACAGAAATATGTGGTAGTATCAGGAATGTGACATTTCATGTGTTTCTTCTGAAGATGTTTATTGACTCTGCAAAAGTGAAAGTGCATTAAAATTGCCTCTTACAGGGTGTTCTGTCTGGTTCTGTCTTGCCATTAACAAGGCAAGGGTCATTTACCTCAGAAGATATGTTTTAGTAGACTAAGAAGAAAATTTTGAATTGGTGATAATGAAAATTTGTAAATTCCTACTGTAGAAACATGTTTTAGCGTGTTTTTTCCTAAATGAATATGGAACTTTTCTTGAATCCAAAAATGAGAAAATAAAAGGAAGATGGACACACTTCTAGTAAATGAAAAAACAGACATGCTCTGCTACTTGTGGAACTGGAGAAGCCTGCAAAACTTAGGGCAAATAATGCTAAATGCACAGACCTGGATGAAGGCTTCTTGGCAAAGTAGGCAAAAGAAAATCTAATCTTGCACTGGCAGCAGATTGTGTTTTGCAGCCGAAGAGGAAGAAAGGCCAGGAAGGGTCTTATGGAAGGAGGAAGAGGTAGTGGCCAGTTGGATTTTGCTGGGCTATATGTAACTTAATGGTACCACAGAGGGATGTCTGTCAACCCGTGCTTTTACCAGTTCCTCATAGCAGTTTTTGCTCTCCATTTTGTATGATGGGCAAAGGTTTGAGCTCATTCCTATTGCAGCTAGTGTGAGGGATGAGGCTGAAGAATGCACATTCTGCTCTTCCCTGGCAGCCAGCAGTAGTGCAACAGGACAGCAATGGCTGCTGCCAGAAGTCCCTTTCACTGAAGTTCACTGAACACGGGAGCTGTCCCTCCGTTCTCCAGAACAGGGAGAAGTGAAGGAGTCAATCTAGGCAGCCCCCTGCTTTGAATTGCACTGTAATCTGGAGCTGGATAACATTGCCAGTCAAGATATCTGAACATACTGCTCTAAAAGCGGTATGAAGAAAAGCTGGGGCAGTACCACTTCTTTCCTAGTAAAGCCTCAGTCTTTGGCTGTGTGACATTGATCTGATACCAGCAGAAAACAGCCAAGAAAAGTGAAAAAAGGAATGCAGCTACTACAAAGCCAGTCTGATTTAGCAGGCAATAATAAATTTTATTTGGGGGGTGAGAAGGTGCTGGAACACTCAGTGAGAAAATAAAGTATTGCTACTGTACTAATAGTGCAAGGCACTAGACACAGAACACTACAGAGAGAACAGGGTCTGTGCTTACATATTGTGAACTGTCACTCTTGGAATCTGAAATATCATCTCAGTAATTTTAGCAATATTTGATCCCAGAAAAAAATAAGTAGAAAAGTAGCTTTATGACGTTTCTAAGCAATTCGGATTTTGTGCGTAGTCACAGAACCATCCTCTGATATCATGCTAAAGATTCCTTAAATTTCCACTGTGATTGATGCAAAGTGACTTCAGCGTCTTCTGTAAAGGATTTCTCAGCAATGAGCACTTTACCTTCTAGGCAAACACAGTCAACTGTTCAGCAATCTGCTCAGCTGAAAAAAACCTGCTTTTTAAATTAAGAAATACTCTTTGAGACACAGAAATGTTCTAAGCACTGTGTAAAAGCATTCCAAACCTAAAAAGCCCCTCAGTCCTGAATAAGTTATTGTTCAAAAGAGAAATTTCAGAAGGTGGGAGGAAATGTACAAAAACTTTCATTAATCTAGGACATCTGTCTATTCACAGCTAAAACAATATTTGTTTATCTGTAAAAGTCAGATAAAGACCACTAAAAGAAAAAGGTTAAGTAATGTTATCTAGATCTTTTATTACATGTTCTCTGGAAAATGGCTGATGATGCTTATTCCAAGAAGAACTTATTTTTATTCAAATCAGTGAAATCATTTGTTTTCATACGGAAGCGGGATTTTTACTCAACAGTATCAGAAAGACTTACAAATCAACAATTTTACAGTACAATTTTTAGTCTCTGTTGCCACAGATATTTGAGTATGAATACTCACACTGCTGAAAGGTGTCTTGAAACTTCCAGATTTAGCACCTGGGGTTGAGCACCTGTGTAATGAACAACAGTGTGAAACAGGGTCAGACATTCCATCCTTATTAACCACGCAAGGCCCAGCAAGCATGCCTGCATTGTGTCAACATGTGTGTATACAGTTCATGGCATAGATATGCATGTGCATGTGCAGCAAGACACTGAGTTCATACACATATTTATATACAGAGACCTATGAGCCTTCTTTGGTCATTAATTTAACATCTCGCTTCACCAAAGTAGCAAAGACAAAGCAGAGTAGCTTGGTCTTGAGGCCAGTGCAGAGGTACTGGATAGCAAAACTGAGGCATTGAGAAAACCAGAAGTGTTAACAATCATTGGTTAATGCCTTGTGTGGCTTGATGTGATACTGGCCTTGGGAAAAAAAACATGCAATTGGAGAAAGCACTGAGCAGAACACTAGTTTTTTTAGATATTACCATATTTTGTGTACTTAATGGCATATGATGCAACTGCATATATGGATAAGGAGACACTATTTTTTTCTGGTCTGGCATGGTTAGAAACCTATGTGACAACCTAGTGTAGAAGGGAAAAGAAATCAAAATCTGCTTTGATTTCCTTTCGTGCCGTGAGCATTTTAAAATCAATTGCAAGCCTCCACATACACTTTTGCTCTGATGCCCGAGCAGATGTCTCTTGGATTAAATCTGGCAGGTGTTCACAGAATATCTCCATTGAGGCAGCTTATTGAATGGAAGAAGGAATAAGGATGTTTTCCCTAAGATGTTTTTAAGAGGAACACCTACAGACTCAAGTTCTGTAGGATTTTTTTCTTACAATCTTTTGTCAGTTGATTTTTTTTTTTCTCCAAATGGAGTTACTTCATGTACAAGAGAGCTGCAATAAAACAACTGTGTTTTACCTCAAAATGGTCATACTCTCTGCAAAGTGAAAATGCTGTTTGCTTAAGTGTCTCACTTGCAAAACTACTCAACTAGGAACTTGTCTGGTTCTACACAGAAATGAAGATTAGAAATATCTTGGTCTTGTCTGCAGTGTCTGAGAGAGGTCAAAGTACAGAAATTCTTCATTATGCCCAGTGAGATGCTGCAATGGAGAGAGCATCAGTCACTTGGCATTTATCTCAGTATGTAATTGCTATTGCCAAAATATGCCCCTAGCTGTTTTGTGCTGCAGAACATGTACTGGGAAGAGGTGCCTCTGAAACAGTACAAATTGCAAATGTGAATTATCAACAACAGGAAAGAACAGAAGCAGCAGTTTGCAGAAGTAACAACTCTCCCTTTTGCTCCCTCCCTACCTCGTGACCTGTGTGTTTTAAAATAAAATGAAGAACGTTATTGTTTGTGGCTGTCATGGTAGCATTAAGGAGTGAACCATTGGTAGAGTTCTAGTGTTTGCAGACAGCCTGAAGTTTTGGCATTTGGAAGCAAGTTGTTTTCCAGCCTTCTTTCCAGGGTGATGATGGTGAAAGCTCACAATGATACACAGCATTATTAGCTATGCAAATACCAGCTAAAGCTCCTAGGAAAGACAAAGAAATGTCAAGACTATTAATAGTTGCACTGACTCTCAAGACTTAGTGAAGCTTAGGAGGTTGCCATCACTTTCCCAGTTCTTCCTGACTCCTGCTGCCTGTCTGTGTCCTGGTGCTGTGCACATGCCCAATGCAGTTGCTACAGCAGTCTGCTTAGCTCACATGCAATCCCCCTACAGTGTTTCTTCAGACTTCCTTCAGCTTGCACCATTAAGATGAGCTGTGAAGGTAGCACCTCCCATGGAAGGATACCTGGGAAGCTTTCTTCTTCCCTTCTGGTACAGAAGTCACTGGTTTGCTAGTGGCAATGTGTTCTTTCAGCTAAAATAGTCATTTTGCTGCCCTTTGAGGTTGAGAGACTTCTCTGGGAGGAAGTCTAAGTTGTGTTAAGAGCTTGCCAACAAAGGAAGTTTGTGCCATCAAAACACACATGCAAACAGCACTACAATGGCAGGCTGCTGGGGCTCTCCCTGTCCTTCAGGAATTCAAGGTATTTCTTAATGTTTCAAGGCACTCTGGAGTCAAATTTGATAGTTTTTCCAAATTGAATACGAACGGTATTCAAAACTGTAATGAGATAACCTAACTGCTGAAGGGTGGAGGAGGAAAGAGATGCAGTGCCTTAGCAGAAGGGAATCTTTCTGTCTCCCATCAATGGGTTTTAGGCTTCATAAATCGGGGAGGGATTTTTGGGGTAGCTGTTTGGCACAATTCTCCTGGAAAGCTAAAAATTTCCCAAATCAAAATGGGTGGGGGGCAGCTGAATTGGCCTTTTTTTCTATATTGCACCTTGTGTATGGGGTGTATAATTCCCATGGAAATGGGAATTGGGAGAGATGTTTCTACAGGACTTTTCCTCTTCTAAGCCCCAAATTCCACAGGGGTGAGATCATGTGATTACTTTGCTCCTTTCTTGTTCCTGGAAAGATTTTAAATCTACTGGGTTCTGAATTATTGGTGTTCTCACATCTTATCAAGCTACAATATGTTGAAATAGGATTAAACTGTTCATACAGAGATAGGAGTTCACTGTGTACGCAGCTGTGCAGAGTGAATTTTTGCCAGGCATGTTAAGCTATTTAATATTACAAAAAATTTTCAAGGGGTGCAGAGGACTCCTGATTAGGCTAACAAGTAGTTGTGTTTTCAAACATGTGTTTTATGTTTCAAAACCTTTCCAAAATGTATTTGCAATGTGCTCTGGCAAATACCTGGGTTTGATGGTCTCATGTTTTTCAGCCAACTTTTATTCTTGTTAAGCTGTTGGAAGCTCAAAAATCAGAGTGGTTTTGTAATAGTGTATTTTAGAGTATCACAGTCCATCAAAACAGATATGTAAGCATGAGTTCCTGGTCAAATTCTTCCTGAGAGTAGCTTCACTACTGTCAAGGAGATTGGAGACATACTTCATCTGTGACTGTTATCCATATTCTAAGCATGCATGAGACACTACATTTTTTTTTCTAGCTGTTAGTGCCATTAGTTAGTCTTTCACAGGATCATCCAGGTTGCCTGGGAGCTCAGGATGTCTCTTATCCAACCTCCATCGGAAAGCATGGTGAACTATGAATCCAAGTCAAGTTGCCTCAATACTTTATTTGGTTGGGTCTTGAAAATCTTGATGGTGTTTCTCATAGAATCATCTGGCTTCTCTGCTGTTTGGTTGGAGAAAAATAATTCTGTTTATGAGTCAGACCAGTGTATGGGGTATTTCTGCTTTTTGTCTTGGCTGGCTCAATGCACCACCCTCTGAAAAGTAAGCTCCATGAACATACCATCTGTAAATTATAGCATTATTTGAGAGAATAGAATCATGGAATAGAATGTGTTGGGTTGAAAGGGACCTTGAAGATCATCTAGTTCCAAACTCCCTGCCATAGGCAGGCATGCCACCCACCTCCTAGATCATGTTGTCCAGGCCACGTCATCTATTTGGATTTATGATTTTCATCTCCTAATATTAATTTAATAGATAAGCAAACTGCAGATTTCCTTCCTCCACATTTTCCAATTGTCCATAGTGGTCTCATTTGTCTTTTATGCTTCCCTGTAGCTAACTATTCTTCAGCAACCAGCTGTATTCCAGGTCCCCTTGTCCTCACCTCTCTGATTCTACACTTCTCCCAGCATCTTCTAATCCCTGTTTCTAAACTTCTGTGTAATTTTTCCATGTAATTTTTCCATGTGGGTAGGCAAGGGTGTATATAATTACGCAGAAGAGCAAAGTTAACAGAAAAATACGATGACAAAGGCAAACAATTAAAAATTCAGTAAGGACTGGCAGCAGTCTCATTCTCTATTCCCACATGCACATGGCTGAACAAGCTGGTGGTAATTATATGATCAAGCTATTTTATTCCCAAAACCCTTCCTTGTTCCTTGGACAGGATGTGATTCTGGATGTGAGTCAGTACTGTGCATTGAAGGAAACTGTTTGCTGTTGCCGGAGCTGAGACATTTGTAGCAAAAGAGTCCAACAATTGCAGGAAAAGAAAGCCCTATGTTTAAGGGGACTGACCCCTGCCCTGTCCATTTGGATAACTCTGGTCCAGGATTTTGGTGATGCAAAGCAAGTGACTTCCACCTAAATTTTCAAAGGCAGTTACAGCGGGCATTTCACCCTTTCCAGGTGCTTACCTGCTTGATACCTGGTCTTGAAAACTCTCTTTTCACAGATATAATTGAAGTAAATAGGAAAGATTTGCTTTAAATCTTATATAAGATTTATATATATATAAATCTTATATATAAATCTTACATATAAATAAATATGTTTTCTGTTAAAAAATTTCTGTATTCTTAAAAAAGTCTCCCTCACATTTCAAATATGAAATCAAAAGCCTGAAAGAAAGTGTGGCACAGCTAGTTTAAGACAGGATTAGGAATGCTTCTCAGGCTCTAAATTAAAAGAAGGCCACAATCAGATATGATAGGCATGCTAATGCAAATGATAGGTTCTCTATTCATTGTCATTTTGTTAGGTTTGTGGCTTTTTATGTTTTGTGGGTGACAAGCTTAGGGGAGGATAAGATGTGAGTATGGATATTAGTGGCTCTTAAATTCCCATCTTTTTGGTGTCATTCACTTTGTTATTACAAATACTTGAAGTCTTATTACACAAATCTATTACTCATTTAGTATTTACTAATACTTCAGCTAATTTTGGAGTTCACTGTAAGGAGAAATAAGCCAATATTGTACCCTTTTTCTACCCCAGAGCTTCCCCAGAGCTTCTGCCACAGACCTCCAACCTTCACTCACAACCCTTGAGTGCACCGTGTGACCTCCAGCCACAGAATATGAAGTATGATCTTTTCAGGACTGAGCCCCTCCACTAAATGAGCAGGACTCCAGTGCTCAGCCCCTGTTGTGGGTATGTGGGGTGATCTGACAATCCAGGGCAACTTGCTGGTGGGAAGCACTCTCCCTCAGATACTGCCCCATGTCCTTGTTCACATGCAGCTGGGTGGTGTGTTTTGATAGGAAGTGTGCAATATACCTTCAGCTTTCACCAGGGATGGAGGGATAAGAAATGTATCAGCTGCTACGTGTCTGGGAAAGACAGTGCTTTACTGACTTGCTTCTGCAGTCGGTCTGACGACTTGTACGTTGAAGTGTGATTTAACCAGCGCTGATGTGAGATGAGTCAGAGAGGATTACACATATGTTGCATGACTTCCTTATAAAAAAGTGTTAACCAGCTGGAGTACAACATCAAGCCTGTCATTTCAGGACAGAAATTTCAAGCATGCAAGAAACAGGTGTCCCCACAAAATGCTGGACCCTCCAAGAAAGGCTGCTCTTTAAATATACAAGTGAGTGCATTTGTTTTGGTGGCAGGTCACTAAGCAACCTGCACTGCACCAAGAAAATACAATCTCAGCAGCACTTCTCAGTACAGTCGGTGTCTTTGCTGTTGAATCCCCATACCATGAATTAACACTGACAGTAGCTCCAGGGCCTTGTCCACAGCAAAATACTGGAGGCAGATATCCAGCTACACCAGTGATTTCAAGTACAAATTAAAAAGCAGGTATGTAGGTTTAGAGTAAAATAGTGGTTGGTGTTTAAATCTTACACAGTATTGTCAGTTCTTCTAGGTAGTATGAATGTGGATTAATTGTTACAAAAATCCATGATCAAGTGTGGTGGTTTGCGCATAAAGATTATCCTTACCTGAACACTGACAAAGAGCAAATTTTTGTCACAAAAATTGGGGGCAATTAAATAGGCTGAAAGAGTGTTGGGGAGGGAAAAAGGGACAAGATCTTTTAGAGCTTGGGTGTATGTGAAATATAGTAGTGCATACCTCTGCGACTGAAACCCAAACAAACTAAGTGGCCTCACCCAGTTGTTCCTCAGTAAACTCATCATCCTCACCTGTCATACCTAACCATGACAGTCAGTCACATGAAATTAAGTTTAATGAAACAAACAAGTGGGTTATTTTTCACCGAGAATAGACATCTTTTTCAGCTTCTTGTTGGCCTTCATGTGGCATTTCCCCTAAAATAAAAATCTCCATAGCCTCTGCCCCCGACATTAGAGAGGTCTGTCTGTAGATTGGGACAGGACACAGAGAATGTAGTTACAGCTTGCCTATATCTTACAAACACCTTTAAGATCAGTGAAACTTGTAGCTAGCTCATCTATAGCCCAGCTTGGTGTCAGACCACAGGAGGAGACACAGGACCCCTTTGCTCTCCATAGGGGAGCCACTTTCTTGGGAAACCAGCGGCTGTAGGGTGCTCTGCCATGCTGTAATGTAGAGCAAGGCATGCCCTTACTTTTGTTGATACAAAACCTGTCAATACTTCTGGAAAGAAAAATCGTGAGAAGTGTGAGAGAGGTCTGCATAATACAAATTTCTAGCTCTCCTTTGCTGATGAGAGTGAGCTACCTCAGAGTCTGATCTAGTTTGAGGCTATATGAGAAATGGAGGGAGGGAGTAAACTATAACATTGAAAATTATCCTAGGAAGCCAGATGACAAAGCATTACACAGCCACTAAATAGCACTTACACAGTAAAATGAACTGGCGTGAGTGGGAAATCTGTGTGTTGAGACTGATGGTATGCCCAGTCATGGCTTCATGGTACTCTTTTGTAACAGAAGGAGTGGCCTGTATGTAATTCTTCATGCTGAATTTACTATTTTGCTTCCTCTGTGTCACCACCTCAGTTTTGCTATAGCATTTTAGCATGTCTGCATTTACTAAAAGTAATTTGCTCAAGCATGGAGACATTTAAATGGGAAAGATTTACTGAATACTATCTGCTCCTTGTGGACAATGGCCGGGCATGAGCCCCCTGTGAAGTGTGTAACTGAGTGTGATGCTAATCCTGTCCAAAGGCTTGTGAGGAAGAAAGGCCAGTTCCATTTCCAAACAAATGTTTCATTTTAAAAGAAAATTAAAATCAGATATTAGCTGGAAATGACACTGCCGTTTTATAAGAAGAGCCCAGAAGGATGAATTGTTAGACAGCTGTTTATCTTGCATTAGCTGTATTTCAATATTGTTTTAAGACCAGTTCCTAAAATGTATTTCTTACTGCTTGCCTCATCTTCCAGCATGACAGATACAACTTGATGAGAAGGACTAACATTTTGGGGATAATATAAGGGATTAAAGATTATTATAAACTTCTGATAGTGCAGCTGCTTGATTATGCCACCTGCCTCTCCCTCCTACCATGATTATATGAGCTGTCTGGTTTATGGCTCTATACATTTGTTAATACCAATTATCCCAATATTGCAAACAGCCCACTTGACTCTAATCTCCGTGGACTGTGCTGCAGATCATTTGTCTGGTCATGACTGAATCAATGCTCATCCTCGGGAGGAGAGAAATGCAACTAACTGCAACAAATACAGAACAGAGAGAGGTTTTATCTTTGTCCTTTTTTCTTTTCCCTGTCTCTCTCCTCTTTAAATTTCCTTTAAAAGGCTTTGGGAACAAGGATTCACCATGGGTAGGGAAGAAGCAGACTCCCATTTTGCTCTGAAACAGGCACACACTGCTTATACTTTTGCATGTAACAGGAACTTATCTTCCAGTCTTTCTAGCACTATGGGCTGCTGGCCGAGCAGTGGCAATGACTGAAGTGACTTGATGGAAGATCTGGATGCCTCCTGCCTGCCACCTGCTCAGCAAACAGGCCTGGTGGACCAGACTGCTCAGTTGGGGCTTTTTGAAGGAGGTTATTTCTTTTGGGGAGATGTAGATGAAAGGAACTGCTGATGTGCTCCTCTGGCAACTGCCCTGCAGTGGGACAAGCTGAGTAGCAGCAGATCACTACATATGAGTCCCCTCTGGTGCCTGCTAAAGTAGCTGGTGAGGTGTCAGGGCTCCTCCACCACCAGATAATGAAGAGGGATGAAGAGGGATGCTCCACAGTAGTAGCAGCAGCAGCTCAGCTGGGAGGACTTGGCTAAGCAATATGCATATGGATACCGGCAGCCCCTGTGCAATTCAGTCTCTCACCTCTAGAAGCAAAGGTGTTCCCAGCTGCTCTCCTGAACACTTCAGAAGGCTGCAGTCAGGGAACTGCTGGTTTATATGACATGGAGTGCTGAGGCCATGGGAGAGAACCACCCACCTTCTGAAAATATCCTATATGTTTATAATTATCTTTACTGAAATGCTTGAGAGGCCAAGTGGCCATCTTGCTAGCACCATGATCCATCAGCTTCTAAAAAGTTACTCAAGTCTATTCATTTTAAATGTATCTAGTTATTTTTCATGTCTCAGTTTCTGCATCCCCAGGTTGGAAAAGTGAAATACTCAGGAGGCAGCAGTGGGAACTCAGTTTGTTCAGCAGCTGTAGAAGGAGAGCCTCAGACATTGCAGGCCAGGCAGAGGAATAAAAGGGATCCTTGAGAATGATAAACTGAGTTGATGTGCCATGAAAAAACTCAAAGATGTTAGCAGTTAAAATTCTTGTGTTCATTTTACTTACTCTTGATGCTGTTCTTTGATTAATAGTGATAAGGGTCAATAATCCCTGGTATCATCGTTCTTCATAAACAGAAATAAAGTAGATGACTTTTAAAATAAAGGTGAGTTTTGAAGAAATCAAAATAGTATCTTTCAAATTTGACATGATCTTTTCTTCACAGTTCCTTACAAATCAGCTTTAATTTCTTTAACAGATGTGTTTGTTAGGTAGTCTTTCAAGGAATAATGCTGAGAATGAAATGAGAAAACATTTTATCACCGTCTGCATGTATAAGCTTTCCTCTAAAGGAAGAATCCTGTTATTAATGCACATTTGATGTTCTGCTAAGTGTAGCAAAGGAACAAAGATTAGTGACAGAAATATTATAAGGGCTTAGGATCACACCTCTAGCTGTGTAGTTTATGTAGAGGTGCCATTACCTGTCTGTAGCAGGTGCTGAACTGTGTGGGTTGTTACACCCAGGCAGAATACAACAAAATACTCAACTGCTGCAGATCTCTACTGTTCTCCTTAGGTCGGTGCCTCCTCCTTGTGTAGGGTGGGTGCTGGCATGGGAAGGTTGGTGGCATTGCCCCATTCCTCACTTCCCCGTGCGTGCTCTGCTCTGCAAGGGGCAGCAGCTGGACCTCACATGGCCTGTGGGACCTGGAGGGATGTGAGGCTTCGCTGCATCTGGGATTTAGCTTTGAGGGACCCAGCTGCAGCCTCTGAGATCCCAGAGGAGGCTGCTTCTGGTTTGTTGGGTGTCTCAAATCAGCTCTGGAGTCTCAAGTGAAGAAGCATCTCCTCTGTATGACATGCCTGTGCCAGGGAGGGCAAGGCTTGGGATGACAGCACCTGGCATGGCAGAACAGGAGCACCTCTGCTCAGCTGTGGGACAGTTAGGATGTGAGAATCCATGACAGCCCCCCAAAGCAGGGGGTGAGGTCTCACAAAAAGAAATACTAATATCATTCTGACTGTTGGGTTCCAGTTGTCTTGAGAATGGTGTCTTGACAAAAAGAAAATCTAGTTACTGCTCTTGCATACTGTGTGTTCAAGGGTGTTACAGAAAAAAATCTGAAAGTAAAAGAGAAAGGAGCTAGTGCATATTTGGGGTCAGTCCTGTTTTCTCTGTACTGCTACTTCTTTGCAAAGTAGAGGACATTTCACTTGCAAATGCACTTCAAGGAGCTCAATTGCTTTTCCTAAAGAAGTATGCTAGGGAATTACTTAATTTCTTGTTTAAGTGGATAAAATATCGCATCGTAAAAACTTTCCCTAACACACTTCTTGAACTTTAAGCAAGAAAGGATCTTTCAGCAAAATATGATCATATAGAAACTAAAGGTTTTGTTTTTCAGGTTGAAATTTCCCACTCCCTTCTAAGGTCAAAAGAAGTGGTTTTAACCCAGAGGAAGGTGGCTTTGGAACCAGAGGCCAGGCACAGAAGCTAATTGATATATGAAAACAGATGAAATATTGCTAAGACTAGTTGTTACACCAATGAATACAGCCACTGAAGTGTGAAATAACAACAGCTCATCACACAGTACATACTACCAAGTATGCCACTGCTTTGTCAACTTCTAGAAATTAATTTATCATCTTGCTGAAAAGAAAACAAACCAACAATCTAAACAATCTAACCAAGAACCCCAAAGAAAGTGTTAGTTGGATTATTCTTTACTATTTAACATCAGCTGACTGTAACCCAAAAAAATTACCTCAACTAAATTAAGCAATTTATGTGTTTTGGGGTCTCAGAATAAACAAATTGGGACTGAGAACTACATTTTTGAAAGGTGTTTAGGTGTGCTGGTTCAGTGTGAAAAAAGTACACATTTCAGACCCGCTGAGTGTTGTAAACTGTCCAGAAAGGTGTATGCTTCTGCTGTGTGGAAGAGCAGAATGCACTTGCTGAAAGTCAGATCAAACAACTGGAGCCCCTACACTGGCTAAGAGAGGGGATGCTAAAGCTGTGGCTGAAGCTGCACCATCACTAGGAAGAACCAGGAAGGTCCCACTGTAAGCAGCACTGGTGCTGGCTGCTGCCTAGCTGTGCTGTTTTGCTTGCAGTTTGCACTTTTTGCTGCAACTTTGCCACAGGACAGAAGTGACTGAAAATATCAGTAGGTCTAGAAAGGGATTAGGTGGTTAAACTGGCCTTTCAAAGAAACACTGCATGGCCTGCCTGCACCTTAACCCCTCAACTAGGAGGGAAATCTGTTGATTTCCAGATTGCATGCTAGGGGAAGGCCTGCTTTATATTTGTCCTTTATTCTCCAGCACTTATTGCTGGTTGATGTCTGACTGAAATATGGGACCAGACTGATCTTGTACTAGTGAGCTTTTCCTGTTTTTCTTCATCTTGTCTTGTGTTGCCGACTGCACACTGCCATTCTGCAGCTCTGCCTTTTGCACCTAGGATCCCAAACCTGCCACCTGTGTGTCCTTCTGCCTATCAGCAGGGATCTGGCAGGGACTGACCTGTGTCACTCTACATACTCCTTGCTTAAGTGCCTGAGAATGAGCTTTTCATCCTATGTTCCCTTTTGTAAAACCAGGACCAGCAAAATCCCTCCCTAGGCTTGTGCATTTTCTTCCTGCTGTACCTCTTGGAATGCAGTTCGCAGCTGTCTGGGTTGGCACTGAGGAGTGCCGATAGCATCTGTGGATAATGAGCCTGAGAAGAGCAGTTAATGAAGATCTTGTTTCAGAAACTGTGCTTCTCTCAACCCTAGAATAGCCAGAGACATGTAGTACATGAGCACGATGTTCATGCACAGTGCTATTTCTGTCCCTTTCCCTTCTAACCACCTTTCAACAGCTTGCTGTGTGGAGCCCCCACCTCATCATGGTCTGGTAGGGTGCAACACTAGGCTCCAAACTGGAGGGTTATGAACCCTAGGTAGTGTGCAAGTCAACCCATGAGGGTGCAGGAAGAATATATCTTTTGTACTGTTAATAAACAAGATAAAATTATTGTTTTAAAACAGTGTTTACCTTTTTTAATTTCTTTTTTTAATATGGGTTTTATAATGTATGTACTGTTTAGCTCAAAGATTTTTCTTACTGAACGGGGTGAGCAACCAAAAAAATTTGAAGGTCACAGGCTTTAAAAGGCATCTCAGAAAGCTGACATCTGCAAACTCTTCTGTTCCACAGAGATCTAGTCTGGTTTTCCTCTCCGAATCAGTCAGCTTCACCAGGGGTGTCATTTCCCTGATTGTCATCTCCACAGGTATTTCAAGACTTCCTGCCATGTAATTTTCAGTCCCACCTGGAGTCTGTACAAATGGTGGTGTAATCACCAGTTAGGCTGGGATGAACTTATTGCATGTCACCAGCAGAGCAGGCAGTCAAGCCAACTAAGCTGTTACATTTATGAGGGCTTGCAAAAGCCTGGATGGAGAGATATGTAACAATTCTGCACAGAACGAGCAACTAAATTTCGAGTACCAATCTGCCAGCTGGACATTTGCTGGGAAATCAAAATCTTTGTTAGAAAATTATACTGACAGCTAAATGGTAAGCAAATACAGTGCTAGAGCAGACTTGGTGTACTGTCTGTCCTCAGCCACAGGCTTGAGAAGGATGCATTCTCTCCTCATTTTGTGCAATGCAGATCACGTTTCTTTTACATGCTGTCTGTGGCAGCCTTAAGGCCTTTGTGACAGTGGCTGTAGCTTGCTGAGAGGTCAGTGAGATTGATCTCACCCTCCTTAGGCTGACAGTGATCTTGGGTGGAAGGTTTAGGCCCTACAGCAGTTCTCCCCTGGTAAGTGCAGCTCAGTGTAGCCACAGATACTTAACAAGGTTGGGTTTGTACAGAAGGAGGGCAGTAACTAAATTCAGAATGACCTACTTAGACTATGTGTATTGAGGTAGTAGGTACTGATGAAATTCAGTAAGAGCTACCAAGCAGTAAGAAAAGAAAACTATGGTGACTTGTGTAGGGTCACCTTCACCTGTATTCTTTCAGAGCAAGCAAGTTAATGGGTAAAGGTTTGGAAATTGATGTATTTGAACCATGTGTGTGAAATTTCAAATTGATATATGCAGGGATTATGCCTGCCTTTAAAAATCTGACTATAAAAGTGCAGGAGAAAATCGTCCTTTACTGGTAACAATAAAGAAGTTCTCCCCTGTCCCCCATTTCAAAGTGTTCATCTCTGCCAACTCACATACCACAGGGAATCATGAAGGAAATTAGGAAACTGGGAATCATCCATGAGGAAGTAGAGGGGGGTTAATGTGCTCTCCTTAGTGTATGTGTGTTTTTCTGCATATCATTTAGCATGTGATGCACTTGAGATGATGGCAGTCTCACTGGGACATAGATATATCTCCTTGGAAGGAAATGCAAAATTTCGCTTCTGTTCTCAAAAGTTTCTTCTCCAGCATTTGAGAACAGAAACTTAGATGTGGATGTTTAGTATGAACTGTGGCTGGCAAGGGCTGCTATGAAGAGATGAGCTGGGGCCCAAGTAGTATACCATGTCTTAAGCCCCAAAGAGCTTTGCAGAGGAAGACCCTGATTGATTTTATGAAGTGGATTAGTAGGTGATAGGAGCCTGCAGGCCAGAGGTGATTTAGAGTACTGTGACCGTTTCCACATGTGCAACCTGAATGATGTAGAGTCCTGGAGCTGCTAAGAAGGTTAGTTGCTGCGAAAAAAAGAAGATGAAAGTATGAAAACTGAAAAATAACAGGGTGATGTGTGTGAATATGAGTTTTATGTAGCAAGTAACAATGTGATCAACACATTGACACAGGTTGATTTATTTCAAGAGGATAGAAATTCTACTACTGTCTGTGTTTCTAAGCTTGAAATCAACAGCTTCTGGTGTGGATAGAGCCTGGTTCTCAGTAAAGGAGGCTCTTGACACTGGACACATCCTTGGACTAGCAGTGTATGCACTTCAGAGTCTGAGGCCTGCTGTAAATATTTAGGGCATCCCAAACAAAAACCAAGACTCTCATCAAAATTAATTAAACTATCATTAGTAAGCAGAAAATTAGTTGTAATCAATGATTTGTTTGCTCCCTAGTCTATTCTCAGCCTCTTGGTTCTTATCTATAACATCTAAAATAACTGGAAGGACTTCTCAAATAAAACATGTTTGTCTCTGCACTGTGTGCCTTTGCCACTCTTGAAAAACATTTTTTCCTGAGGAAATAACCAGCCATTCTTTTTATGTAACCCAGCATTTGATGGGGCTGTCTTTGAAGGAATATCACTTTGGGGGACTTTGGACATTCCTCCCTAATCTCAGACATAATCATCTCCACAGGGGAGGGGCACTAGAGCAACAGGCAGCCAGAACATGGCAGCCAGCATTGTTATTAGCAATCCAGGCTGCATGGCTTTTTTGTTGGTCTGGGGGTAAAACTGCTGAACTCAACCCTTTTTCTCTCATTTTTCATCAAGTCAATGGTGAGGCCATTAAATGTCAGATGAGTCACTGTGGCCATGGATTTGCCATGAGCCAAAAGCCCCTCCTTGCCCCCACATTAATGTTAGAGAGTGCAATGTGTAGAAGTTACATCACAGGATGTGTGGACACAGCTTTGCCCTGAACTGAGACCAGTGCTGCACCTTATCACAGTCTTTAACTCTAGAGAAACTCATACAGAACAATGTATTTAGGACCATATGTATAATACTCAGCACAGAACTATGCAAAGCATTTATTTTAATATTTGCAACCTGGGTGTAATATTTTCTTAAATCAAAAGTAGTGTGACCAGCAGGTCAAGTGAGGGTTTTGTGCCCCCCTGCTCTGGTGAGGTGGGCCCACCTGGAGTTCTGCATCCAGTTCTGAGGTCTCCATCAAAAAATATATGGATCAGTTGGAGAAAATTGGGAAGAGGACCACGAAGGACGGAACACTTCTATGAAGACAGGCTGAGAGAGTTTGGGACTGTTCAGCCTGAAGAAGAGAAGGCTTCAGGGAGACATTATTCCATCAATACTTTAACTGGACCTACAAGAGAGCTGGAAAAAGCCTTTTTTTGGGGGCATATAGTGATAGGACAAGGGATGATGGCTTTAAACGTAAAGAGGAAAGATTTAGGTTAGATACTAGAATTCTTTACTGCAAGTGTGGTGGAGCACTGGGGCAGGTTGCCCAGAGATGCTATAGATGCCCCACTGCTGGAAGTGTCCCAGGCCAAGTTGGAGGGAGATCTGAGCAACCTGGTCTAGTGGAAGGTGTCTCTGCCCATGACAGGAGGACTGCAACTAGATGATCTTTAAGGTGTCTTCCAACCCAAACTATTCTGTGATTCTATGTTTCTCCCTTCTGTCCCTACAATGCACACTCTTCTCCATGACTGGATTACATTTTAAAGGAGGTTTAAATGCATCTTTCCATATGCTGAATAACAAGTGACTGGTGGTATCTATTCCAGTGTAAACATCAGTAGGTTTGGGGCTTTTTTGGTTTGTTTCAATATCTTTTTTGTAAAGCCACGTGTCTGAAGAAAAGAATTCACACAGCTGTTAAGTACAGCTATTATGGATTTCTTTCCAACAGGGGATGTAAGAAGAGACTGAAAGCTGAAGAAAGCTTCCCAGGAGCACAAAATCTTCTTAATTTATTGACAGAAAAATTCCAAAAAGACTGGAAAGAACATCTGGCAGTTTCTGGTTTATATTTCTTCTTCCCTAAATATTTCCCTAAATAATTGGAGGACTTTAATTAAATTGCAATCTTAATTGTACTTATCACTGGACTTTTATGGAACCTTTCATCCTAGGGCCTAGGGAAAATTATTTAAGTCACAAAACACTCCCAAGAGATGCACTTTCATGTTACTAAAAGGCAAAGAAATAGAGAAAGCAGAAATAGTCCATTGACAAGACAACACAGGAAATTTGTAGCAGAGGGAGGAAGGAAGACTGGGGTCTCTTGGGGTCTCTGGCAGTATGCTGTAAACCAAGCTTGACCAAAATATAATATTTCTGCTTTTTATGACTTCAAAGCCCTTTTACAGGAAAAGATGATTTATGATATAGGAACTAATGGCTAAAATATGCATGCACCTTTCCAAGGGCAAAAATAATTCTCTAACCTTCTGCAAATGTGATGCTTTTGTGAGGAAAGGTCACTGCACAGTTTCTTCTGCTCTGCTTAAAAATATCTCACAGTTATCAAGTAAACATATTGCCAGATCCCAAAATGAGCCTCTTGAGTGCTCTTGACATCACAAATAGAGTTGCCTCTAAATAAATAAACAAGTAAGTAATGTCATGTTGACCCTCCTGAATATTAAAAGCTTGAATTTTCCCCATCTCTCTCATTGAAATTACCATACTTTAATTTCAGCAGTTTTCAGAGAGCTGTGCTCTGTGTAAATGTACTCCAAGAAGGCCCCTAGTGGAGCTACCTCCATGAGAAACTCTAAAAATCACCCTAGCCTTCTTATGAGCCTCCCACAGTGTGCTACCCTTGTAAGCTCCACTGTACTAATTGCTTACCTTTGTGACCAGCATTTTTCCACCTTAGAGTTACCTCATGCAGAAGAACAGCTGAACTTCAAGTGGCATGACTATACTATACTATACTATACTATTCCTTTGCAAACAGTACATCTATGTCTAAGTTTAGAGTGAAATTTAATGTTAGTGGTGCTTAAAGCAGGCCAGTTCTTACCCAAGTGAAACTTTCTCGAAGAGGAAGGTCAATAGCTTCGTCAGAGCCATCTCCAAAATGCTTTTCTTAGAAGAGAGAAATATGCCCCTTTCCTACTTAGAAGTCAATTATACTTTGGATTTAAAAAAAAAAAAAAGGGAAAAAAACCATTCCTCACCTGCCTGTCCATGAGATGTTAATAATTGTGTAGTATGCAAAATACCCTTGAGCATAGATTTGCATCTGTTATTGAGCTTCATGTACATCATTTCATAACTAGCATGATTATACTTGCAGGGAGAGGGTCAAGTACAGTTAATACACACACATGCAAGAGCTATTCCAGCAGGTACTGCTGGGATTTGCCATGTTATGTTTTGATTAACTTAACTCTCCCCTATCCACTGTTCCTTTCTCAGAGGCTGTTGAAACCCAAAAAAGAAACTCTTTAACCAGAGATAAAAAGCCAGCTTGAGAATGTCATGCATTTCTCCTTCAAAGTGCCATACTTTTGTGTATTTGTTGTGGTGCCACAGGCACAAATAAGAGTGTTCCTAAGGGATATTACCTCTGGACTACAGCTGGAGCAGTGGCGTGTTGCTGTGACAGTACTGTCACCTTCAGAGAACTGGTGCTGGTAGCAGTGGTTCCTTCCTGCAGAGGAGAGTCTGGGCCTTCTGTGGGGATCAAAACTTCTTCCAGCCATGGTCAGTAATGTTGCCACAGCATCCTGTGCCCAAGAAAGCCATTTAAAAATTCTCTTGTCCCTTTTAAATTCCAACTTCTAAAGCAAGGGAGACAAGTCTGGAAGTGTCTTGTTTCCTCCCTGGTCTCCCCCTAGGGAATAGTCAAGGACATTTCTATATCTCTTGTTGCTTTATAGTTGATTTTTCTTATGGTTCCTCATCACCTGAAGCCAATTTATGTTGTATGTGTTTCAGCAGTTTTTGCTGGGAGTGGCATTAATATCCAGGGACAGACAATGTGTTGAATCCATATCCTCTGTGTAGAGGAGACAAACCTTTAGCATTTAGGGAAGCCACTGAACATGCAAAAGGTGAACTTACCTTTGTGTGTAACATCAGTTGTGCTAGGAACTGCAGCTCAGAAGAGTTGGTTGTGGTGCTGGAAGCTGCCACAGAGTGACTTACTGCAAGAAAGAGACTTTAGTAACTACAAAGGGGTTTGTAAGCAAGGAGACAAAAAAAATTAAGTAAAAAGATTAGAACGGAGCATGTTTTGCTCTGTCGTTTCACATAATAGCATGGCAAGAGGTTTTTCCTGGCAAGCAATGGTAAAGGACTTCAATAAAAAACCACTCAGAGCATGGTTGAAATGTAACATTTAAATTCATAAATTAATCCCAAACCACAAAACTGCATGCATTAGAGAGGAAAAAGAAATGGAATAATAGGTGGATGGAGGAAAGAGACTGGTATTGTTAAGCAAGCATCAAACCTGTTTTTCCCTATTCCTTTTAATTGTTCGAGCCAGTGTAAAAAACCTAAATAATCAAAACTGGGAAAAATTTCAGCAGTCGGGTCCAGAACTGAATAAATATAACTTGCACTGTGACTGTCCCAAGATTATGTAAAATAACTTGATGCACAGATGTTAAGGAGCACCAGTGAGGAGCATGAATGTTAAATGGCTCTGTCTCCTGTGCTGGCTGTGAGGGCAAGAGCAGTGCCAGATCACAGCTTCCACCTCCATTTGAGTCTTGCTACAATTAACAGTAACCCCTGCTTTATCTCTTTCAAAGTGTAGCCAGAGACAGAGGTGAAATCGCTTAGTTGCTAACGAGGGATAATTTAATGACTGGTCAATCTGAGCCTTAGTGGAGCACTTGCATTTCCTGTCACATGCTGTCACCAGTCTGCTTTCTCAGCAGAAAGGCTGCTCACTGAGCAGGGGAGAGCTGACTCAGCCTCTGAGCATCTCTCCACCACTCCTGGTCAGCATAGAGCTAGCAGGAGCAGAAGTTACCCCTGCTGTGCTATTGTTCCTATCCGCCCTTCCTATAACAGAGTAGGATCTCGTAGTCTAGTGATCTGCTGGCATCACTTCTCCCAACCACTTGTCTCTTCTCCTGCTGGGCCAGGCTGGGCAGCCCAGCTCGTCCCGATATGGATGTGGCAGGGCAGCAGCAGCCAGTCCTGCAGGGCTGGCATCCAGAGGAACCCACTGGTGACTGCTGAGGAGACAAAGCTGTCTCTGTTCTCCCCCTGGGTGCCTGCCATGCTCTGTGCAGAGCTGTTGCTGACAGCTGGGTGTCAGAGAGTGTCTGTGATGCTGGGGAGGGGACAATGTGTCCCAAGACAGCATGGAGTACCAGGCTTGCAGAGCTGGCTTTCAGGAACAACTCTTCTCTCAAGCTGCTGGGGTCTAAAACCTCAGTGGCACAGAAACAAGTGCAGGACCAGCCCTTTGTTCACACCCACATTATCAAGAAGGTGTGCATCCAGAGGGACCTTGACAGGCTTCAGGAGCAGCCCCCCATATCAATACAGGCTGAGGGATAAAGGGGTTGAGAGCAGAGAAGGATTTGGGGGTACTGGTGCATAGAAAGCTGGGCATGTGTGATAAATGTGCACTGGCAGCCCAAAAGGCCAACCACATCTGGGGCTGCATCAAAAGCAATGTGAGCAACAGGCTGAAGGAGGTAATTTTGCACCTCTGCTCCTCTCTGGTGAGACCCCACCTGGAGTGCTGTGTCCAGTCCTAGGGTCCCCAGCACAGAAAGGATGTGGTCCTTCTGCAGTGCGTTCAGAGGGACCCAAAGATGATCTGGGGACTGGAACACCTCTCCTAAGGTGAAAGGCTGAGAGAGTTGGGGTTTTTCTGTGTAGAGAAGAGAAGGCTCTGCGGAGACATTACAGCACTTTCCAGTACATAAAGGAGGCCTTTACTTATGAAAGCTGGAGAGGTGTGTTTTACAAGGGCATGTAGGGATAGGACAAGGGGAGATGGCTTCAAAATGAAAGAGGGTAGATGTAGATTAGCTATTAGAAAGCAATTCTTTACTCTGAGGTGATGAGGCACTGGAACAAGTTGTCCAGAGAAGCTGTGGGTGCCCCATTCCTGGAAGTGTTCTAGACCAGGTTGGACAGGGCTTGGAGCAACCTGGTCCAGTGGAAGGTGTCCCTGACACTGACAGGTGAGCTGCAACTAAATGATCTTTTATGTCCCTTCCTATCCAAACCATTCTGTTATTCAGGTTGAAGACTGCTTTAAGTGCTAATTCTTTCTTGGAATTATTCAATTCATGACTTTGAAGTGCATAGATGGACCTGTTTCTCCCACTGTTACCTACACAGCAGCTTTCTTCTGCTGATGCATGTAGCACTCTGATGGGGACACTACAGCCAGATCACACAAATCAACCCATTAGCTTGCACTGGATTTGTGTCTGGTCAAAGCTTGTTCTCCATGGCTGGCAGTGTCTGTGCCAATCTCATGAGCATGCTGACAGGCTGGGGAAGTTTAGCCTGACACAGACCCTGAAAAAGCCCAGCCAGCAGTGGACCTCTGCCTGAGCTGCTGATAATCCCATTCCTTGAACTCTCCTTGGTCAATTTAAAGCATTAGAAACAAATTTAAAAATTGCAAAAAGGCAGTTTCTCATAAGATACTCAGTTACTATGCTAAAACAGCAAGAACAGGATGTAATAGTTATTTCAGCAAGCAGTGGAAGCATCAGTGACAGTGGTTTGGCCATTAAAGGCTCAGCTGAATTTCTGGTTGGTGCAGGACAATGTGTTCTTCTTCCTGGGATAGTGGATGATTGCTGCAGATGATTCCAGCTTTCCCAAATTGCCAATTGCTGTTGTAGACCACATGATGTTATGATGCTTCTCACTACCTACGATAGCAGAGGTGAACTTCTGCATGGAAATGCAGCAATGACACAGCAAAGACACAGCTTGGTGAGGAAACTGAGTCTCTGAGTCTTGTGTGGGTGGGTGTCAGAGGCCTGAGATGCCCCTCACACTGGCTAGGTAGTGCTGGCATGTGGATGGAGGGCAGCTAGTGCTGCACTTGTTTACTGCATGCATGCTGCTATTTCTAACTCTGTGACACCGTCTGTGTTCCTCAGGGAGATTAAAGCTGCCCTTATTTCTGCGAATCCTCAGCTGAGATCATCCACAGCTTTAGTATCTGTGCTTCAGGAGGGCCGAGTCCCATCTTGCAAACAGGTTTATAATCAGTGCTGCCATGATGGCCATGATCTATGGCAAGGGCACCCAGGGATATGCGGGTGGCTAAAATGAATCAAACCATGTTTCTTCCCCAACCCCTTTGCACTGCAGAAACATGCACTGGACAGTTGTTTCCTCTCCAGGCAGTCATAAATGGGACCTTTGCCTATCCACCCCAGAGGACAAATTCCAGGAGGAGTCACATGGGAATAATAGCCTTGCTCTCTGCAGCCCTGGCTTGGTTGGAGCTGCCAAGATCCCCCCAGTGTGGCGAGATTGATCACACGTACAAAAGGTCTGGTGGCCTCCTTGGTGGTGCTATCACTGAGGTGAAGCGTGGCATGGAAGCAAATGGTGCTAATCCAGCTGGGAAGTCAAATATAAATATAAAAACTTCTAGTTACTTTTGTAAGCAGAGAGGATGGCCTTCAGAAGGCTTCAGTAAATGAGGCTGCAGTGCCTGACATCATATGTGAACTGCTGTTCAGTGTGTGATGGCCATGTCAGCCCATGGAACCACCTGGATCTGACTGTTAGTGCTTGTCATCGTGCTCAGAGCACAGCGTCCACCTGGGGTGCCAGAGGTCTCTCTGCCTGGCTCATGTGGAAGGGGATGCTGTGGAAAATGCTGCAGTTGTTCTTCGGTTAACACTCCTGTGGAGCAGGATAATAAAGACAGCATGTGTCTCTGCTCTTTTCCACTAGTCTTTAATAGGGAATTTTCCTTGTACTTTCAAAACCATATTATGCAATACTCTGAAAGTGCTGTCCCCCCTACTTTCAAATGAATGCAGTTATAGAATATGAATGGTTATAGTCTATCCATTTTTGTCTCATTGTATTCCATTTTCTTTCTTCCTCCTGTAGACACCCTTTAAAAGTTGCATTTAGGTCTATCATTGGGTGTTGAGTATTCAAGGGTAAAAACAGGTACTGTGTCAGCTTGACCTAGGATGATGACTCTCCTGCTGCTGAGTCGTGTATTATGGTGGAAGGACAGGCTGAAACCGAGCTAAAACTCATCTGTGTTTTCTGTTTTTTCATTAAGTGAGACCTTTTTTGTCTTCCTAGAACCAAAAATTTAAGACTTTAAAATTTTGACTTGAAATGTCATTTTTGGCAAACAGTTTTAGTAGTACACTTTGGCAGACCTCCTGTTCCTTTTGCAAAAGAGCAAAACTAACATAATCCTGTGTGGTTGGAGAAGTACACTTGCTAACCCAGATGGCAAGCTCCTGCCTGCCTGTCTGGCTTGGTTTCTAACAAGTCAGCTCCCACAGTTTGGGCAGCTGCCGTAACCCCCTTTCTCCAGAAAGATATTAGGCACTTAGGTGAAATCTAGGTCAGCCAAACTGGGGAGGGAAAAAATCAAAACTTGTGTCTGAATTAAAATGTAGAGACACTGCACTTGGAAATGAAATTTCTCTGTTTAAGAAATCTCTGTCGTGACAATTCTGTTTAAATGGGACTGGCATTATTTCCCGAATTTGCAAGTTGTTCAAATTGCCTTATTTGTTTGTTGATAATTGACTAAGCAGTTTGCCAAATGTTATGCCATCCAGGGCTGGTAAGTGTTGCTTGTGCCTCTAAAATTTTGTTTTCCCATTTCCAGTGGATCACATTTTGAGATTTCAAGAAGAGAAGTTGTTTGTGGAGAGTCACACTGCTGCTTTCTTTCATGACTTCTGAGATTTGTTTTTTTTTAATTGCCCTACACAGACTACACAAAAATAATTTTTCATTAGTATTTTAGGTATTTGCCCTAGTATAGAAAAGTAGTACCATCAGATCTTCACATGGGCCTTGTTTGCTTTTTGCCCTGAGTGTTGTTCTGTAAATAATAATGCTACTTTTATAAAACCTCAGAACAAGTCTTCTGTCCATTGGGTGTGTTTCAGTGATGCTAAAACAGAAAACAATAAAGATTTCAATGGACTCACTGTCTCAGCATCTTAACATAATTTAACCAACAGGATATGACAAGAAGATGCAGCTGACTTCTTTCAATATGTAACATCTTTAAGCCTGCAGCTGATTTGTGTAAACAGTTATTTATTCAACAATCTCTTATACAAGGAGACTTCCTGTGAATTGCTTAATTTGAGGCAGAAAAAACACAGTGAGCAAAAATATCACTGGGAGAGCCTAGAGCATGAAAGGAAAACAATAGGTGCTTTTCTCTCCTCTGATCACCAGCAGCAAAATGTGTTGAGAATATTCATCACAGAAGTTTGGTCTTCCAAAGCTATGGCTGCAAATTCAGTTGCTTCCCCCCTGCTGCCTTCAAGCATACTTCCTCCCCTGATGACTACTTCAGTGTGAGGTGTACACAGAAATTGGGACAGGTGACTGGGAAAAACAACAGTGACAAGTGACAGGGATGGAGCTGTCAACTCTGCACATTCCTGAGCAAAGGCGGCAGGAAAGGGGGAAGAGGAAACAAGAAAGTACCAGAAAAAGAAAACTGGCTAAGGAGTCAATAGCAAAGATTGACAAGATTGGGTGTATGGCACTCCCATAAGGGGCAAAGTAGCTGGTTACAGGGAAATGAGGTGTGTTGTCTCTGTAATCTGGAGGAGACCTTTATTTTTCCTTCAAGTGCATAGATTAATTTGATATCTGGGAATAAATACGTTTTTCTGTCTTACTATGACCAAAATCCTTTAGTTTTTATAAAGGGAATAAATTAGAATTTATGTATTAATAATTGGTAGCATCATCACTACATTTCCTGCAAATTGAGCTTTAGATTTCATGGTACCATAATCATGTTCACCAAAATTACCTCTAACCTAGAGTAAAGCTACCAGACGGGAAACAAAAAGCCTACAGATAAGCCCACCAAATGAAAGGGTGCAGGGGGGGCTCTCCACCTCCCCACTGCAATGTCCCTGTAAGAAGGGCTGGTACTGGGGCTGGGTCTCCACACATGCCACCCCACCACAGCATCATGAGCAGGTACATTCCCAAGTGATACAGCAAGCCTTGTATCTTGTAGAAAGACAGTGCCATAACTTAAAAAACATGTTAGTGAGAATGGCTGCAGGTTTAACATTGCTCTATGATTTTGATTTGCAGCTTGTTCAAGGGATGCTGCCTGTTTCCATTCTGAAACTTTGCAGCACAGAGCAGCATGCTGCACTCTGGTGATGCTCAGCTCAGCTCAACTCAGCCCAAGCAATCCTGCCGTCAGTGTAACAGCAGCTGAAGTGGTTTTACAGGTTCCTGACCCTGTCTCACACGCAGCTGAGGCAATGATTTTTCTGCAAGGATTTGTATGCCTGTTTCCAGTGACTCCTCTCTGCCTTCAGTCCTCTGTTCTACAAGTGTGTGCTCTGCAGAAGGCCATGGTTTCAGCCCGGATACAAAACCTTTGGAGAACTGACCCACTTGGATCTGTTTTGTCTTAATTTTTTTAGTTTTCCACTCCTATCCACATCCTGTGTGCTTGCTCCCAGCTTGCTAAACCCTCATACTCGTTGCAAAGAACTTAATATGCTGAGGGGATCCATTTCTTCACACTCCTACACAACTTTAAGGATAAACTTTTTATGGGACGTTCCAAATAATAAGAAATCCCCACAATGACTGTATGGCTGACTTCTATTTTAGAGTTGTGCTATCAAAATCATCCTAGCTACATGTCAGCACAAACAGTTGTATATTTTTTGGGACTGGAAAGTTAGGCTGTGTTTAAGAGAAAGACATGTTGTGTGTTTTGCCAGTAGCATACTCTGGGGGGTTTTTTGCCCATAACATTTTCTGGTTTTCTCCCAAGGGCCTCTTTCAGTACACTGGCAACTGTTCTCTTCAATAAGACAAGCATTAAGACAATAAACTTAAGTTCATGTCCATAGCCCACTTTGGCTTCTCTTACATGCCCTATGGGAAATCCTTGGCATATGTATCTGGCACTGCAGCCCAGCTTATATCAATCTCTAAAATGATGATATTTAATTGAATAAAAGGTGAACTGGTATAGAAATATGTGGGTAAACAGAAGGAGATGCACCATACGGATGTTCATGGAACAATTACTTACATTCAGCAAATGTCTTTATGTGCACATCACAGTGACAAAATAAAAATGTTTTGTCATGCTAATGCTGTGGCAAGGTCATGTGTAGCTCAATCACATAAGGAAAGAATACTAACAAGATATTAGTGCATTGGTGAGTTTTGAGAACAGCAGATTTTCTGTCAGTATTAAGCCTCTGGCCATCCCATTTATTTTGTAGACCCTAGTTTTGAAATTATTATCTTATGATGGGAGCGGTAGATAAGCAATCAGCAGATAACTCTGCACAGAACAAGCTACTTGTTCTGCAGTAGTGCTCAGAGGCACAGAGTGTATCACCATTTTTCCATAGAGTCTCTGTGTTTAATTAATATTCCCTAAAGGTGACAGGCTCTAGTGCTTGCCTTTTCCTTTTTTCTCACCCTTTTATTTCATTCTTTGTTTTTTCCACTGTAATCCCCTAGAACTGCTAAAGAGGAGGAAGTATTATCTGCCCATAGCTTGCCTGTTTCTGCCATAAGTGTCTTGGATTTAATCAAATGTGTGACTGAAGTGTGAAAATGTGTGTGATACACATAAATGAATATTGTCTTATATCAGAAGTGTCCTAAGTGAAAAAAGAGAGGTTTTTTATGGAGACTGTGAAGACTATGAAGAACATTTTATGCTTCCTCAGGAATAACAGTCTGAGCTCCACCTTTCAAACCCTCTCCATTTAATAAAAGATGCTTGTGCCGTTTGCCCTGGTGGTGTGGCCCAGGTGTGCAGCCACATGTGGGCGAGGGAGTGAAGGCAGATCAACTCCATTGCAAAAGGTCTGTTATAAGAAGTGTGTTTCCCTGATCAGATTCTGTTTTTGTTGGAAACTGTTTTGTGCTGCTCAACATTTTTTTAACTCTGTCTCATAGTTGCTGGGGAAGCAAGGACAGTTCCCATGCTGCTCAATGTACAATGCAAGCTCAATTAGGCAACCTGCTTCTAGCTTCTGCCTCCAAACTCCTGCTTTGGGGTAAGTTATTTCTGTGCCTGAAAGGGGCAGCTGAGTCATGATGCCTTTGCTCACCTTCTGACTGGAGTAGCCGGATTTCCAGCCACATTTGGAAACAACAGGACAGACAGAGCCCTCATTTGGGCTCAGAAGTCTCTTTTCTGCACCATAAGGAGTGCAGAAAGCTGCCAAATTCCCTATGAGGGAAAAATCAGTGGATGAGAACAAAAATAATTTCAGATCACTGTTCTGTCTCAGACATACCGCTCTCCTAAAAATCTTTCGCTTTGATTCACATTCCATGCTCTGTTTCTTTGTCTCCCAGTTAAAGATTCAGGCAAGACAGAATGACTACTTTGATTTTTGTGGAAGCTCTTGTCAGACACCACATGGCTGTGTCCTAGTTGTCCCGAATCATTCTAGTCTGGGGCTAGGTTACCTTATGTGCTTTTCAGCAGTTCTGTACAGGGACCTGCATTTTGGTTGAATTGGCCTTGAAAAAAATCCTCACTCTTATAAATATTTTGACCTGCTGCTGGGCTATAGAAATCTATTCTTAGATCAAATGATGCTATGGCAACTGTCCCTGCAATATGACACAGTAGCAAGAATTATTATACACACTTTTAATATGTAGCTCCCAAAATACCTTCTGCACATCCCAAGCCACCTGGCTTTCCCCACCCTCTTCAGAGCCAGGAAAGCAGCTCCTTCCCAATTTATTTTTCTAGTTCAGTCTGAGGCAAAACCATCTTAAGCCAATTTAAGTGGATCTAAAATAAACTACTCAGTCCCAGCTGTCATAACCTATATTGCAGGATATTCCCCTTGCTTTTCTGTGACACTTTCCCAGTTGCTCTTATGATCTCATTTCCCCTCAGGATTTCCTAAATAATCCTGTGACATGGGCTCTATCATACCCTATATTCCTCTTTGTGTATCCCACCAAAGGTGAGTCGTCAACTTGAAAACATCTGTTTGCACTTTTTTCAATCAATGTAACATGCCATTTATTCAGAGGCTAACATTTTTACACGCAGCCTTTTCTGAAAAGACTTACTTGTGTTTTATTTATTGACTTATGTCCTTTACATTAGCTAGATTTTTTGGAGCCCATTTATGTCAAGAGCTTGCTTTAGTTAGAATGTACCTATGCCCATCCTAAGAGATGGCCTCTTCCTTAAAGAACTGAAGACCTGGCGTTATAAACATGCTCCGAATTAACCATTACACATTCAGAACTGTTAGCAACAGACTCATAGAAAAATCTGAAATTTTTCACCTCTCCTGATCCATGCTTATTACCTTCTAATTTCCCAAGTACACAGTGGGCTTGTACATGGCATCCTGCTAGTAATTGGGAGCTGCAAGTGCTGTTTGCTTGAGTACTGAGCCACCTACAAGTTTCACAGCATTTGGTGAATAACTGGAGGATTTTTGTGTTCAGTACATCCCATATGCCATGACTGTCTTCAAGTGGCAATACAGTGATAGCAACAATATGGCTATTGAAAAGTTCTGTAGATAACAGATAAATTCACCCCTTGTGTAACCCCACTGACAAATGGCCTACAGGTGGAAAAGTAGCACACAAGGCTGTAGGATGTAAAAGGGTTCTTCCTGCTATCCTGCTTGGGCTCTCTTTGTTCTACTGCCCTGACAGGATGCAACTTGTGTGTGTGGGGCACTGATGTGCTGAGGTGTGGCTGATAATACAGCTCTTCAGTGGGGTCCCACGGGCATTAGAAAAGCAAATTGTCATTGCTAAAATGTGGGCATGAACAAAAATACTTGCCCTGATTTCTCTGCCATAGTAATCATAATTTCTAGCATAAATTATATTAATCTTCTTCCTCTCATAAAAAGTGTTTTAACCCTTTAGGGAGAAAGAACAGGGTAACAGACTAAGTATAATGTACTGTGTTTTAAAATTTATCACTGTGCCTCCAATTTCTTCTTTATTTTACTGAAAGCCTTTTAAAGCCACTATCCATTTACACAATGCAATGCACTGATACTTTTGTATCAAGTTTCTCGTACTGGAATGTAAATCCTCTAAAATATATGCCCTTCACATTACACCTATTCCTTCCAGCTTTTCAGTTGTCTTCCAGCACCTCAGGAAGATGGACCACCAAAGATTAGTCTGACAGGGGTAAAGGAGGGAAGGGTGAGCAGATGGCAGTGCAGAGTCCTTGTCTGCCTCACTCTGCCCCAGCTGCAGAGTGAGGCATGTAGAGCAGAGCAGTTTCACTCTCTGTTGGCACCTGTTAACTGGGGCACAGCTCTGAACTCGATGCTCATGCCTCAGGTGAGCACCTGGAGCCATCTGTCTCCCCAGCCTGCCATGCTGCCATCCAGCAGGTACTGAATCATCCAGGCAGCAGGGAACATCTCCAGGAGGAAAGGAAGCAATAGCCCAACACATACACTGCAAGAATGTGGACCTTCAGCCCCCAAGGCCAGCAGCCTTTCTGCTAGGATCTGAGCAAACCTCCTTACTCCAACAGTTTTGAGGTTAATCAAGCTATACCTGTTGTTTTTTGGGGTTTTGTTTTTTTCCCAAAGACAAAACTACATCCCTGGCAACAAATTTCTAGGGGTGCAGGAGGGGGAAGAAGCATAAACCCCACTGGGATTAACCCTGTCTGGCTGTGCACAGCTCTACCTTTGTGTGCTTTTCCAACTCAGTCCTCTCCTTCCTCCTGTCACACGCCCTGGCAGAAATTAGCCGTCCCAGCAGTGACTAATTGCATCAGATCAATGGCAGGGCAGTGGCTCCCTCCCCTCCCCCTCATCCCCTTTCCCTTCCCTCTCCACCTGAGGTGCTTTCTGGAGGAGAGTCAGAGCCGCATGGCTTTGAGGTTTTTCTGGATGGGGTCCTGTGTGCTTGGGCACTGGGCACTGGTGTCCTGCCACATCTGAGCAACCTGCAGCACTTGGGTTTTGGTGAAGGAGGTGAATGCCACGGAGGCAGTCTACATCACTGGCTCCCCAGGACTTGGGTTTAATCAATCCTTGATGCTTTGCATCATGCCTTTTTGTTGTTACCATTTATCATGCATTTAGAATGTGTTTCTAACCAGGTAACTTTTTTTATCCTTAAATGAAGCATGTACTCCAGCACCTGTCATTAGGAGCACCATGTGTTCAGTTTATGCTATAGATCTTCAAGTGCTATATTTGGATGTCTTTGTCATAAAATACCTCAGGTGCCCTGTGAAGGCCTCAGACAGCCCTTTGATGAACTCCAGACATCCTTCTCATTGGTCCATTATCTTGTTGTTTACCAGTTGCACTCTCAATCACCTATTATATTAATTGCAACCTTCCAATAATTAGATTTCCTGTTTTTCAGGCCCATGTGCTATTATTTCAGCCTTCCACAACACACAGACCTGGAATGAGCGTTGCCAATTTGCATTCATACTAACCAAGTGCAAACAGAGCAAACTTCCTGAGAGCTGGGAAGGACACTGATGTCTGCAGGACACCAGGCCCTGTGTGGCAGCTGTACTTTCCCTGCACAGGCTTCCCCACTGAAGAGAAAATTTGACCCTCTAGTTCCACTTTAACCTGCAAGAACTGAGATTTCCCAAGCCGCTAGCCAGCTACATCATGACTACCAGCAGTGGTGGTTTAGTTGTTTCTTTAGCACCTTTAGCATCTATTTTCTAAATGCAATGTTCCTCAGCCTTTCTCACAAAAGATCTCCTGGAAACTTTCTTTTTTTTCCCCCTTTAATAAATCTTGCCATTCAAAATCAGTTACTCTATATGTAATTTGCCATAGAAAATATTTGTAGTACTATTTTATTTCTGTGGAAATGAGTTTATTTCCTATAGGAATAATATACAGTAACCACACTTTATTCCACTGCATCTGTCACATTGAAAACATTGTCTTGGGTTTAGGCATTTTCCTGTCCTTCTATGAAAATGCACGAACTTGTTTAGGTTATGGAAACATTGAAGGATCTGCTTGACTGTTTACTTCTAGACCACACCCCAATCCCACCCTGCCACCCCGCCTTCCTCACCCTCTCCATTACAAGGCTTCCTACACCTTCAGTGTTTATGCCAATGAAGTCAGTGGAGGAATCCTTTCTGCCAAATGAAGTCTTACTCATTAAGCAGCAATTTGTTGTTATATTTACCACAGGTTTCCTCACTAGGCAGACTCTACAACATATCCCAGAAAGTACCTTTGGTTTCTGTGAGAGCTTTGTGTGGGTTGCTTATGAAATTCTACCTGTTGTGCATATTCTCCACCAAGGACTGAGCTGGAGCAGACATTTCAGTGAAGCTTTTGACTCAGCTAGTACTGAAATTATTCCAGCTCTGGCAAATAAATAACAGCATGGTAAGCAGTCTGGAAAATTCAACACAGATGGCACTAGAAAACACCAAGGAAACTGCAGTGGGAGCAGGAGTTAGGGACCACAGGGCACTGACTGGGTGCACTGGAAGAGACAGCATGCTATGGTCTGCACAGGACTGTGAGAGGCACTGATATGTCCAGGACCCTCCACACCTCAGTAGTTTAGCTGGGGCTAATCATCAGACCTTTTCCTAGCCCACTGTGGGCTGGTGTCTCAATCAGATGCTGTGTTTTGGCATAGGAAAGAATGTGTGAACAGCACATGGTGGGGGTCAGAGGGCTGGGACTAGAGTGGAGCAACATTCTAGCATGTAGGAGAAGTAGAATAGGCTGTGCTTGCACACTGAAGTCATTCTTCATAGGAGATGACAGTTTTATAGTTATTTCACAGTCTTTAGAAGCACATATTTACTTAGTAATAACAAGACTTTAAAAAAACCCTATTAAGACGATAGTGCCTGCTTTAGTCCTTCTTCTGGGAAAATGAAAGATTCAATGGGTTTTTAGGCTAAATACATCATTCCCTGTTCTTATCAAATAAACAGCATATTTCCTACTACATACCTTCTATGGTGTCTTTTCGTTCCTTTTAAAATACTCCTCTTGTTAAGAGCAGAGAGATANTGCGACACAGGCGCTGTGGAGGCAGGCGGGGAGCGGCGCTGCCTCCTCCTCTTCCTCCTCCTTCTTCTCCTCCTCCTCCTTTCCCAGCTTAAGTAACATCTACTTTAATAATGCGTTGCTGGATTTGAGGCCCAAGTACTAGTGAGGGCTCAGCTGAGACCTAATGCCACGTTTGCCATCTTCTGAGAAACTGGGAGTGAGAATTTAATTGTTCCACACTGGACAACATTAAATGGCGAGGAGCTGCCAGCTGTAAACTACTCCTTGCTTGCAATATGAGTCATGTTTCTAAGCACATATTTTTTCCTGGTAAAAAATAATAAAGCAAGTCTTCAATATCAGTAGAAAATACCGTGCATTTCCACTCGTCTTAACTAGAACAAGTATTATCTTTTTTCCTGCAGTGCAGCTTGGATCAAATATATTCACACAGTTGAGGGAAGACTCAGTTGGCGGAACAATACAAAGATCACAGCAGAAAACAGACAATTATCACAGCTTCTTGGGAACCAGTCACTAAATCCTTTTCTTAAAATAAAGGAACATGTATGTACCTCAGAACACAGAGCAATTCCTTTTTTCAAAAGGAAAAAATGCATTGCTTTTAATATAACAATTTTACAGCCTAATTGCATTCCAGAAGCAATTATCTCTTGTAATATGTGCTCTGGAGGTAATGGAGACAGAAAAAATGCCTCTATAATTAATGACAACTTAAAATCTTCTGCATCAAAAGCCCTTTGCATGCCAGACTTTTCACATGTAGCTGTGTCTGCAAGGCTGGTTTGGCTGATAAGGTGCATGGCTGCTGACTTCCAGGGCTGAACTCCTGGAATGCAGTGTCAGTCACTTCTTACAGATCAGGTGCTTTGCAAATCTGAGCAATGCTACATGATTTTTCACCAGGATATAAATGCTGGCACAAAGCCTTTGTCCCCAGAAATGCTTTTGACCAGGAAAGCTTTGATTTCAAACCCCACTCTCACCCTTCCAGGACAGGAACCATCAAAATTATGTTCTTGCTAACATGATCTTGCTATCAAATCCTTGCCCAACTGAGTTCTGAACCTGCCATATAATTGCATTTTATATTTTAATCACCATGTAACCACATTCTTTGAGTACTTTTTTTTCCCCAGGGCAGAGGCCCTGGCTGTGTTGTGGTAGACTGGTGGGTTTAATTTTCTGTTCTTTTCTACATGCTCCAATCTGTGTGTGGAGTCTGATTTATGATATACTTAGCTAGCCAAGGTAAAGAGTATGGGTAAATCTAGGTCCTTTATGGCCAGCTTAATCTGGTGTCAAGCATCCGAGCTTCTTTACAAGCTTTTGTGAAGTGTTAGGACTGCCTCTGCTGTAACTTCACAGAACTAGCTAGCATGGCTGGAAAAACACACCCTTTTTGGTTATCATGGGAACACACCTAGCAAATCACTGAATACTAGAATCACAGAATAGTTTGGGTTGGAAATGATCTTAAAGGTCATCTAGTACCAAACCCCAACAGACCAAGCTGCTCAAAGCCCCATCCAACCTGGCCTTGAACACTTCCAGGGATGGAGCAACCACAGCTTCTCTGGGCAGCCTCAGACAGTATCTCACCACTCTCTCAGTAAAGAATTTCTTCTTAGCACCCACTCTAATCCCTGCTCTTCTAGTGTAAAAATGTCCCCCTTTGTCCTATCATTACCTGACTTTGCAAAAAGTCTATCTCCTTTTTTCATAAACCCCCTTCAAGTACTGAAAGACCAAAGGAAAACTTAGAATCAACCGAAATATTTTTTTTTTAAGATTGAGGTTCTACATGTACTCTATCCCTACACACTAGCTAAAAAACAGTGATTTTTTTTTTCTGTGGACCAAAAAATTGCATGAATTTTTCTTAGGTGACACATATAAGGTTCCTAATCTGCTAATCACCACTAACAGCTTGCTAGCTAACATATTTATACATCCTACTTTGAAAACACCATCCATGCCTACTCCCCAGCACACGTCCACCAGAGTTCAAAGCCAGATGCCTGCTTGAACATTTTCCAGAACCTCTAGGTAATTCAAATTGAGGAATTACATCCAGACAACTTTGCACTTTCAAATGTCACAATTTCTTGTCTCTGTAGAATATATCTAGTGTAGACCATATCTAGAGTATATCTAAACTGGTGCGCTAAATTTGGGGGCTGCACAGAGACTGTGTGTCCCACACACTTTGCAGTTGGAAGCCACATGTACCTGCCACACAAGGTGAGCAGAGTCCTCAGCTAATTTTGAGAATTGTTACATAGGCATATAGAAACTTTTTTTTCAGAAGGGATCAAGAAAAACTGATAATTTTTGTGGTGTTCTACTAAAGCTGTTAACTGGGAAGTTATTCTACATGAAACTGAGCATCATGCTCCTGCCTTTGCAAAAGCACAGTTACTCTTCTGTAACTTTATGTCAGAGCATATCTTGTTAACCATCTTGTTACATCAGAGCCCATTGCATTCCTCTCTTTTGCTGCAAGCAAAAGAGAGAAATGCAATGGGCTCTGATGTAACAAAACTCCACTAGAGGTGGAACAACCTGCTTTGATCTATAACACTCCTACAGGAAAGCTGTAAAAGTTGCAAAGCTCTCAGAGCTACTTACTGAGGTAAATGTTGGGTTGCCATGTATTTAGCAATGACAACATATAATCTCAGAAAAATACAATGTATGAAAGAAAGTTTCTACAAGTAGCTATAGTGGGGAAAACAGGAAGAGGTTTGCCTGAGTCTATTCTCAGTTGCTTCCCTTCATGCAGATAAGTAAGTGAATGTTCTGCTGTATTTTCTTCATTCTAGGAGGCAAAAATATTCAGAGAAGATCTGTAATTATTTTACTCAGTCTCCCCCCTATGGAGGGAGCTGAGAAACAATCACAGCATTCACATCTGAAAGCTGGACTTTGAAGTCAGACAAAAAATTCTGTCTTCTTCTGTCTTCCTCTCTTTCTGCGTTCTACTTGGTTGGTGCAATAATATTGTGTTGCTTACAGCCATCTGTAAAATAATAAGGTGGTACCCTAAAATTAGATAAATTGGACATTCACCTGGTAGCCGTGGATCATATTGTAATGATGAGGATAAATCAGAGCAGATACCTCTTGGAAGTTTCCTGAAGGCTTCTTTGATGATGGCACACTCTCGCTTCATTCACAGAGAAGGAAGGTTCAGGCCAGGCACTCCCTGAAGGCAGAGAAATGGTCCTGTTATTCTGCCTGCTCTGTACCATGCAGCTGGGAAGCCTAGTTACATGCACAGATCAATCAGCTCATGGTTGGTGTCTCTGTAGATATTTTCTCATGGTAAAAAGGGCTCCAAGACCTTGGGCAGCCCAGGAGTAAAAAGCCTCAGGCAGTTCCATTACATGCTCACATAGCTGGGGATGATTTCTAGTTTCTTGACAGCTTCCCTTCTGGGTGCTTTAGAGAGGTGTGATGCTGTTGTCCTTTTTCTGTTTTTGGTTTGTTTGGTTGGTTTTGTTTTTTTTTTTCCCCCAAGAAATTGCCTGCCCCACACAGTGTTTAGGCTGTGAAATTTTCTAATGTGTTTGCCATACTCATACAGCAGAGCTCGTCTGGCAGATGGGTTTTCTTAATCAATGAAGCCTTTTCCTGATGATATGCAACACTGAATGAAACTCATCTGGTACTAGTACTGCAGCCAGCAATGAAAAGAATGTCAGAGGTGAATAATAAATGAGCAGACACCCCAGATTTTGCTAAGCATCATGGTTTGATCAAGTACACCAATCAGAGCTTGCCTAAAATCTTCATTCAAGAGACAGCTCACCAAAACCACTGGACAACCAGTGAGTTGACATATGCAGACCTGGTACATCATGATGTACCTCTTGACACACAAAGCGCCGCAATAGCCATGTCCTGAATGGGTCCCCACTGAACAGAGAGGAGGAGCACTAAACAGAGGTAGGCATTTCCATATTGGACCCATTTTGCGTGGGATGGTGTTAAATTTCTTTCCAGTAGGGGTGTGATTTGGATTTGTTCTGGACACAATGCTGATAGCACAGGGATATTTTTGGTATTGCTGAGCAGGTCTTATACAGAGCCAAGGCCTTTTCTGCTACTCAACCAACCACATCAACAACCAAGCTGGGGGTGCACAAGGAGCTGGGAGAAGACACAGCTGGGACAGCTGACCCCAAATGACCAAAGAGACATTCCAGACCATCATGCTCAGTAGATCAAGTGGGGTGGAAGTTGGAGGAAGGGGAGTATGTTTGGAGTTATGGTGTTTGTCTTCCCAAGTCATCATTACACAAGATGGGGCCCTGCTCTCCTGGAGATGGCTGGACACCTGCCTGCCACGAGAAGCAGGGAATAAATTCATTGTTTTGCTTTGCTTCTGTGGGCAGCTTTTGCTTTTTCTATTAATGTGTCTCTATTTCAATCCACAGGTTTTCTAGCTTTTAACCTTCCAATTCTCTCCCCAATCCAACTGGTAGGCAGTGTTCAAGCAGCTGTGTGGGGTTTAATTGCTGACTGGAGTCAGACTATAACACATACTCCTGGATGGTGTATTTTCACTTCTCTTTGAAATATTTGACCTTTCTTAACTGTACCACATGGTCAGAAGTGCAGTGGTCAATCTTTTTTTTTGTCTCAGCAATTACCATCTTCTGTGACCTGTACATTGTGTAGATTTATCTTTCTCTGAATCTATTAATTGCCTCTAATTGTTGGGGGTTTGGGTTTGTTGTTTTGTTTGGGGTTCATGTGTGTTGCTGGGGGAGGGTTTGCTTGTGTTTCTGTTGTTGTGATGTGTCTCTCCTCTCTGCCATAGTCCTCCACACCGTATTCCTATGGGATTTCTTTCCCCAGAAGTTCTGGCACCTTTCACTGTTCTGGCACTTCAGCTCTATTCTTGTTTAATCTGTCTGTTTGTTTGTTTGATTGTTAATATTGGCAAGCATGACATTGCAGCAATGAAAGCTCTTCCATCTCTCACATTTTTCTCAGTTGTGACATTTACTGTTTGGGTTTTAGAGATCTGTTGTTTTCTTTATCCATTGCACCGTTACTAATAATTAATTATTATTAATAAATTCATCATCTATCACTGGTGTGTCAAAATATGTCCTAAAGTTCATACAATAGAAATCTTTTCATTTTCTTCTTTTGAAACTGTTTTTTCAAAGTTTTTTTTAGAAATTAATCATTAAAATAATAGTTCTTCTTACTGTATTTATCCTAACTTCACCAACCGTCCCCCTTTTTCTGATCGGTGATTTCACTACTATCTGCGTCATTAAAGGCCCACTCTGCAGGAAGCTGGAGGTAATGCTGCATGTCCCTTCATCTACTCTCATGTTCAGAACTGCCTCTGATGATTAACTGAGGCAGCATGCTCTAACTTTCTGTGATATTCCCTTAGTCTAGTTCTGTAATGAAACTCCACTGGGTTAACATCTCCTGTAAATGCGCCTTTGTATCTTGGGAAAAAAATCACACACACACACACAC